>CM059202.1:18606514-18793193 GCA_030323885.1 Branchipolynoe longqiensis
TACTTCCGGTCGGATAAATAACGCCAGGTACTCAACATCTCTCTGCGCCACTTCCGGCCCAATGGGCTAACTGCTTGCAACAACTCGGTTTACTGATTGATTGGGAACGGTGTCTTACGTCCTGGAAACATCTGAGGTCAAATCAAACGTCCGACAATGCGAACTGATGGATTCTTTACAGTGTTGCCACACTGGGATACTATTCCACTTGTACTTTGTACCGATACATCACCCAGTCACAATATTTTGAAACTAAGGCCCCCCCCCCCTTTCCCCGTTCTTATCCTATCATAGTATCAGTAATGTCGAGCACCAGGCAAAACAGCGACAAGTATTAATTTGATAAGTTTTCAGCTAGACTCGGCCAGAGATTGAACCTGTAACGTGTCATCGGCGGGTTACACAGCATGCTCATGTCACACCACTATGTCACGTCATATCACAACAGGTAGGTAGCCCCCACAACGTAATCACAGATGTCAGAAACAAATGTACGGTAAAAACTGCACCAAGTTTGGTCCTCAGGGGGCGTATGGTTATAGGTGTGAGGTGTGCTTAAAGTATACGGTCTATAGTCCTGGGAGGGGCACCGACCCCCACCTTCTGGTGTGTCAGCCGAAGCTGTGACCCGGCCTGCTGAGTTGCAACTTAAGTCTTCCTTATGGAACCAACGGAACTCAGATTATCCATTTTAATCCACATCCTGACGTCGCTTCCAAAATTGTTTTTGATACAATTTTGCTTGAACTTGTCGAATACGCATCAACCTCTCAAAAATCCCAAATGGAAAATGGCTGAAAAGGGCTTCCCATTGACCCCACAGTCTCGTCGCCGTAGCTAACATTTTTTGTTTGGAGTTCAAATTAATTCTTGGAAGGGATGAGTGCCTAAGACATGAGGCACCCCCCTTTCCATATGGAAATTTTTTTAATCTAGAGAGAGGCTCTGAAATGCAATTTCCAGCCATTTCAGGGAGGTTACATAGTGGGTTTTTTTCGGTGGGAGGGAAGGGGGCAACTGCTCCCACCTCCCCCCCCCCCTGGTAGCTACGGCCCTGACACTGACCAACCAACATGCATTCACATTATCTCAACATTCAGAACTCCTTAAATAGTCATTTCAAATGTGTCAAAAGTGAGTGCAGTAATGCAATCATACAACACTTGGCCTGAAACTAAAGAGCCATGATTACAAACCCGCTGTTAAAACCCGGCTGAATGGATAAGCACCTGGAAATGAACCGTTCACTTTCAGCACCTAGAAATAGGAACACAAGTAACTTCAACTACCACGTGGCAGCATCATGAACAATGAGCCTTAGATTAGTATTAGTCTTCTCCACCAGGTGGCAGCACCATGAACAATGATCTATCAGTGCTAATCTTCTCCAGCACCATAAACAATGAACTATCGATTAGTGGCACTGTCAGTCTACTCCATCAGACATCTCACACAGATCCTGAAAAACACTCATGCATTGTATATAATCACTTACTGCTAAATAGCCAATTCACCATATTTCGAAATTGAAGGCAAAGTTTGTCATCCCACATAACACAAATGACAATGACAAGATATTCATACATTGTTGAATTTTACATCAATGTGTCAATTCTGCCCAGATCGGTGGTAAGGACCACACTGCTGTGCCGCCATTGGCTGGTGCTGGCTGGTGCTGGCTGGTGCTGGCTGGTGCTGGCTGGTGCTGGCTGATGCTGGCTGGTGTTGCCTGGACTGGCTGGTGTTGGCGGTGTGGCAGCACCTCGTGCACGACCAGGTGGTGGCCACACGTGCACTCTGCACGAGCGAACAATCGCCTCCAAGGGAAATTACCCTTTGTCTACAGCAGCACATTTGAACAGTGACAGTGTAAGGAGAAGTGGCACACTTACATGCTGGCGAGCCTCCACTCGTGTTCGCCTTGGCCGGGGCTTCTGGAAGTAAAGAGCGGCAGGGCTGTTAATAACCATTGAAGACAAACCGTGGTTAGAATATATTGCTCACACAAGGACTCACCACATCCTAATACAATATTGATTTTCAGCTACACACCAGGGAGCTGAACCCGCCAAGGGATACGTGTAATGGGCTGGAGAAAACAGGTCATTCTGTGACGTCACGCAGGGAGCGCTTGACAGTCACTTGGGTTAAAGGTACAGGCACAGGGCGCACGTTCACAGTTGTAGGTCACGTGATTGTTAATTCTGGGTGTCTACTAGTCATGGCACGTCTTGACATCCAGTCGAAGCCTGCCTCTAGAAGACTTCACACAGGAAGCCGCCTAATGTCACACCTCACACCTCATCATGGACCTCCTGGACCTCATGTCACACCTCACACCATGAGGGCCTGCTTAGAACTCACGTCACACCTCACACCATGAGGGCCTGCTTAGAACTCACGTCACACCTCACAACCTGGGGGCCCTCCTAGACCTCACATCACACCTCACACCCTGAGGGCCCTCCTACACCTCATGCAACACCTCACAATCTGAGGGCCCTCCTAGACCTCATGTCACACCTCACACCAGGAGGGCCTGCTTAGAACTCACATCACACCTCACAATCTGAGGGCCCTCCTACATGTCATGTCACACCTCACACCATGACGGCCCTCCTACACCTCACATCACACCTCACAACCTGGGGGCCCTTCTAGACCTCACATCACACCTCACACCCTGAGGGCCCTCCTGCACCTCACGCAACACCTCACAATCTGATGGCCCTCCTAGACCTCATGTCACACCTCACACCATGAGGGCCCTCCTGCACCTCATGCAACACCTCACAATCTGAGGGCCCTCCTAGACCTCATGTCACACCTCACACCATGAGGGCCCTCCTAAACCTCACATCACACCTCACAACCTGGGGGCCCTCCTACACCTCACATCACACCTCACAACCTGGGGGCCCTTCTATACCTCACATCACATCTCACACCCTGAGGGCCCTCCTGCACCTCATGCAACACCTCACAATCTGAGGGCCCTCCTAGACCTCATGTCACACCTCACACCATTAGGGCCCTCCTAAACCTCACGTCACACCTCACAACCTGGGGGCCCTCCTAGACCTCACATCACACCTCACACCCCGAGGGCCCTCCTACACCTCATGCCACACCTCACAATCTGAGGGCCATCCTAGACCTCATGTCACACCTCACACCATGAGGGCCCTCCTGAACATTGTCACACCTCGAGGGCCCTCCTAAACCTCATGTCACACCTCACACCCCGAGGGCCCTCCTACACCTCACATTACATCTCACACCATGAGGGCCCTCCTAGACCTCACATCACATGTCACACCCTGAGGGCCCTCCTACACCTCACGTCACACCTCACACCCTGAGGACCCTCCTACACCTCAGGTCACACCTCACACCCTGAGGACCCTCCTACACCTCACATCACACCTCACACCCTGAGGGCCTCCTACACCTCACATCACACCTCACACCCTGAGGGCCCTACTACACCTCACATCACACCTCACACCCTGAGGGCCCTCCTACACCTCACATCACACCTCAGGTCACACCTCACATCACACCTCACACCATGAAGGTCCTACACCTCACGTCACACCTCACAACCTCAGGGCCCTCTTAGACCTCACGTCACACGTCACACCTCACACCCTGAGGGCCTTCCTACAGCTCACTTCACACCTCACAGCCTGAGGGTCCAAAACCTCACATTACCCCTGACACCCTGAGGGCCCTAAACCCATGTGCTGGAAAGCAGCTCAATGCGCATGCTCCGTGGAAAAGGTGCGTGTGCTTTCTGGCCTGGCTGTCTCCCCCCCCCCCCCCCCACCCCACACTTTGAGAGAAAAGATAATTCTCTAAAACGCAGCGACAAACGAGACTGCCAGATGGCACTCCCGTCCGGCAAGTAAAACAAGTCACCAACTGTTGGCACCCGACATAGTCACCGGATCGGTAATCTTGAGCGTGCAATCCCAGGTGGAGGGTTGGCAATAAATACGACTGGGTCAAACGAATGACTTACAAAATCGACACTTGTCGCTACCTAATCTGGCACTTGGCATTACTAGAATAAGGCAAGGGCTGGTTTACTCAGAACCAGGTTAATGTAACTGAGTGGGAAATCAGGTAATGGTTCTGGTGTATCAAGGTTGTACATCATTGGTTTGACTCAGCAGGGGCTTGAACCACGACCTCCCACATGGGACGACAGCCAGTGTTCTTCCCGATTTGGACACTCAGTCCCGTATACTACACATCAGAACATCAGTGGAATGAGGAAGACCAATTGGCTGCGATTGAAAGTTCCCCCGTTTAATCAGCAAATGTACAAAATCCCAGATAAATGCAACATTTTATTAAGCGACAAAAATCATACTTTATTGAAGCCTCTTGGCCACCAAGCCTCCCGGCCTTTCGGCCTCCCGACATTCCGGCCTCCCGACCTTCCAGCCTCCCAGTCCCCTGACATCCTAGCCTCCCGGCCTCCGAGCCTCCCGACATTACACCACCTACCCTACAGTCAACCCCTGTCCCGGCCTCGAAGTCTCCCGACATTCCAATCTCCCGACATCACAGCATCCAGACATCACCTCATCCCGAAATCACAGCATCCCGACATCACAACATCCCGACATCACAACATCCCGACATCACAGCATCCCGACCTCCCGATATCCTAACCTCCCGACATCACATCCTCCGGACATCACATGCTCCCGACATCACAACCTCCCACCGCCCAGCCTCCCAGCCTCCCGCCCTGCTCGTCTCCACGTGACAGGCTGCAGACAGTGCCATAGAGGGTAGAGTACCACCCCGCACCATAGGGCCCCACTGGTGCAGTAAAAACCGCGCAGATTGCATCAGCGTATCTGCTGCGGGGGAGGTGCAGCGACGTGGGAGGCGCCGTTAGCGTCAACTGGAATCAGAGGCCGGAGGTCTCAGCACGGAGGGCGGGGGATGGTTTCCGGCCTAGCACCATCTCAGGCCATCACAGCAGGACGTAACCCAACGTATGGCATCGCGTATTCATGGCGACTTCATAGTGCTGCCCCACTGAGATACCGCTGCCCGATATCACACTCAGCCACAGTATCACAACACTAGGTGGACCAGTCTTTGCTGTATCCTTGTAAAGGGGAGGGCAGGCTTCAATAAATACAAGTGTCAATGTTGCAAGATTGCTTCAGCTGAGGATCGAACCTGCGACCTCCACTTGAGCAACAAGGGGGATACAGAATTAAGTAACAGGTACAAAGTGGCCGAGTAACATAGTGCCTGACAACCAAAGTGACAACGATGATGATAATCGTAATAATAATCAAATAATAATAATCACAATAATAATAATCACAATAATGATAATCACAATAATGATAATCACAATAATAATAATCACAATAATAATAATCACAATAGTGATAATCACAATACTAATAATCACAATGATAATCACAATAATAATAACCACAATAATAATCATAATAATATTAACCACAATAATACTCATAATAATAATCACATTAATAAATAATGATAATCACAATAATAATAACCACAATAATAATAATCACAATAATAATAATCGCACGAATAAATAATGATAATCACAATAATAGTTATCACAATAATAATAATCACAATAGTGATAATCAGAATAATAATAATCAGAATAATAATCAGAATAATAATAATCACAATAATAATAATCACAATAATAATCAGAATAATAATAACCACAATAATAATCACAATAATAATAATCAAAATAGTGCTGCCATCACCATGACCCGATAATCAGGCCGCCATCACCATGACCCGATATCCCACTCAATCACATTATCCTGACACTCAGCGAACCAGTCATCACATTATCCTATTAATAGTACTTACTGAGCGCCAGGCCAAGAAGCAATAAGTATCAATTTTCTAAGTGATTGGTTTGACTCGACCGAGAAACGAACTCCCGATCTCGTGCACGGGAGGCCTGCGCTCTACCGATTATCATTAGGCCACGGCGTCAGGTTAGCAACAACAATAATAACAAAAACAAGACAATAATTATTTACTAGAACATGAGACAAGCACCTGTACCTACCTACAAGCAAGCAGCACGCATTACAGACAGCCTGCGACTGCACAACTTACTGTGGAAGTAAAGTGCTTCTTTCATCACACCAAAGCCACTCCCAGCTTGAATTGAAGGAACTAAGGCCCTTACAACAATGCGGGCCCTGAATGGTTAAAGCGCGGTGCCTGGAGAGCCACCTTGAGGGCGGTCAGCCGACAGGCGGTGCTGTGTCTAATTAAAGCTGCATAGTCCGATCGTTTTGAGGGTCTGTCATTTTGTTTACATGTCAGGTGGTCATTTTCTATCTGGACCGCACTTCGTCCACACCTCTCTCTATCTCCTCTCTGCTGGCAATGTTCCTCCTTGATAATGTCTGAAAGAGTTCCAGGTTCCAGGAGCCAGCCAGCATTTCACTTTCTACTCTTACTCTGTCCATGTCTTTGGCTCGCCGGCTGGTCACCATAGAGCAAATAGATACGGTCCTTTGACTCAACTCTCATTTCTCGTTCCTATACTCTACCCTTTTTTTGTTTTTCTCCCAGGCTTACTTCTCCCCATGATCAAGGGAGTTGTTTGCTTGGGTGGGGCCCTTTACCTTATCGTTTCTCTCGCTTTATTCTTGTTGCTGGAACCGCTGGACCCACCGGACCCACCTTTGCCCGTCCCTTCCTCCTAAACCCTTGCTGCTGTCGACTGGATACAAGTGCTGTGCTACCGCCGGTCCGGATTGATTCTGGGCCGCCCCAAAGCTTCGCCATTTTGAATGTTGTAAAGACATCCCCAACTTCTACAACCGTCCCACCTGAAGATTAATCTTCAACCAAAGATTGGACCGATTTATCAGGGCCTTTCTATATTGCTGCAGTTCTGCAGCCGGTAACTGTCATAAGGTTATGAACCCCCGAGAAGCAAAAACGTCAGGTGAATTGATATAATCTACCCTACCTTAGCTTGAAGTTACGTTTATTTTAAATGCCTAACATTTGGGATATTTGAAGACCAACAATCCTAATTTAATGTTGGCAAGCACGTAAAAACTCTGGCACCATAGGCTTCAGCAGATACAGGTGATATAAACTCTGGCACCATAGGCTTCAGCAGATACAGGTGATATAAACTGACTCAATGTGACCTATGCAGCAAACAATGCTTAATAAATGCACCAGTGTCAAAGGTGGATATGTAGAATGAGATGTGGATAGTTGCTTTGGTTTCTAATGGTTGATGTTTTCATCTGACCATGCAGCTTTGAGAAGGTGCACGGTCCTTGTTGGGGGTGACCGACTCTCACCGCCTCACCCTGCTCTGCCTTCCACGAACTTCCACTGTCCGAACTAGTTGTCTCATCTACCAAACATTGTGCCACAATTTACCTGTCACTTATGTCAGGGAAATGTGACATGTGATCACAGTGTAAATTGTGTGTTCTACTTGTAGCTTTTGGCGACCTGTGTCTATTCTTGCACTCTCAGATCTCAGGCAGGTTCTGGTCAGACACAGGCAGCACGGGTTTGTGCAACCTGCAGCCAGGGGTTCATGTCAACATTGGCGCGGTGGAGGGATGGGCGAGGTGGGCGAGGTGGGCGTGGTAGGCGGGGTGGGTATGGCAGGAATGGTGGGCGTGGTAGGGATGGTGGGCGTGGTGGGCGGGCTGGACGGATAACCTGAGGCTGGCCGCCATGACGCCACCTGGCGGCAGCACTAGTCATACCAATCTCAGCAAAGGGGTCTTACCAGACAGGGCCTGAACCCGGGCGTGGGTCTAGTGGCAGCAGTGTCTTGGCAACTGACCACACACTGGTCCGGTTCATGCCTACATAACTCAGCACCTACATAACTCAGCACCTACATAACTCAGCGCCTACATACCTCAGCACCTACATAACTCAGTGCCTACATAACTCAGCACCTACATAACTCAGCGGCTACATAACTCAGCACCGACATAACCCAGTGCCTACATAACCCATTGCCTACATAACCCATTGCCTACATAACCCAGTGCCTACATAACTCAGCGCCTACATAACTCAGCACCTACATAACTCAGCACCTACATAACTCAGCACCTACATAACCCAGCGCCTACATAACCCAGTGCCTACATAACTCAGCGCCTACATAACTCAGCACCTATAACCCTAGAGTCAACCCCTGTTACACTCACACCATCTACCCTACAGTCAACCCCTGTTATACCCACACCACCTACCCTACACTCAACCCTTGTTATACCCACACCACCTACCCTACAGTCAACCCATGTTACACCTACACCACCTACTCAACAGTCAACCCTTGTTATACCCACACCACCTACCCTACACTCCACCCTTGTTAACCCACACCACCTACCCTACAGTCAAACCATGTTACACCCACACCACCTACCCTACAGTCAACCCTTGTTATACCCACACCACCTACCCTACAGTCAACCCCTGTTACACCCACACCACCTACCCTACAGACAACCCCTGTTACACCCACACCACCTGTCCTACAGTCAACCCCTGGTACTTGTGACAGTGTGCACTTTTGGTGACTCTATTGTGCTGCTAGACTAGGATGCAGTGCTGGCAGCACTATTCCAGGACAGTACTCACGGCATCCCACTATCAAGACACTTGGCTACATATGTGCAGCAATCTCAAATAAGTGACTGCTTTAAAGGAGGAAGCAAAAGGAACAAGCGAGGGTTGACTGTTGAAGCGAGGAGACGCAAACTAAAAGCAGCCAAAAGCCTGAGTCCTTAACGTTAAGGTTAGCCACGCTTAAGTCTAAGTAGCCTCCATCTACAAATCCTTGGTCAGGAATCTGTTCTTGAGAAAAGCTTAACTAGGTTATCCCTCAGCCAGGCAGAGGGCATTGTGGGACGGGATGCTCACCCGTGTCTCGAACCGCAATAACGTTAGGCTCCTTTGCCGCATCCTTAGGCTGGGACTCCGTCTGTGGGGTCAGACTGGCTGAACCTGTGTGTAACAAAGCAACACGGTCAGAAGGTGTTGTCACAGACTCAGGTCGCACATGGTGCAACTTGTAGGCAAAAGGCTCCACGTGCACTCAACGGGAATCTCTTGTGATGGAGCCATTTTGTTGGATCCCGTAGAATTCAGAGTGTGGAACTTGGAAGAGTGCTATGTGCTATTTTATATATCATGTATATTACATGGCGCTGTGTAATTGTATAATATATAACAGCGCTATGTAATAATATTATATAACATCGTTATGTAATATATTATATAACAGTGTTATGTTATATATAGTATATAACTGTGTAATGTAATATATAGTATATAACTGTGTAATGTAACATATATTATAATATATAACAGTCCTATATAATATATATAGGCTTACTAAGTAATATATAAGGTGCTTTGTATATATAAACAGCACTATATAACATGGCCGTATATATTACTGCACCATCAGTTTCCACAAGCAGGTCACACTGCATCACTAATCTACAAACATAATGAGGTCACACTGCATCACTAATCCACACACATAATGAGGTCACACTGCATCACTAAGCCACAAACATAATGAGGTCACACTGCATCACAAATTCACAATCATAATGAAGTCACACTGCATCATTAATTCACAAACATAATGAGGGCACACTGCATCACTAATCCACAAACATAATGAGCTCACACTGCATCACTAATCCACAAACATAATGAGGTCACACTGCATCACTAATCCACAAACATAATGAGGTCATAGTGCATCACAAATTCATAATCATAATGAAGTCACACTGCATCATTAATTCACAAACATAATGAGGTCATACTGCTTCACTGATTCACAATCATTAAAACATAATGAGGTCATGCAAGTGTTATAATGACGTCAAAGTGTCACTGAGCGCATGTTGGTTGGTTGGTTGTTGGAGTTTTACATCCTGGAAACATCTAAAGTCATATCAGGACGGGTACCGACTTGTGACAGTGCGCCCTCATGGCGACTTTATAGTACTGGCCCATTGGGAGACCAGCACCATGACCTGATATCCCACTCAGTCACATTATTCTGACACTGAGCTAACTGGTTCTTATCCTTTCCTAATAATGCCAAGCGCCAGGCTAGGAAGCGACAAGTATCAATTGTTATGTCATTGGCTTAACTAGACCAGGGTTCGAATCCCACAAGCTACCAAAAGAGGAGACGGACACTCAACTCATTCGGTCGTCCCGTCTAGTGTGAGGGCACGTCATGATGAGCTCATGTTAAGTATTACGAGGTGGCCGTAACGAGGTCAACCAAAGGTCACACTGAGGTCACAATGTAGCCATTAGGGGGGGGGGTTCTGGACTGAGTGAATGTGAGAGTAAAGCTGAGATTCCTTACACGCGGTATGCGATCTGCGAATGCGAATGCGAATGCGGCAAAAAATCGAAACACCTTGAAGTCAATGGGCTGCAACCCTTACATACGGTATGCGAATGCGAATGCGACAACTCGATCGGTCCCTGTAGCGATCGGTCCGGCATGCGGCATGCGACACGGGGGTGCGAATAGATTAGCATCAGTCGCATTTGTCCATTGATATAAGGCTGGAGGAGGCGACTGATAATTACGGACAGCCGGGACAGGGTGGTGTGAATAGAAAAGCATCAGTCGCATTTGTCCATTGATATAAGGCTGGAGGAGGCGACTGATAATTACGGACAGCCGGGACAGGGTGGTGTGAATAGAAAAGCATCAGTCGCATTTGTCCATTGATATAAGGCTGGAGGAGGCGACTGATAGTCTTTAGCCCTGTATCTACACCAAGTGCAGTAGTGGTGGTGGTGGGGGTTCGGGTTGGTAAAAATGCTACCAGAGCCACAAAAATATGAATACTTATCTATAATTTGGTAATTATAAAGGTAGGAACCTCCATGTGCAGTACCAAGAGTTACATGGATATACATGCCATATTAGGCCATATACAGTGCAGTATGGAGTATACTTGTTTATTTTTATTTTTTAAATATAGCCAGTGATGTGCCGTCTGCCGCATGCCGCATACCATGTAGAAGGAATCTTCCCATTCGCATACCGCATGCCACATGCGCATGCCGCATGCCGCATACCGTGTGTAAGGAATCCTAGCTTAACGTCAGGCGTCAGGCAGGGATAGTGTTTAAATCATCGGTTTAACTCGATCGAGGTTCGAATCCACAACCTGCCGCACGGGAAGCGGGCGCTCGCATCATCGGGCCACTCTGCCCGCATAACTAGTAAACGCCCCCTCCCACCCCCTCTCAGTTGGCATAGTCTGGTAGTCTGGTGGCCTGGAGTTTGTGTCATTTTCTGAGATAAACATATATTCAGTTGCTCGTTGTAATCCACCTTACTTTAGTTTGAAGTAACATTGCTTTAACATCTCTGACTTAGGAGATATTTGAAGTGGAAACATGTCAAATTAATGTGCTTGTCAAAACTGACCCCATAGTCTTCATCAATAACAGGTTCTATTAAATTGACTGAACATACCCTTCTATATATGTGTTGTAACAAATATTTAAGTGCACCAGTATTTAAATTTGAACCTACATATCCAACTAAGTCTTTTGCTTTAGTAAATTCCATGCTTTTATAGGACTACCCAACTTAAACCTCCCCCCCCCCCCAGCAATGTCAGTATTTGAAAGTAAACCCCTTCTTACTCCCCCTATAAGGTCAATTAACCCCCCCCCCCCTCTTTCACCCACTGACTCCTGAATAAGGTCGCATTCCTTACACGCGTAATGCGTAATGCGAATGTGAATGCGAATGTGACAAAAAATCGAAACTCCTTGAAACCTATGAGCTACATTCCTGACACGCGTAATGCGAATGCGAATGCGAATGCGAATGCAAATGCAAATGCAAATCCATTTTCCCGATCGGTCCATGTAGCGATTGGTGCGTAATGCGTCAAGCTGGTGCGAATAGAAAAGCATCAGTCGCATTTGTCCATTGATATAATGCTGGAGGAGGAGACTGATAATTATGGACAGCTGGGACAAATGCAATATTTGGTCATATATACTATATAATATAGAGCAGTATGGAGAATAATTGTATATTTTTATTTTTTAGATATAGCCAGTGATGTGACCAAAAAGGACGGTCCTAACATGGCTCCGTTTAGGATGTTAGGACCGTCCCAATCGGGAGACTGACGTTTATGGGAAAGCTAAAAATGCTACCATATGCACAGAAATATGAATACTTATCTATAATTTGGTTATAATAAAGGTAGGAACCCCCATGTGACGTACAAAAAGGTACATAGATATAAATGCAATATTTGGTCATATATAGAGCAGTATGGAGAATAATTGTTTATTTTTACTTTTTTAAATATAGCCAGTCGTGTGCCGCATAACGCATAACGTGTGTAAGGAATGATGGCATTCGCATACCGCATAACGCATTACGCATTAAGCTGAGATTCCTTCTACGCGGTATGCGGCATGCAGCATGCGGTATGCGGTATGCGAATGGGAAGATTCCTTCTACATGGTATGCGGCATGCGGCAGACAGCACATGACTGGCTATATTTAAAAAATAAAAATAAACAAGTATACTCCATACTGCACTGTATATGGCCTAATATGGCATGTATATCCATGTACCTCTTGGTACTGCACATAGAGGTTCCTACCTTTATAATTACCAAATTATAGATAAGTATTCATATTTTTCTGGCTCTGGTAGCATTTTTACCAACCCGAACCCCCACCACAACCACTACCATATGTTTCCACTCAGCAGCCTTGACAACCCCCCTCCCTGACCCTTGTCCCGGCTGTCAGTAATTATCAGATGCCTCCTCCAGCCTTATATCAATGGACAAATGCGACTGATGCTTTTCTATTCGCACCCCCTGTCGCATGCCGCATGCCGGACCGATCGCTACAGGGACCGATCGAGTTCTCGCATTCGCATTCGCATTCGCATTCGCATACCGCGTGTAAGGGTTGCAGCCCATTGACTTAAAGGCGTTTCGATTTTTTGCCGCATTCGCATACGCATAACGCATACCGCGTGTAAGGAATCCTAGCTTTACACGTCACCCCTCCCCATTACCCTACAAGGTCCGTGTTGGAAATAACTCCCCTCCGCAGACTTTGAACCTGCCATTTGCAGATTTGTATCGCAATCAAAGTGTTTAGGCCCAGATGGGATTTAAAGCCACTGCCTATAGGCCTGTTTCATATGATGTGAGCATGGGTATTTAGGACAGTGCGCGCGCAGCTTGCCTGCAGGACAACATACGGTCACACTGCAAACTCAATGGCAGTGAGCAATCTTCATACAGAAAAAGTTAAACATCTCTAAAACCGCACAACTTAGAAACAAACTGATTGGCACACAAACAGATCAAATGTTTAACAAACAGATTATATTAAATTGATATGCTTAGTCTTCTGCATTTCTATTAATTTTGAATAAAACTGACGTTTTGCACTGCGCATACTGGCAAACTCAATGGCTGTGAGCAATCTTCATACAGAAAAAGTAAAGTATCTCTAAAACCGCACAACTTAGAAACTAACCGCTTGGCACACAAAAATTATAATGATCAGCCTAATGTATATTCAATTTAGATGCTTAGTCTTCTGCATTTCTATTCATTTTGAATGAAACTGACGTTTTTCGCTGCACGTGTCGACAAACTCAATGGCAGTGTGCCTTCGTTCAGCAGCCAACGTGCGCAAGCATACACAATGTTTATAAACATAGAATGGGGTCTATTCCAAACCTCATCTTCACCAATGGTACGCGAGGGATCCGCTAGGCCGCGTGGTGGGGTGTCACCTGATCAGTTAGACCGATTCACTGACCAGGGATGAAAGTGGTGTCTGGCAAAAATCGTGGAAATCAAACAGATTATTACACTGACAATGAATTTCCGCGATAAAGCGCATTTTGCCCATTGACTTAGCACTGCCAGGGAATTGCGAAAAAATGCCAGAAGTCAGATTTCAATTATCCTTGTTGTGACCGTATTATCGCCCATACCGAACACTTTCTTGCGTGGGTTTTATGTTCTAGCAACATCTAAGGTTATATCAGAATGGGATTTGAACACACCAGTTGTTGTCATAGACATCCTGATTCTTGGCATTTTGTTTAACATTAATCGGTAAATATTAAAAATCGCGGAAATCCGCGAAATCGCGGAGATCTTTCATCCCTGACTGTCACTGCTGTCCCTTCTAGGTATCGAAAGGAAATCTCAAATATCGGTTCACATGTTGCACGTTCGTTAAACAACTGCTGCTTCTAACCTCCTCCACGGTGTGTACACATACACGTTACTAACCGGAAGTGTACAGACGCTAGCCGCACAGCACGCTGCACCATGCTTCCACGTGGCCGAACAAAGCCGGTAAATTACTAGTGACGTCTGAGTCACTCATTCAAGCACAACTGACCTTGGCCTACTTTGCTGACCTTGACGTACTATTTCCATCCGACCCTGACCCGTGTCACGCGGCGCAATGGCACGCGGCGCAGTGTAATCACTTCCGCTCTGGAGGGAGCGCGTCCCTCCTGGTGGCGGCCCCTGGTGGCGGCCCTGGTGGCGACACCTATAGGTTCCCAGATAAATGAGTGGTTTCTTTATCCAGTGGCGTCCAGCACCCTCTAAAAAGAACTGTCGGGGTCAAATAGTTTTTGCACTTGTGACCGGTGTCTCTGTTTAATTTCGTTGGGGTTTCACGTCCTAGCAATATGTATGGCTGTTCATGGCTGGATTAATGACATGACGTAAATGTTGACCAGTAACTGTTGACCAGTAACTGTTACCTGACAAGGCGCGTGTCGCCAGTCTACACACCACCAGGCAGTCCCTTACACCCAGGCACCACATCTGATTCATAATGGTGCAGGACTCATCAAACCATCCTGGTCGCGGCACCAGGGTGGTGGATATGTGAAGAGACTAGTAGAAGCAGTGGCGCTTCCTGGCTTGATCCGCACACAGTGGCGCCCTCTGACGTCTTGTACGTGCCGGGGTACACGCGCCCACACTGCCAATGGTTGCCAGCTTCACGTACCGTCTGGTGGTGTTTGTACACGTCAGTGTACCGGCCGTGTACCCGCACTGTGCCGACAATGTAGCGACAATGTACCGGCATGCACCACCATGTACCGGGTCAACTTCACGAACGCTCAGTCCGGGTCGGCATCCCTCACACTCGGACACACTCTACTCGATTTCACTGATTTCCTGGCGCTTTTTTTTGCACCAACTATTGCAAAATGCAAATACCACGTGAAACCTCTTTACCAATGCAAAGCGAGGACAGAGTTTAAAGTCCGTGAGAACTGGTCTGAGTCATCGCTAGTAAAGTAATGTAGTGTGTTGTGCTTAACACAAATTTTACAGTCGCCAAAGAAAACCTCCCTATTTCACAATGAAACCCGCGCTGTTGCCACTTAATATTGATGGACGACTGCCGCCCAAGTGACAGAATACATCACACACTTGGCTTGTGAAAATTGCTCATATCATTAGGGCGTAAAACCACCATCACTCAATCATCGGCAACTTAACAATAAACAACGGTGCATTGTGCTGTCCGGCTCGCACTGCAACTACAAATACAGTACCGCGTTTTGCACTTCTATAAAACGTGGTGAACATCCAGTTTTATACCCACATAAAACACTGCCTTCACCAGAAATGCACCGGGAGGAAGGGACCCCACTATCGTCTGTTTATGGGAGGTCTTACATCATAGCAACATCTAAGATCATGCCAGGATGGGAGCCTACAGGCTTATGACAGTACTCACACATGGCGACTGTATAGTGCTGCGCCACTCAGGTACCACATCACCGACAACATGACAATGTCCTACCCTCTTACATTACCCTGACACTGAGCCAACCATTCTTTGCCCTATCCTAGTGCAGTATTCTGCACTTACCTTACAGGCAAGGAGCCACATAGACAGGTAAGTGTGGATAGGGTGAATCCTTCTGGGCCCATATGCATGAACAATTATTTATCGCCGCTGGTGGTAAGGACCGAGTTCGGGGTAGCTATCGCCGGGGGTAGGAAATGGGTCATGGGCTATGCATGGAGCCAAATCGGTGAGGAGGTAGCTATACTTGTGGTTATTTATAGATTTGGGAAATCCCTCTGCGTTTATAGCCATATATTAGGCTCAAATCTATTAAATGCTATCATATTTAACAGAATTACATATGCAATAAGTGATATTTAATGAAATTAACCCTAAATTCGAAGCAATATTAATGCTGCTGCCGCAACGGCGGCGATATTAATATTTTTGAATCGACGAATGCAAGCAACCGCCGCCGCCACCACTATGGGAAGCAACGTCAATGCGGCGGCGGCGATTTGTTTACTTTACATTCATCGATTCGACACTATTAATATCGCCGCCATTGCAGCGGTAGCCTTAATAACGGTTCGAATTTAGGGTTAAATTGATCAAATTTCACTTATTGCGTATGTAATTCTGTTAAATATGGTCGCATTCAATAGATTTGGGCCTAATATATAGCCGCTGATTCGGCGGTGGCGGCGATGGACAGTATGGATATCGACGTCCATGCGGCGGTGGCGGCGATTTGTTTACTTTACATGGAAATAACTATGTATAACGGTTCGAATTTAGGGTTAAATTGATAAAATTTCACTTATTGCGTATGTAATTCTGTTAAATATGATCGCATTCAATAGATTTGGCCTGAGTCAGTCCCTACCCCAGCCATTATACCTGCTACTGAGTGGGGGTAGCTTACCCTACTTTTACCCCCCTGGGTTTGCCTACCCTGGTCACATGCATAGCGACTTTTCGCCCCTACCCCGGATATCCCCTCTACCCCCAGGGGTAGAGCGCTACCACCGCCCCAGGCAAACGGGCCCTGGGGTCCTAGAGAGTCTAATGTTAGGATACTAGCCCTGAAATGTCAAAGTGTTGTTCGAAACCGGCTCTAGGTGCAATTATTCCTTTGTTTGCATCAGATAATAGTAATGCCAAACTTCAGGCAAGATAGCAACAAGTGTCAATTTGGGAAGTCTTTGGTTTGACTCAGCTGGAGATCGAAACCAAGACGTCACACCTGGGCGGCAGCTGGTGCTCTAACTGTAATGTATGTGTCTTCCAGTTGTGTTGTTATCCGAACACCCCCAGTGTGGCACAGAGTGAGGTCACTACAGAACGTTCTAAATAAAGTTAGTTACAGTACAGAACTCATTGTGTTCAGACGTCCTTTACATTACATGGTGTCAGATGTGGAGGCAATGGTGCTTTCAGGCCCATTGCTTCCAGTGGATACCGGGCCACGACACCCCGGGCACCAACCAACATATAATACAAGTTCATTTTACCAGGATCGACACCCTGGTCATAGAGAAGGTACCACTTGTTTGAACTTCATGTTGACGTAGCGGCAGCACTCCGGGCAGCCACTCCGGGCAGCCACTCCCCGGGCGCCAACAAAACCTGCACAGACTTTATTGTAACGAGTGACAAGACGTTGCACAGATGCCTGGAAAGATGGCACAAGGATGCACGGATGCCTAGAGGCACATACACGACTACACAGGTGCCAAGAAGCACGGATATACGGATCGTTGGTAGAAACGAACGGCTCTAATGAAAACAGCCGGAATGAGGACGCGCAGGACGTCACAACATTGCTTGGAATGAATAAATGACAATACGATGCACAGATGCCTGAGAAGATGGACACAGATGCACGGATGCCTAAGAGGCATGGACACAGATGCACGGATGCTACGAAGCACAGATGTGCAGGACGTCGACAGGGACAGTCGGCGATAATGAAGATGACCAGAATAAAGAAGCGCAGGACGTCGGGCAAGCTACAACAGGCAAGGTACCGAGATTCCTCGAGAATTGAGTCGGAGCGCCAGGAAGCAAGAACCAAACGCTATGCCAATGGAGGCATGTGATAGACATGAAGTGTGACTTAATATCATATATGAATTGACATAAGATGAAACATGAGACAATTCAAGGTAAAGAAACTTCTATTTCTGCATAATTAAATCTTTAACATCGACATGAAAATAGGTATGCTGATATCCGAACGCCCCAAAGCAGCGCGGGGCCACGTCATGAAAGAATGTGGTTCAAGTATGTGTATGCAACAAAGTAGCGGTTGGCCGTCTGCTCGGTTAAAGCTGCATACTCAGGTGTAGACCTTATTTGTAACACACTATACGATATGATGTACTGCTAGAGTATCTATATCAATATAAATTATTTCATGCAGGCTGTAATAATTTGAGTGTGTCACCATAATATTGATATTTTGTTCCATCATAAGATTGCTAGGCTATGGGCTTGTTGTTAATGATGGAAATATAAAACTAAAATGTTGTATCGTATGAAACGTAGTACCTACATGCATATATGTGTTATATGTGTCGTATGCAGGTGGAATTCCTATTGGTGCACACCATTCCCATGGTGAACGAATAGCAATATATATATTAACCAACTAAATATATATTTAAAAAATGTTAAAGTGGATATCATGACCACTATATTGTCGGATGTCAGAATTGAATGAAGTGTGTCACAACAATTTCACAATGACAAGGCCTGTGGATGACGAAATAATTGTGTAAAATATACATTTGTGTAAAATATTGGTTATATAGAAACCAGAGTAAGCCGAATATGCAGAATCTACCGGATATACTGATATTTGTAACATTGAATTTAATGTCATATGCATTAAAATAAAATAATGTATATAAATATATTTAATAAATATATCTATATGCTATAGAAATATATATATGTGGAAAAGGTCAAAGAATGCAAACAAAGACATAGCATGTCGATTGTGACGTTTTGAATTAGGAATGGTTTGATTAGACTGTGCAACTTTAAATTGTTACAGTATGTTACCATGACAATACATGAAGAACGTCACACATTTGAGGTCAAACAAAGACTTTACAGAACACATTCACACATAGGAAATGGCACATGAAGGTAACTGAGTATGCTTTTTGGTGATGTTTTGTAAATGCTGTAAGATGTCGTACTTGTCATAGATCTTGTCAAATAGCTGTTGACTCATTACTGTTATTGTAGGTGATGTTCACTGATGCAATTGTAATAATTAAGCAACTGACATGGCAGAAAAGCAGTACAATAATTAATAACGACACATAGTTCAGGTCAAACAAAGAATGGACACAACTCATGCAAACATAAGAAATGACACATGAAGTCAACTGAGTATGCATTTTGTATGTTTTTATAAATGCTATGTTTAGTTGCTCTTCATGTCATGGATGTTCTTGACTATATATGTTGACTTAATGCTTATTAAGCAAACATAAAAGAATGTTCACGGTTGAAATTGTTATGGTTAAATAAGTAACATGCTGGAAAAGCTGTACAATAAGTGGTAACGTCACATACTTAAGTTCGAACAATGAATGGACACAACGCATGATAACATAAGAAACGACACATGCAGCCAGCTGTGTATGCATTTTGTATGTTTATACATGTTTTTAAGTTGTCTTGCATGTCAAAGATGTTATCAAATGAATTTTGACTCAATGCTTTTATAAACGAACAAAAAAAAACAAAAAAAAAACAAAACAAATATGACGAAATGTTCACGGATGAAATTGTTATGTGTGGTATAAAACCTTATACAAATATTATTGTGATGGAACCTTCCTTTCTATGTGTCTGGCGGGGGAGGATTCGAACCTCCTACCCCCACGCTCACGGGGAGGCCGGTGGCAAGTCTGAATGCCTCCCCATTCGGGGCCGTTCCGTCCTCCAGCAGAGCGGGGGAGGGGCGACGGGGGGCAAGTCTACACTCACTAAGGAGGACAGAGGGGCATGCTAATAAAGTCCGGCCCCGGGCCCTCCCCATCTGCAAAGTCGGAGGTTCTCCCCATTTGAATCCGATTTCTAGCTTGTGGCTGACGTACCTGGATGTGTCCGACAAAATGCCGGTAGACATATGTGCAATGTGTGGGGAGGAAAACGAGCCTCCCCGGGGCGGTAAATGCAAGCGGACGAGGCTCAGCAAGCGATCGATAAAGGCGGAGGCCAGCTCGTCGGGCGAGGAGAATACCGGGGATGCGGCCGAGAAATTGTTGGCCCAGGGTGTTTCGTCACGGCGCTCCGGCGAGGGGCCGCGACTCATGGTAGAAGATTACGAGGAGGATGACGAGGAGAGGGAGCTGCGACGGTTGGTGGCGGCAAGGGCGCGCGAACGTCGCAAGAAGGAGCTACGGGCAGTCCTGGATGCAGGTTCTCCGGAGGAGGAGACGGTGACTCTGATTCGTACAACGAAAAATAAATCATCCGGAAGGAAAAAGCCGGGTGCGACTAATGACCCGGACGACTCACCTACAGACAGTAGCTCGGATGAGGGCTCGGCATCTGACAGTGATTCCGGGCGGAGGAGAAGGAGAAGGCGCAAGCGCAGTAAGTTTGCGTTGAACAAATACACAATGAATGAGAAGCGTTTAAAAAAAACTTAGTGTAATGGAGCTGGTATACACTGCCCTAATATGGGGCATGAAGCGCGGGAAACGGGTCGGTTTTGAATACGACGATCTCGTACGCTACATCGGCCACGTTGCTTACATGTGTATGCATGCCTCTACGTCGACTTATACTGATCAGGCGTATCGGGGATATGACAAAGCTATCAGAGACAAGGTGAAAGAGAATGGGCTGAAGGCCTTCACGATGGGAGATCATGAATTGTCATTGCTATATTTTAATTTAGAAAACACTCGTAGCAGCAAGGACGGACGTAGGCCGGCGCGATCGGGCTACACTGCTAAGAGCTATGACAACTCCCGAAAACTTTGCTATGCTTACAACTACAACAAAGATGGTTGTGGTGTACGCCGATGTGAATATGAACACAAGTGCCTCAGCTGTAAATCTGGTTCGCACCCGATTAATGAGTGCAAAAAGAAGAAAAATTGACTTGGTTGTGGTCCTGGACAGGTGGTCTCGGCAGAGACCGTTGACCTAGTTGTATTTGAATGTCGCGCCAAAAATGTGGGCTTTCAAAATGGTGCCCATAGTGTGCCGCGCCTGGCCCCTGGTACCGTAGATGTTACGGTGTCTAACACCGACTGTATATTACAAGTTTGTCCACCTTTCCTTGATGAATTGTCAAATATGTGTGTTGCAGATATTACAAAGTGTTGTGGGCCACATATCATTGATGTTGCTTGTGGCGCTGACGATGACTTTTGTGTTAATGCTGTACTGAAAACTGACCCTATGCCATCCGCCATAGATGCGGTGGAAGTTGTGAACACAAGCAGTATTGATATAGATGTACTCAGTGCGGACAATGCCGCTGCTCTAGGTGGGCGGGGCAAACCGCAGGGCGAGGTAGAGGCGGGCTCTGCCGGGCCTCCATCATCAAACATTGATGACGCAACTGTCAACCTGGCGGGTCCAGCTTCTCCGGGCATGAACAATGGTAGTGCCAACTGGTGGAGGGTGATCGGGCCAGATAAGGCAAACCCGCTGGAAGATGACCGGCACTGTACCTTGTGGGTTTGGGACGAGTATTGGGATAACTGTTCAAAGAAATGTATTGACGTTTTCGCTAGTTGTTTGCAAGGCACCTGTGAATGTAAGCATGAAATTGGTGGTGCCTGCGCACAGTTAAAGCCGTGTCGAATCTATGCTGAGGCGATGTGCCGAGGCGACACGGATCCCGACTGGGAGTACATCCTCAGGGGTTCATGCTTTGGTTACCGGGTAATCGACCCGGATTGTGTTAGTTCTTACTTTCAAGGTAACTACTCATCTATAACAAATAATACTACTGGTGAGTTGATGAGCGATAGGCTCCAGCTCGAGATATCTGCAGGACTGGTGTCCAGAGTAGATGAGCCATGTTTCTGTGTTCACCCGATGGGGGCCGTGCCAAAGGGGCACGATGATTTTAGGGCGATCGTGGATTGCTCTAGCCCAACTGGTTTCTGTGTAAACGACCACACCAGGGCCTGCAGAGCAAATTTCAGCTATAATTCTGTCGAGAATGTCACACAGTTGCTGCAGCGGGGGGACTATATGTCAACGATAGATATATCCAATGCCTATAGCATAGGGCAGTCAATATTCACCCAGTCATCAGGGAACGCCAGGGCTTGAGCTGGGACTTTGGTAAACCTCCGAGACAATCGCTTATGCATGGGGCTCAGCAGTAGCCCTTTCGTATTCTCAAAGATCAGTGACTTCATTGTCCGCTGCATGGTCCGGGAGGGTTATGAAGAATGTGTAAATTACCTAGACAACTTTTGTGTCGTCAGTCGTACTATACAAGGCTGTATTGAGGCGCAGCGGGCCCTGGTAGCTATCCTGAGACGGATGGGGTTTTATGTAAGTTTCCGGAAACTAACACCCCCTGCTCAAATAACCAGGTTCCTGGGGATAGATATAGACTCTTTAGCTATGGAGTTGCGTCTCCCAGAAGACAAGTTGGCTAAATTAGTATCGCAACTAAACTGGTTTCTCCAGAAAAGGAAGGCGACGAGGCTGGAGTTGGAAGGCCTCGGGGGGGTCATAGCACACTGCTGTAAAGTGGTGCATGGTGGTAGGACCTTTTCGAGGAGAGTCTACGACTTGATAGCCTCTGCTAAGAAAGCCACCCATAAGGTCAGACTAAATGAGGACTTCAGGTTGGACCTGAAATGGTGGCTAGAATTTGCATCCACTTTCAACGGAAAAGCGAGTATCATCCCCTCGGCAGACACGGTAATCTCGGTGTACAGCGATTCCTCCAAATTCGGGTTTGGAGCGCTGCATGGCGAGGACTGGGTGGCTGGCGCCTTTGATTTAGAGGCGGCAAATGAGCTAAGAGAATGGTTGGGCCATCATTTTGTCTGCGCGGATGATGTGGGGTGTAGGTCAAACAACATAAATGTGTTGGAAATGTGGCCCGTGTTGGTGGGCGTGAGACGCTGGGGGGAGACATGGAGGAATCGGACTGTGGTTTTTGTCACCGACAATACGCAGGTGATGGCCGCCTTAAACTCAGGCCGGAGTAAAAACAAAATTACGATGACCTGGTTGCGCCTGATATTTTGGGCCTCTATTACTTTTAATTTTGATGTACAATCGGTATATGTGAACACCAAGTATAATGTGATATGTGACAGCCTAAGTCGTCTGGATAAGTTTCAGAGTATCGCACACATCAGAGATGCCGATCAAGTTGATGCAATGTGTTGTCACAAATTATTCAGTTGTTAAAAATCTTGCTTCAGATTGGAAAAAACTCCTGGAGGAGCGTCGTAACTACGACAGAAATCACTACGCCAGTTCGACTCTTGCGGTTCGGTCCGTACAGGTGAATTCCTATATCGCCTTCTGCGAAGTGTTCGCAGGCCAATTAGCCCCTTACCCCTGTGATTCCGACCAGGTATGTCTATATATGTCATATCTAGCGCGTAGGCTATGCTATTCGTCCATTAGGAATTACCTCAGCGGCCTGAACAATCATCTGAAAGATTTAGGTTGTCCACCAATAAACTATTCTGATCACTATATAAAGAAATGTTTGGCGGGCATCCGCAGGTTAAAAGGTGATGAGGTGAAGCAAGCAGCACCAATCTTGCCATATGAGTTACTAAAATTGTTTGCGGTTTTGTTCCCTACCAGGGGCCATACAGCGGTTAGGGCAGCCATGTTGCTCTCTTTCAGAGCTCTACTACGCAAAGCACATGTCACTAATTCAGATGCTGCCCTTCTCCGTCAAGATCTGGAGTTCTACCCATGGGGGATGCTTGTGTCTGTGCGGAAATCTAAGACGAATCAGTTCAGAGAACGGGTCCATAAAATCCCGGTTGCTAGAGTTGCGAAAAGAGAATTGTGCGCGGTTTTTTGGGATAAGAGACATTTGCAACAGTGCCCAGCCCCGCGGGATGCGCAGGTATTTAGGATTCCTAGAGCAGGACACTCCGTCCCACTGACATATGCTTACTATACCGCAGTATTGAAGGCGGCATGTTCCGCGGCTGGTCTACCTCCGTCTGACTTCTCGTCTCATAGTCTCAGGCGGGGTGGGGCGACCTTCCTCCGCCTATCAGGGGCTTCGGAGGAGGAGATCAAGGAGAGAGGCGATTGGCGATCGGATTGTGTCCGTCAATACCTAAAGGCGTCGCTGGTGGAGCGCCTGACTCTCGACATGCGAGTGGCCGTGATCCTGGGTATGCTAAACTGACTTCCCCAGCCTCCCGCTTAGCTCCTCTGGTTGGGGCTGATTTGGGTCTTTTGTGGCCAGCCAGAGTACCTACTCAATCCATTTATGTATCCTGTTATGTGTAATGAATAATAATGTGTGGTATAAAACCTTATACAAATATTATTGTGATGGAACCTTCCTTTCTATGTGTCTGGCGGGGGAGGATTCGAACCTCCTACCCCCACGCTCACGGGGAGGCCGGTGGCAAGTCTAGCCTCCCCCATCGGGCGTTCCGTCCCTCCAGCTCCTGCGGGGGGGGGCGGGGGCAAGTCTACTCACTAAGGAGGCAGGCGCATGCGCGGCCGCCCTCCCCCAACGGCAAGTCCGGTGTTCTGCCCATTTGAATCCGATTTCTAGCTTTAGGCTTAGGTTTAGGTTTCTTTTGTATTACAAGTGTCTTATGTTCTATTCTTGCTATGCTTTATGTTCTTTATGTAATGATGTTTAATAAACGGTAGGTCTTTTGTGGCCAGCCAGAGTACCTACTCAATCCATTCATGTATCCTGTTATGTGTAATGAATAATAATATGAAGCATGAGTTTAATTTGAACATTTTGGGAAATGTTGTGCATGAAATACTATATTGAATATTTGAATCTCATATGTTATATAAGTCGTTTACTGTTGTTGCTATGCCACTTTCTGTTCTGCCTAGCAAGTGCCTTGTTATGTTCAGTTATGAATTGCATACAACGTTACGTAATAATACGCTCATTGTTCAGGTCATATGAAGAAGAGACAAAATAAGTCTACATTTAAGAAGTGACAACTGACCCTGACTATGTATTCGTTGTATTACTTATGGGTCGTGTTTTTGTATGATGGGCTACATTCGATAGTTTCCCATTTACATGTTTCATGGTTCTCTTCTTAAACATAGTATGTATAATATCTCTATATGTATTAGGTCTTCATGTACAATGCCATTTACATTGTTCTGGAATGTTAGTAAATTTGAGCATGGCATTTTATCCTCGCAATACCTGGTACCATTCTGTTATGGATAGGAATTATTTTAAAGAGGGGGATATGGCGTTATGACATTAGTTATAATAACACAAGAAGGACCTGTTGCTATCGATGGTAGTTTATATATACAAAATGTTACCATTGAATTTTGTTCCTCTGTTCCATTGAAAGGGAGATGTAATGTATGTGTCTTCCAGTTGTGTTGTTATCCGAACACCCCCAGTGTGGCACAGAGTGAGGTCACTACAGAACGTTCTAAATAAAGTTAGTTACAGTACAGAACTCATTGTGTTCAGACGTCCTTTACATTCGGCCATCCTGTCCGGTCTAACCTGAAGCCGTGACCTCAGTGTCATATTCAGCTACACACTAATTACCACCACCTTGCACTATGTGTTCGGGGTATTACATCCTGGCTACATCTAAGGTCACATCAATATGGGTACCGACTTGTGATAGTGCGCACTCATAGTCATAGTAACTTTATAGTGCTGCACCACGGGGCGGGGACGGGCGGGGCGGGGAAGCTGAACAAATGGGTCACCGTGCCTAGAGCGAGTCTCAACCCCACACTGCTGCCGATCCGTGGCGAGCGTTCCAACCACTGAGGCACATAACCACAGCTAACAACTCGGCGTCCAGCCGGATAGGAGAGACGGCCGACCTCAACAACACAGCAACAAAGAACATAACCCAGCGTGAACGTCAATTCAAATAACTAAATAAATCTCAATGAACATCATGTAAAAATATAAGGTCCTTCGGTCGTGAAGCCGAGCTTGGAATCATATCAATATCTCGGGCGACAGAGTTGGGGACCATTGTTATGTACTAGTGATGCAATGTGTGCCCACTCACTGTGTGACATGGAAATAACTATGTGTAAATATTATGACGCACGGTGACCGGGATTGTGGTATGATGTCCGGATATTAAGATACTGTTACTAATTACAGGAATGTTCCCTCCATGCACCAGGAAGAGCGAAAAAGGGAGAGGGACATGTATTATTGTTTAATGTAACTGTATAGCGTCTACTTGTTACCACGGGACCGCTGGGTAAGCACATCCAGCCATTCTGCATACATTAGGGACACCACCTGCTCTGGGGTTGAGTGACAGGTGCCCCCTCTTAGGTGCCACCCCTCCCAGACTGCAGAGGTGTCTGATTGGCTGGCTGTGTGAGCCCAGTCACCCTTGAACTCCTTGCACTTGCTGTACAGACAGTCAGACCCACTTATTATCCAGACCACACTTCGTCCACACCTCTCTCTAGCTCCGCTCTGCTGGCCTTGCTCCTCCTTGATAATGTCTGAAAAGAGTTCCAGGAGGGGGAGCCCACCAGCATTTCACTTTCTACCCTTACTCCGTCTGTGTCTTTGGCTCACCGGCTGGTCACCATAGAGCAAATAGACACGTCCTTTGACTCAACTCTCCTCATTTCTCTTTCCTATACTCCACCCTTTTTTTTTCTTCTCCTGGGCTTACTTCTCCCCCTGATCAAGGGAGTTGTTTGTTTGCTTGGGTGGGGCACTGTACCTTATCATTTCTCTCGCTTTGATCTTGTTGCTGGAACCGCTGGAACCGCTGGAACCGCTGGACCCACCTTTACCCGTCCCTTCCTCCTGAACCCTTGCTGCGGTTGACTGGATACGAGTGCTCTGCTACCGCCAGACTGGAGTGATTCGGGGCCGCCCCAATGATTCATCAGTTTGATTGTTGTAAAGACATCCCCAGTTTCTACAACTGCCCCACCAGAAGATTAATCTTCAACCAAAGATTGGACCGATTTATCGGTGCCTCTCTATATTGCTGCAGTTCTGCAGCAGGTAACCGTTGTAAGGTTACAAACCCCCCAGAAGTTAAGACAGACACACACTCACTCTAGAGATACCAAAGGAAGCAGTTCACCGCTGAGATGTGTGTAACCCATAGGACTTCGTTTTAATGGGCTGTAGGCACTGATTTTGACTGAACAAGCAGAAGCTATGTGGGTCTGTGTAGCAGGTTGTACGTGAGTCAAGGTGGCAGGTCACCAGTTGGTGAACAAGAGTTGTAGCAATGAAGCTCAACCTTATCACTGTCAATCTTGCATGACTTGTCTCCCTTTAATGGGGGGGGGGGGGGGGGGGAGACTGGCAGACAGTTGGCAGGATCCTCCTGATAGTAGTGAGTATAAGATGAGTAACTGGAGACGGCCAAACAACCAGTTATTCTTCAATCAGATCAGAAATACCACAAGCCAACATAAATCACCCAGAAAACAACCACCACCGAAACCACCGGACAGCCCCAATTCGTCTTTTGCTCCCCACTTGACGTGCCTCACTTGACACTGACCTACTTCCTTACTCTCATTCCTACTGACATCACCCAAACACGTCACATAGTCTCAATCCCCCGTGACATCACGAACACGTGTCACCGACAGCGCAGACAGCCCTCACTCGCCAGAAATAGGTCGCGGCTATTTGTCAGGGTCAAGAGACGCGATGTGACCTTGGGAGGTGTGTAGAGGACCTTGAGATGGCACAGACCCTACTTAGTACAGGACGGCCCCTGGTGTTGTGCCAGTGGTGCCCCCTGCTGGTGGCGAATCGATGCAGACGGCGACCGTATGGGCCCGACATCATACGCAGTCACATGACCTTAGCATGCAGACGCCGTCACGTGACCTCAGCGTGCAGGTGTTGGGGTGTGACGAGAAAACAACACTCTGTGAACTAAGCTCATTACAACATGCATAGCTTTAATATAATAATCAAGTGGCAATGATTATAGTTTGGGCATGTCGGCGAAAATAGGCCTTTAAAAAAAAAAATCAGAATTTTCCATTTTCCTCAATTTTAAAGGATCTTTAGCCAAATTCCAGGACTTTCCAGGCCTGGAATCCGGAATTATCAAATTACAGGACTTTCCAGGTTTTCAAGGAACCGTACGAACCCTGCAATACGGACATTCGGAGTTCCGCTGGTTCCTCAGGAAGACTTGATGGTGCCAGAAGATGTTGGAGGGGGGGGGGGGGGGGTGAACACACATACACAATGATATACAAAGTGGTATTTTGCTCAGTGTAAATGATTTACTAGGACAATTTCACTACAATCTTCAGTAGCAACAAATGTACAACAAGAATCCTCCCAGCTTCGGTCATTGGGGGGTGGGGGGGGGGCTGTGATTGTTGGCTCAGTCGGTTTAAAGCATAGTGCGGAATAAGACTTCCGGTGTGTAAGCTGAAGCTGCCACCCAGCATGTGGGTCACAGCTTCAGCTCTTACTGAGGAACCAGCGCAACCCGGAACACCCGTGTAGTGGTCCGCACTGACGTCTCAGGCAAGGAGCCACATAGACAGGCATGGATAGGGTGATGGCATCATGGAGCCTAGTGAGCACACTATGCCTGAATGCAAGCGGTGTGGGTTCAAAATGTGTTCTAGGCACAATATTTCCCATTTTCACCACCAACACACAACTCCCACCAACACACCACCAGTCTCACAGAAACACACCACCAGTCTCCCGCAACACACCACTAGTCACCCACCAACACACCACCATCTCCCACTGACACACTACCAGTCTCCCACCAACATACCACCATCTCCCACTGACACACTACCAGTCTACCACCAACATGTGACCAGTCTACCACCAACACAGAACCAGTCTCCCACCAACACATGACCAGTCTCCCACTGACACACCACCAGTCTCCCACTGACACATAACCAGTCTCCCACCAACACACCACCAGTCTCCCACCAATACACCACCAATCTCCCACCAATACCACACCGATCTCTCACCGACGTGTCACTAGGCGCCACCCTGGTGTTGCTACATTCCACCAGGCGTCGTCTGGTGCTAGACACGTGACCACCGCGGGGCATGCCGGGCAGGACGAGGCTTTTAGGCTACGGCTCACATTCGATGCGACACCACGGCACATTAACGGACACTCTCCACCCGAGTCCGGGTGTAAAGCGCCACGTGAGGCGGCACTAAACGATGGAGAGTGAGACCACACAGAGAGGCAGAGACGCCTGGCGGGCAAATCGCACACCTTGACTCAGTTCCACTGACCCAGTTACGTGGAAACCGCCATTACGTGTAATGTCTACAGCCTGGAGGGGGAGGGGAAGGGAATGGAGGGGTGGAGTGAGGAGGGGAGTGGAGTGGAAGGGATGGGATGGGAGTGGAATGGATGGGATGGGAGTGGAAGGGATGGGAGTGGAAGGGATGGGGTGGGGTGGAAGGGATGGATGGGTGGAGTGGAAGGGAGGGATGGGAGTGAAGGGATGGGATGGGAGTGGAAGGGATGTGATGGGAGTGGAGTGGAAGGGATGGGAGTGGAAGGGGATGGGAGTGGAAGGGATGGGGTGGGAGTGGAAGGGATGGGGTGGGAGTGGAAGGGATGGGATGGGAGTGGGAGGGATGGGAGTGGGAAGGGATGGGAGTGGAGTGGAAGGGGGATGGGAGTGGAAGGGATGGGAGTGGAAGGGATGGGAGTGGAAGGGATGGGTGGGAGTGGAAGGGATGGGTGGGAGTGGAAGGGATGGGATGGGAGTGGAAGGGATGGGATGGGAGTGGAAGGGATGGATGGGAGTGGAAGGAATGGGATGGGAGTGGAAGTGGAAGGGATGGGATGGGAGTGGAATGGATGAGATGGGATGGGATGGGAGTGGAAGGGATGGGATGGGAGTGGAAGGGATGGGATGGGAGTGGAAGGGATGGGATGGGAGTGGAAGGGATGAGATGGGAGTGGAAGGGATGAGATGGGAGTGGAATGGATGAGATGGGAGTGGAAGGGATGAGATGGGAGTGGAAGGGATGGGATGGGAGTGGAAGGGATGGGATGGGAGTGGAAGGGATGGGATGGGAGTGGAAGGGATGAGATGGGAGTGGAGTGGAAGGAATGGTAGTGGAGTGGAAGGGATGGGATGGGATTGAAAGGGATACGATGGGATGGGAGTGGAAAGGATGGGAATGGAATGGAAAGGATGGGAGTGGAAGGGATGTGATGGGAGTGGAGTGGAAGGGATGGGAGTGGAGTGGAAGGGATGAGATGGGAGTGGAGTGGATATGAGTGGAGTGGAGTAGAGTGGAGTGGATGGGAGTGGAGTGTGGTGGATGGGAGTGGAGTGGAAAGGATGGGAGTGGAGTGGAAGGGATGGGATGGGAGTGGAAGGGATGGGATGTAATATATGTATGTATGCTGATACACGCCGGGACCCATATATAACTGGAGGTTGAATAAAGTCAGTCGTTAACTTGAAGTCACCGTGTCGTGTCGACTCGTATCTTACATGGTGTCAAATGTGGTTTACCTAACAAGGAATGGCACTTTCAGGACTAAAACCCCCACTGCCGTTAAACTAGGAAGGTAATATTAACCTGAACTGGACACAATGGATCGACTCATGTAGGATTTATGCAGTGGCAGCAGGTATAGCAGCAAAGTCTGAGCGGGTTCAGTGTTGCGTATTCCTTCACGTAGCAGGAACGGAGGCTCAGAAGATCCATAGAACATTCGACATCGCAGAGGAAAACAGGGACAAAATTACGGTACTGATAGAAAAGTTCAAGGTTTATTGCGAAGGTAAAACCAACATTACTATAGTCAGGTATCAATTTAATACGCTGAACAAAATGACAGAATCGATGGACACATATTTGAGAAATCTGCGAAACCGTGTGTCATATTGCCAGTACGGATCATTGGAAGAATCACTGTTATGTGACCGGATAGTATGCGGGATAAAATGTAAAACTTTACGGGATCGTCTGTTGCAAACAAGTAATTTATCCCTGGAGATGTGTGTCAATTTGTGTCGTTTGAGTGAACACAAATCGGAATTAGTAAGTGACAGTTCATCTTATATAGCAACGGAGACCGTCGACGCAATTTCAAAACATGACAGTGACGTGACGTCACACCGACGACCGGAACCATGGAAACAGAGGTCACAGATGCAGGCGCGCCGTACAAATACATTCACGTCTCCGTGCGGAAATTGTGGATATCAACATTACCAGAATCGTTGTCCAGCCCGAGATAAACAGTGCTCCGGATGTGGGAAGACAGGACACTTCATCAAAATGTGCAGGAGACGTGAGCAGAGAAACACCGCGGTGAATGAAGTTACTATGGATCGTCGATGCGATGTGGATGAATGGGAGGATGGATACGACGACAACAACACGCACGACCTGTTCGTCGGTGCATTAAACAGTGACACCAAACAGACCGGCAGGCTTTGGTACAAGACAGTACAAATTAACGACGTGATGGTGGAATTTAAACTGGCAGGCAAATATAATTACAAGGGAGTTGTATGACAAGATAGGGGGATTGACCCTATCTCTGCCTACATGCAATCTCGTCACGTATACAGGACAACAAATCCAGCCAGTGGGAGAGACGATGATCGCCGTACATGGACAAAGGATCAAATTTCAAGTAACAGACAAGGGAAACCCTCTTCTTGGGATGAGTGCTTGTGTTGCACTGAACCTAATCAGAAGGGTGGACTGTGTATCCGATGTCTCAGATCAAGGGGAGAAAGCTACAAACTTGGTAAATATATACACTGATGTATTCAAAGGCATTGGAAAAATAAAAGTTAACGCGCATATTCATGTACATAAAAATGTTTCCCCTGTCATTGATGCTCCCGGACGCATTCCCCATGCTATTAGTTCAGAGGTACATAAAGAATTAGACAGAATGTTAGGATTGGGTGTTATTATGAAACAAACAGAACCAACTCCATGGGTTAGCTCGATCACCATTGTGAGGAAACCAGGAAAAATTAGAATATGCCTAGATCCGACTAAATTAAATAAAGCTATCTTAAGAGGCCCGTATCCGACACGCACTATCGAAGAGGTTGTTGCTAGTACGCATGGAGCACAATATTTGTCAGTGCTTGATGCGAACAGCGGATACTGGCAGATACATTTAGATAGAGAGAGTTCTGACCTGTGCACATTCAATAGCACATGGGGTAGATATCGTTTTACTAGATTACCTTTTGGCATAAAAACGGCTGGTGATATTTTCATTGAGGAAATGAACAACATACTGGGAGATTTGAAGGGAGTAAATGTAATTACAGATGACATTCTAGTATATGGTCACACTGTGCAAGAACATAATAGTCGACTTCGGGCAGTGTTAGACAGAGCCAGGAAATTTAACCTTACCCTTAATCCCAAGAAATCTAAGATATGTCAGTCTCAAGTCAACTATGTAGGTCATTTACTGACATCTGAAGGGGTGTCACCTAGTAAAGAAAGAGTCCAAGCTATAATTGACATGCCAGCGCCCAGGGATAAAAAGGCTATACAACGGTTCTTAGGGATGGTGGGTTACGTCAATAAATTCATCCCTAACATGGCGGACATTGCCAAACTATTGCGTACTGTTCTCGGCAAAGATGTGGCTTGGCACTGGCAACAAGAACAGATAGATGCTTTTGAAAAACTCAAACAGTTACTAACCAAGGCCCCTGTGTTAAAATATTTTGATGTGAATGCAGATATAGTTTTGCAAGTTGATGCGTCTAAATCAGGTCTAGGTGCCACTTTGTTTCAAGATGATAAACCTGTGGCCATGGCGTCAAAGGCTTTAAATAGCACACAATCTAATTATGCTGTAATCGAAAAAGAATTACTGGCCATATGTTTCGGATGTACAAAATTCCATGAGTATATATTCGGCAAAGAGGTGACAGTCCAAACAGACCATAAACCGCTCGTAGCAATTATGAATAAGTCCATCCATACGTTGTCTTCGAGGATGCAGCGTATGAGGATGAGGCTCCAGAACTATAACATCAAAGTCATACACATTAAAGGCACGCTGATGTACTTTGCAGATGCGCTGTCCAGGGCACACACCACCTTAACTTCACCTGAAAACTTGTTCGATGATGACTTCACGGTGGCAGAGATTCAATTGGGAGATGGTAGTATGTCACAACTAAGGCAGGAGGTAAAGAAAGACGATACGTTGCAGAAAATCAGTTACCTGGCACTGCACGGTTGGCCCAATAGTCAGCGTAATCTCAGCCGCGAAGTCAAACCGTTTTTTACATACCGTAGTGAAATTACAATCCATGACGACCTCGTATTAAAGGGTAATCGGATTGTTATACCGCGTTCATTACAGCCTGACATGCTACACAAATTACATGAGTCCCACTTAGGTGTCGTCCGATGTAAACAATTAGCTCGGGACATGGTATTTTGGCCCGGTTTAGGGAGTCAATTAGAAGACATTGTGTCGCGGTGCCAAATTTGTCAGGAATACAGAAACGCACAACATTCAGAACCACTAGAAAGTCATCACATACCATGTATTCCTTATCATAGAGTAGGAGTGGATTTGTTTATGTTAGAACATAGGAATTTTATTGTAATAGTAGATTACTACTCTAAATTCCCTGAGGTAATTGAACTAGAAACCACAACTAGTAAAGCTATCATACATGCATTGAAACAAACATTTTGCAGATACGGGATCCCAAAGATTGTGGTGTCTGACAATGGGCCGCAATTTAGTAGCGCTGAATACCTGCAATTTGCTAAAGAATATGACTTTCAGACCAGTTTTTCGAGTCCGCTGTTCCCTCAAAGCAATGGACAGGCGGAACGATATGTTCAAACTATTAAACGATTGATAAAAAAGGCCACTTTAGCTGGTAATGATCCGCACATTGCTTTATTAAATTACAGAAATACGACATTACAGGGCATAGGTGCTTCTCCGGCACAACTCCTTATGTCGCACAGGTTGAGGAGTAAATTACCTATGCTAAAGACACAGCTGCAGCCAAAGTGTGAATTACCTAAGAAGGTTGAATTAAATAAAGTACAGAATAATCAGAAAAGATACTTTGATAAACATGCCGGTCAGAAACACGTAGAATTGTGTGAAGGCGACCACGTACGATATTTACATCACACTGGGAAATGGGCTACGGGAATGATCGCTGTAGCACAAAAGCCTGGCCATAGGGATTATCAAATATTAAATGCACAGAACAACATCATATGCAGAAATCGCAAACACATATTCAAAACACAAAAAGACGACATTTGGCATACCACAAACATCCCTAAGGACGTCATAGATAACGGACCTGTGCAACAGGATGTAACAAAACAAATTCCATACAAGACACATTATGGTAGGATCATTCCCCCAGTCCCTAGCTTTCAGATAAGATGATGTGTTTAGTTTGCTATGCAAATTGGGTGTTGGAGCATGTTGTTATACCTTGATAACTTGCTACGTGTTATTCGAGTGTATAAATCTTCAGTTGTGCCATGGATGAATGCATAATAATGTTAGTGTTAAAAAAATGAACATGTCGTAACATTAATAAATACATGTGGACTAAAGAGTGATCAATGTATATGTATATCTAGTTATTATCAAATCATCGAAAGTAGAGTTAAATATCAATGCTTGCAAGTGAATAATGTTAGAGTTAAGTTCACCATTACCCATTATCGAATCAGCGAGATGTAATTAAATATACATGTCGTACCGTTTTGAGGAAATGTAGAAAAGGGGATCGTCATTGTAGATGTATAAAGAATTGTATCAAATCATCGAGGATAGAAGTAAGGGTAAATGCATACAGGTGAATAGTGTAGATTTAATCTAAGCAGCTATTTCAACGGTATCCATCCGAATGGGTGGCTAAACATATTGCGTGTAAGTCATTTTGTAAGTTAGTAAGTTATGTTGATGCTTATGTTAAGTGTTCAAGTGTATTCAAGTGTATTCAAGTGCATTGGAAGGGAGATGTAATATATGTATGTATGCTGATACACGCCGGGACCCTTTTATAACTGGAATGTAACTAAGACAACCAGAGGTTGAATAAAGTCAGTCGTTAACTTGAAGTCACCGTGTCGTGTCGACTCGTATCTTACAGAGTAGAAGGGATGGGATGGCAGGGTTGGGTAGTGGGCAGGGGAGTGGAGGGGATAGTGCAAGTGAGGGATGGGGATGGCAGCGGGGAAGGGAAGCGAAGGGAAGGAGAGGGGAGGGGAGGGAAGGAGAGCGGAGGTGAGGTGAGTAGAGGGGGGGGGGGATAAGTCGAAAGGAGAGGCGGGAAGAGAACACATTATCTCTAAAGCACTACCAAAACAGAATACGTGATTTATGGTACCAACTTCAGAAGGACCTGGACACCATCAATCCATGGACAGGTGGAGTCTGGCTCGGTGACGTCAGCTCTCACAACTAGCTTGGCACTACCATAGCCATAGGTGGCACATTAAGTGGGGGTCAAAAATTCAGGTGATTACAGAAGTCCATGGTTTAAAAATTACCATATTGGGAAGAATTATGAGGTTTATTAGTTAGAACCCTGCAAGACTTGTCTATAAAATGCTATTTCCAATATTCGAAGACGATGACATAACTTAGAGGCTGCCAAACAGAACCCAACGCAGAGTATTGTGACCTGTATTCAGGGGCTCGGTGCTGAGAGTGAGTGGGGTCTGAGAGCCTCGTTGTGAGAGGAGACATCACTGTGACCTGTATTCAGGGGCTTGGTGCTGAGAGTGAGTGGGGTCTGAGAGCCTCGTTGTGAGAGGAGACATCACTGTGACCTGTATTCAGGGGCTCGGTGCTGAGAGTGAGTGGGGTATGAGAGCCTAGTTGTGAGAGGAGACATCACTGTGACCTGCATTCAGGGGCTCGGTGCTGAGTGTGAGTGGGGTCTGAGAGCCTCGTTGTGAGAGGAGACATCACTGTGACCTGTATTCAGGGGCTTGGTGCTGAGTGTGAGTGGGGTCTGAGAGCCTCATTGTGAGAGGAGACATCACTGTGACCTGTATTCAGGGGCTTGGTGCTGAGTGTGAGTGGGGTCTGAGAGCCTCGTTGTGAGAGGAGACATCACTGTGACCTGTATTCAGGGGCTTGGTGCTGAGTGTGAGTGGGGTCTGAGAGCCTCGTTGTGAGAGGAGACATCACTGTGACCTGTATTCAGGGGCATTTCGTCCTTAAATCTGAGGGAAGCCTCACTCAAAGCCTCACTCAAAGCCTCACTCAAAGCCTCACTCAATCCTCACTCAAAGCCTCACACCGAGCCCACACTGCCAGCCAGGTCCGTGAAAACAGCAAGTAAGTGAATTTAGCAATTCACAAAATTCACCTTTAGCTTGATTTGTTTGTTTGTTGTCTTACGTCCTAGCAACATCTAAGGTCATATCAGGACGGGTACCGACTTGTGACAGTGCACACTCATGGTGACTTTATAGTGCTTCCCCACAGTGCTGCACCATGACCTGATATCCCACTCAGTCACATTAACGTGACACTGAGCGAACCAGTCCTTTCCCTATTCTAGTAATGCCGTGTGCCAGGTTAAGAAGCGACAAGTACCAATTGAGCCCCATCTGCCCTGGGACCTCCCCCTCCCCCACATTCCCCACCTGCCCCTCCCCTATAGACTAGTTTTTAATTCCGACTGCGCACGCGCTGAAAACGGCATTGACAGCAAAACAAAGACGTACGGCCATTGAGTTTGCCAATATGTGCAGTGCAAAACGTTGATTTTATAGAAAATTAATAGGAATACAGAACAATTTGTCACAAACATGGATGCATGCATGCAATATAATAATATAATGAATATGTTTAAGACACAACTCTCCATAATTAAACATTTTGTGCTAAGAAACATACAATTTCAGTCACTTTAGAGGTCACATTAGTAATTGTTGTTCTAAATATTAAAATGTCAAATGTGTCAACAGAAACTTTTTTCAAAGAAACATATAATCGATGTCTGATTAACCTACTAATTTCCGAGCTTTACAGATGTTATTAACCATAGGATATAAATCAAAACGAATAAAATGAGTAAAACTGACTCTGGCTAAAGTTCTAATACTAGTCTGAATGATTAGATTTGTCTAGATCTAAATGCAGATGGTATAAGACATGCAGATTAAATTGATGTAAATGCATTGCTAGATAAAAGATTAACATCTTAATTTATTATATAGATATTTCTTAGTTGGTATTCTACATTTCAAACAGAAGCTAAAATGAGCTAAATTTAGCATATCTCATAACTGCACCCAGTGTATTAAGTATGCGCTATGTGCTTCACATGGGTTTGTTTTGCTGCCATGCAGCCCACAATGCACTATGTGGCTGGAATTATGAACTAGTCTATACCACAGACCAGTGGTGGCAGTGCGGTGGCAGTGTGGTGGGGGTGTGGTGGGGGTGTGGTGGGGGTGTGGTGGTGGTGTGGTGGCGGTGTGGTGGTGGTGTGGTGGCGGTGTGGTGGTGGTGTGGTGGCAGTGTGGTGGTGGCGGTGTGGTGGCGGTGTGGTGGCAGTGTGGTGGTGGCAGTGTGGTGGCAGTGTGGTGGCGGTGGGGTAGTGGATTGGTGTGGTGGCAGTGTGGTGGCGGTGTGGTGGCGGTGTGATGGTGGTGTGGTGGTGGTGTGGTGGCAGTGTCATGGCAGTGTAGTGGTGGTTTGGTGGCAGTGTGGTGGCGGTGGGGTGGTGGTGTGGTGGCAGTGTGGTGGTGGTGTGGTGGTGGTGTGGTAGGGGTGGTGTGGTGGCAGTGTGGTGGCAGTGTGGTGGCGGTGTGGTGGCAGTGTGGTGGTGGTGTGGTGGTGGTGTGGTGGCAGTGTGGTGGCAGTGTGGTGGCGGTGTGGTGGCGGTGTGGTGGCAGTGTGGTGGCAGTGTGGTGGCGGTGTGGTGGCGGTGTGGTGGCAGTGTGGTGGCAGTGTGGTGGAGGCACGGCAGTTGAGATATCGTCGTGTCGTGGGTAGATAATGTTATGTTGGTATGTGTGCACTGCATCCTAAATAGTGGTGTAGAATATGAACGTACAAAGACACTGTAACAACCCTCTCATGTCGACCACATTAACACTGGACTAAAACCCAAATTATATTACATAAACACCATTCGCCATACAAATATGAACGCCCTATTTAGGTTAAGGAGTTATGAGAAACATTAGTTTTCCCGTTATGTGACACTGCCAACTCTATATAATATGTGACGTAGAGGGTTATGTGAGTATGAGGAAGTTGGCTCCCTTCAGACTGTGACAGCGCCCCTGGTGGAGGATATGAGATATTGTGGCGATACGCCCACCTCATTACAGAGGCAAGGCGAAGAATGCACAAAGAGAATATGTGGGAGGAACAAGCAGGACGTGCCCGCAGTTTGTAGTGGCGTCATTATAGCCGCACCGGGGACCGCCGGGAACCAGCCACAACGGAGGGCAGGAGGGCAGGAGGGCAGGAGGGCAGGAGGAGGAGGAGGAGGAGGAGGAGGAGAGGAAGAGGAGGAGAGGAAGAGGAGGAGGAAGAGGGGGAGGAGGAGAGGAGGACGACAGGAGGAGGAGAGGAAGAGAGGAAGAGAGGAGGAGAGGAGGAGAGGAAGAGGGGAGGAGAGGAAGAGGGGAGGAGAGGAGGAGAGGAGAGCAGGAGGGGAAGGAGGGCAGGAGGGCAGGAAAGTTGGTCTGTTCGTTTGAGTTCTACATCCTGGCAACATCTAAGGTCATCTCAGGATGGGTACTGACTTGGGACAGTGATAATTATTCTCAGGTGAGCTAACCAGTCCTTGCCCTGTCCTAGTACTGCTGAGCGCCAGACTAGTGACAACTATCAATTGTGTAAGTCATAGGTTTGACTCAACCGGGATTCGAACTCCCGACCTTCTGCATGGGAAGCCTGCCTCTACCAATTCGGCCATCGCGTCCAGTGGAGATGAAAGAAGCATCCATTTATTCATCGAACACGTCATCAACATGGCGACCTGTCATTGGGCAGGCGAGCTAGCGGTGTATCCGTGTTGCCATAGCAACTAGCAACAGACCAATGCCTTGCTTTATAAGTAGGCGTCCTGTCACGTGGTTGGTTGGTCAGATGGGGGGTGTCAGTACAGAAGGATCCCAGTCTGGCACCAGGGCCCTGACAAACTTACGGCTTGACACAGAATCCCGTCAACATGACCTACTTATTACTTCCGGTTCCACATGAATGTGGATCGCTTCACTTATGAGGAAAGTTCCAGTTTCCTCCCCAATTCATCAGCACAGCTTAACACAACGTCACCTGCGAGTAATTATCAGGTACTAGTGCCTGCATCCCATGTGGATGCCGTGGGTTAAATCCCTGCCAGAGTCAAGCCAAGAAATACATACTAGTCACTAACTCGCCTAGAATAGGGAAATGTCTGGTTGCTAGAGTGTCAGGATAATGTCAGTGTCCTGGTGTGGTGACATGGCACCCCGATGATGCAGCACTATAAATCCACCAGCAGTGGACAAGTCGGTACCCGTCGTGATATCTCAATACGTGCTGCTGGGAGTAAAACCCCACTCAATCATTAATAAAAGACACCCTAAGAGAGTGGATATGTACGTGACGTCAAAATAAGCATCCAGCCCTATACAGGGCGGGAAGGCAGGAATGAGGTTTGATTGGATTCTGACGACCGTGTTAGGCTGCAGTATGGTGTGTGCACTGGACATGTGGCTAATACGGATTCTGAGCCACATGGGTCCCTCAGGAAGGACTGAATCAGAGACCCCAACAAACCCAGTCCCAGCTTCAGTTTACACTGAATCAGAGACCCCAACAAGCCCAGTCCCAGCTTCAGCTTACACTGAATCAGAGACCCCAACAAACCCAGTCCCATCTTCAGCTTACACTGAATCAGAGACCCCAACAAACCCAGTCCCATCTTCAGCTTACACTGAATCAGAGAGCCCAGCAAGCCCAGTCCCAGCTTCAGCTTACACTGAATCAGAGACCCCAACAAACCCAGTCCCAGCTTCAGCTTACACTGAATCAGAGACCCCAACAAACCCAGTCCCAGCTTCAGCTTACACTGAATCAGAGACCCCAACAAACCCAGTCCCAGCTTCAGCTTACACTGAATCAGAGACCCCAGCAAGCCGAGTCCCAGCTTCAGCTTACACTGAATCAGAGACCCCAACAAACCCAGTCCCAGCTTCAGCTTACACTGAATCAGAGACCCCAGCAAGCCCAGTCCCAGCTTCAGCTTACACTGAATCAGAGACCCCAACAAACCCAGTCCCAGCTTCAGCTACACACCACATGTCACAGCCCTATCCTTCACTGAGCATCACAATTAAACTAATGTGCACCTAACATTGCACATATTATCAATTAAATTAAATACCACTTCTTACATTACGATATATATATAGTCACACCTCCCCAACCTTCCACTGTGTAATGTAGCAGTCACACTACGACGACAAGGGGGTGACGACAGCCCAGCGACTTGGATTTTGTGAAAACCCGACATCATATGCAAATTCGGGCCAAGTTGGACGACAATCGGATGACATCCGGACGACAGCCCGACGACATCGGGACGACAGACGGGACGACAGTGGGATGACAGTGTCTGTGTGTGTGTGTCTGTGTGTGTGTGACTCTGTGTCTGTGTGTGTGTCTCTATGTGTGTGTCTGTGTCTCTGTGTGTGTCTCTGTGTGTGTCTGTGTGTGTGACTCTGTGTCTCTGTGTGTGTCTCTATCTGTGTCTCTGTGTCTGTGTGTGTCTCTGTGTGTGTCTCTGTGTGTGTGTCTCTGTGTTTCTGTGTGTGTCTCTGTGTGTGACTCTGTCTCTGTGTGTCTCTATGTGTGTGTCTGTGTCTCTGTGTGTGTCTCTGTGTGTGTCTCTGTGTTTCTGTGTGTCTGTGTGTGTCTGTGTGTGTCTGTATGTGTGTGTCTCTGTGTGTCTCTCTGTGTTTCTGTGTTTCTGTGTGTGTGTCTGTGTGTGTGTCTGTTTGTGTCTCTGTGTGTCTGCAACAGAGACACAAAGACACAGAGACACACACACAGACACACACATAGACACAGAGACACACATACAGACACAGAGACACACACAAAGACACATACAGAGACACACACATAGACACAGAGACACACACAGACACAGAGACACACACACAGACACAGACACAGAGAAACACACAGAGACATACACACAGAGACACAGAGATACACACACAGAGACACACTGATACACACACAGAGACACACACACAGCAACAGAGACACAAAGACACAGAGACACACACACAGACACACACAGACAAAGAGACACACACATAGACACAGAGACACAGACACAGATACACAACACAGAGACACACACACAGACACACACAGAGAGACCCACACACACACAGACACAGACAAAGAGACAAAGAGACACACACAGACACATATACACACACAGAGACACACAGAGACACACACAGACACACACACAGATACACACACAGAGACACAGAGACACACACACAGACACACACAGAGACACACACACAAAAACACAGACACACACACAGAGACACAGAGATACACACACAGACACACACACAGCAACAGAGACACAAAGACACAGAGACACAGACACACACAGAGACACACACACAGACACACACACACAGACACATACAGAGACACACACAGACATACAGAGACACACACACAGACAAAGAGACACACACAGAGACACACACACAGACACAGATACACACACAGAGACACACACAGACACAGAGACACACACACATTCAGAGATACACACACAGAGACACACACATAGAGACACAGAGACACACACACACAGACACAGAGACACACACAGAGACACAGAGACACACACACAGAGACACACACATAGACACAGAGACACACATACAGCTGCTATGGAGAGAGAAGTGACGACAGCTTAACGACAAAGACATCACCGTATCGACACTGTACCGACACTGTAGCGACACCGTATCGACAGCCGAGCGACATCGGCTGTCGTCGAAGTTTTTCAACATGTCCAAAAAGCCGACGACAACCCGGCGACAGTCGAGAAACTGGAGGTGTCGCGGTGACACCTCCGCGACACCTAGGCGACAGTCGAGCGACACCTGACGACACCCGGCGACACTCGACGACAGACCAGAAGTCGCTGTCGCTGGGCTGTCGTCGCCCCTTGTCGTCGTAGTGTGACTGCAGCATTATGAAGCCGTCACCAGGCATGCCAGGTCTCAGACTAAGTCCTTCTTCAGGGACCCATGGGACTCTGAATGCGTGTATTAGCCGGGCACACAACAGTCAGCCTACAACACAGTCAGCCTACAACACAGTCAGCCTACAACACGGTCAGCCTACAGCACGGTCAGCCTACAACACAGTCAGCCTACAACACAGTCAGCCTACAACACAGTCAGCCTACAGCACAGTCAGCCTACAACACAGTCAGCCTACAACACAGTCAGCCTACAACACAGTCAGCCTACAACACAGTCAGCCTACAACACAGTCAGCCTACAACACAGTCAGCCTACAACACAGTCAGCCTACAACACAGTCAGCCTACAACACAGTCAGCCTACAACACAGTCAGCCTACAACACAGTCAGCCTACAACACGGTCAGCCTACAACACAGTCAGCCTACAACACAGTCAGCCTACAACACAGTCAGCCTACAACACAGTCAGCCTACAACAGTCAGCCTACAACACAGTCAGCCTACAACAGTCAGCCTACAACACAGTCAGCCTACAACACAGTCAGCCTACAACACAGTCAGCCTACAACACAGTCAGCCTACAACACAGTCAGCCTACAACACAGTCAGCCTACAACACGGTCAGCCTACAACACAGTCAGCCTACAACACAGTCAGCCTACAACACAGTCAGCCTACAACACAGTCAGCCTACAACACAGTCAGCCTACAACACAGTCAGCCTACAACACGTCAGCACAACACAGCCTACAACACAGTCAGCCTACAACACAGTCAGCCTACAACACAGTCAGCCTACAACACAGTCAGCCTACAACACAGTCAGCCTACAACACAGTCAGCCTACAACACAGTCAGCCTACAACACAGTCAGCCTACAACACGGTCAGCCTACAATACGGTCAGCCTACAACACAGTCAGCCTACAACACAGTCAGCCTACAACACAGTCAGCCTACAACACGGTCAGCCTACAACACAGTCAGCCTACAACACAGTCAGCCTACAACAGTCAGCCTACAACAAGGTCAGCCTACAACACAGTCAGCCTACAACACAGTCAGCCTACAACACGGTCAGCCTACAACACAGTCAGCCTACAACACATTCAGCCTACAACACAGTCAGCCTACAACACAGTCAGCCTACAACACGGTCAGCCTACAACACAGTCAGCCTACAACACACTCAGCCTACAACACATTCAGCCTACAACACAGTCAGCCTACAACACAGTCAGCCTACAACACAGTCAGCCTACAACATGGTCAGCCTACAACACGGTCACCCTACAACACGGTCAGCCTACAACACAGTCAGCCTACAACACGGTCAGCCTACAACACAGTCAGCCTACACGTTTGTAGGAATTCAATCAACCCTCATTCCCACCTTCCCGCCACGACTGATACCGTCACCGTGTTGTCTGCTGAGTATGTCCTCTGCTCATATCAGGCGCATCTAATTCTAACTGTGCCATCTCTAAGGGGCCACGTGACCGATGACTCGAGGAGGCGGCGTCCCAGCTCCCTCCTGGGTAGAACGCTTTCTTACCATGTAATACGATATCTACACAGCACAAAAACCGCAACAACTGCAACCTCTCCGCGGTGCAATCTCCAAGCAGATCCCCTGACGGTGTCAGCTATTTCCTACTTCAGGATGAACGCCTTTGACAAACATAACTGCGAGCTTCTTTTAAAACGCCGTCCACCAGTTTAAAACTCCCTTCAAATTGCGACAGGCTTCAAAGTCCACGTGGTTTGTGTTAGTAATTTCAGAGGCAAGTCACGTAATTCATGCGTAGTCACGTTAGGGTTAGGCTTTTATCCACACTCCTGCCCCCCCCCCGCCCCCTCCCGCCCCCCCCCCACCTGCGGGATGAGGAAAAGCCTCCAGTTCACAAAGTGGAACACGTTTGGTTCATAATTATTCGCACGATTGTGATCGAATTGAATTTGCAAAGTATCTTACATCATGTGATATCTGGTGAGAGCGATTGACTGGGATTCAGTGTCCTGGCAATATCAATATGGCAACACACTTAGCTTTAGGACAGTACACACCCATAGCGGCTTTATAGTGCTACCCATTGAGATGTCATACTGTCAGCACCATAAGCCGATACCCCACCCCACCTACAACCTCCCACACCATCCCGACACTGAACCAACTCTGGTTTGACTTATCTATGCCAATAGTGATGCCCTGTTACTAGTGCGAGGTGGGAACGCCCCCCCCCCCCCCCCAAGATGCAGGTAACAAGTACTACCCCAATTATCTTCACACGCAAACTAGCCGTGGCGACTATAGATGCAGGCAGCAAGTACTAGTACTACCCCAGCCACCTTCACACACAAACCAGCCATGGCGACTATAGGTGCAGGCAGCAAGTACTACCCTACCGATATAGATGGGGAAGGTCTTCCCTGATCTGCGCCTCCCCTACTTGCTGCCTCTGCCTATAGCGCGTGTAGTGCAGCCTCCGCATGTTGAGACACATTCATTGGTATTCCCTGATCTGCGCCTCCCCTACTTGCTGCCTCTGCCTATAGCGCGTGTAGTGCAGCCTCCGCATGTTGAGACACATTCATTGGGCGATAACTAAAAGCTCAATTAATTCAGCTAAGCTGCACTTCGCAGACAGCAGTCCCACAACCAAACAGGTCATTAGGTCAAGTTGGCTAAACATGGGCAGCTGAGAGCTTCTCCCGACACCCGGTAGGTCCATGAAAACGGGGCCATGCCGGTTTCAGCCCCTTCAATGCCGAGGGGTTCAAAGGCAATTCAGAATACAAACAGAACCCGTGGCAGCAATCGGACATTCCCCGCCCTAATGAAAGGTGTTAATTTGTGTTATACCAAACAATATTATGAATACAAGTCCCTACACACAAACACATACATACCCCATATATACACCATACACACGGTATGTGTTAAATCAGACAATGCATAAGTCCCTACACACATACATACACCTATATACATCATACACACAGTTCGTGCTAGGACAAACAATATATGAATAAAAGTGCCTACACACATACACATCATACACATGGGTTGTGCTATATCAAACAATATATGAATATAAGTACCTACACACAATATACACAGTATACAGACAGTAGCACAAAGGTCACAGATAAAAGGATTGTCCCCCACACTGCCACCACGCCCCATCGCGCCCTACGGGCCAACTCGGCAAACACAGGTGACCTTGCCCTTTGAGGCGTATCCATTCTGACCTTGTGCACGACCTTGGTGGACCTCGCTGTGACCTTGAACTGCATTAGTCCAAACCTGAAAACTATGTGATGTGTTCTGGTTTCGCGGTTAAAATTCTCCGTGGGTTTACATTCTACACGGGGGTTCTGCGCATGCGTCAAAATCGAACGGCATTTCAGCCAAATTGGGTGTATTCGATTAATCAACTCAGGTGACCTGAGCCATATTTTGGTGCATGCACACATCCTACAGACTGAGGTTGAATAATCGAATACGCTTCTCCACGCTCGGGGACCAGACGGGATGGCCGAATGCGTTAGAGCATCCATCTCCCGTGCTGGTACTGGTAGATCGTGAGGTCATGGGTTCGAGCCCTGGTCCAATGACTTAAAAATTTATACTTGTCGCTTCCTAGCCTGGTGCTCGGCATTATTAGGATAGGACAAGGACTGGTTAGCTCAGTATCAGGATAATGTGACTGAGTGGGATATCGGGTCATTGTGCCGGCGGTCTGGTTTCCCAGTGGGACAACACTATAAAGTCACCATGAGTGTGCACTGTCACAAGTCAGTACCCATCCTGATATGACCTTAGATATTGCTTGGACGTAAAACAACAAACAAACAAAAAAAATATGCTCGGGGTGGGGAAAATGGTGGCTTACTCCAAAACTTGTTGTTTTTTGTTTTTTTTACATAACACGTGTTTTTGTCAACTCCACTCGTGGTGTTCTATTTGAATTTCTAGCAACTCGGCTGATCCGAGTTGCCCGGGTCTTGTTAATCGAATATGCGCATGCGCAGAACCCCGAGCATAGAATGTAAACCCACGGAGAATCTAAACCGTGACATCGGACAAGATGGGCCTGAAGGTGAAATAGGGGACTGGAGAGGTAGGGGGTGGAGGACGTAGGCTGGGAGGGAAGTTCGGGGAGGTGGAGTAAGAGGTGGTGGTGGGCTGGTCACCTCGTGGAATGCTCGGATTTCAACGATTAAATCATTTAACATTAATTATATCAAACACACAGCCTGTCGGACGGGATGGCCATGTGAGTAGAGTGCCCCCTACCCTTACATCAGGTCGTGGGGTCAATCCCCGGCTGATTCAAACCAAACACAGCCCTGTTCACACTGCCCGCATTCGAGTGTAGTGTACACATCTGGACTGATATGACCTCTGATGTTGCTAGGACTCCTTTGGAGCTAAAGCCGGTGACGGGAGCCTCGTCAAGTTCCTACCAAGACATTGGTCACACGCCTCTGAATCACAGAGGCCGGTTTACTCAGTGTCGTAAAAGCCTGTCTGAATCACAGAGGCCAGTTTACTCAGTGTCGTAAAAGCCTGTCTGAATCACAGAGGCCCGCTTACTCAGTGTCATAAAAGCATGTCTGAATCACAGAGCCCAGTTTACGCAGTGTCGTAAATGACTGTCTGAATCACAGAGGCTGGTTTACTCAGTGTCGTAAAAGCCTGTCTGAATCACAGGGGCCGGTTTACACAGTGTCATAAAAGCCTGTCTGAATCACAGAGGCCGGTTTACTCAGTGTTGTAAAAGCATGTCTGAATCACAGAGGCCAGTTTACTCAGTGTCGTAAAAGCCTGTCTGAATCACAGAGGCCCGCTTACTCAGTGTCATAAAAGCATGTCTGAATCACAGAGCCCAGTTTACGCAGTGTCGTAAATGACTGTCTGAATCACAGAGGCTGGTTTACTCAGTGTCGTAAAAGCCTGTCTGAATCACAGGGGCCGGTTTACACAGTGTCATAAAAGCCTGTCTGAATCACAGAGGCCGGTTTACTCAGTGTTGTAAAAGCATGTCTGAATCACAGAGGCCAGTTTACTCAGTGTCGTAAAAGCCTGTCTGAATCACAGAGGCCCGCTTACTCAGTGTCATAAAAGCATGTCTGAATCACAGAGCCCAGTTTACTTAGTGTCGTAAATGAATGTCTGAATCACAGAGGCTGGTTTACTCAGTGTCGTAAAAGCCTGTCTGAATCACAGAGGCCGGTTTACTCAGTGTCATAAAAGCCTGTCTGAATCACAGAGGCTGGTTTACTCAGTGTCGTAAAAGCCTGTCTGAATCACAGAGGCTGGTTTACTCAGTGTCGTAAAAGCCTGTCTGAATCATAGAGGCCGGTTTACTCAGTGTCGTAAAAGCCTGTCTGAATCATAGAGGCCGGTGTACTCAGTGTTGTAAAAGCCTGTCTGAATCACAGAGGCTGGTATACTCAGTGTTGTAAAAGCCTGTCTGAATCACAGAGGCCGGTTTACTCAGTGTCATAAAAGCCTGTCTGAATCACAGAGGCCGGCTTACTCAGTGTTGTAAAAGCCTGTCTGAATCACAGAGGCCGGTTTACTCAGTGTCGTAAAAGCCTGTCTGAATCACAGAGGCCCGCTTACTCAGTGTCATAAAAGCCTGTCTGAATCACAGAGGCCGGTTTACTCAGTGTTGTAAAAGCCTGTCTGAATCACAGAGGCTGGTTTACTCAGTGTTGCAAAAGCCTGTATGAATCACAGAGGCTGGTTTACTCAGTGTCGTAAAAGCCTGTCTGAATCACAGAGGCTGGTTTACTCAGTGTTGTAAAAGCCTGTCTGAATCACAGAGGCTGGTTTACTCAGTGTCGTAAAAGCCTGTCTGAATCACAGAGGCCGGTTTACTCAGTGTTGTAAAAGCATGTCTGAATCACAGAGGCCGGCTTACTCAGTGTTGTAAAAGCCTGTCTGAATCACAGAGGCCGGTTTACTCAGTGTTGTAAAAGCCTGTCTGAATCACAGAGGCCGGTTTACTCAGTGTCGTAAAAGCCTGTCTGAATCACAGAGGCCAGTTTACTCAGTGTTGTAAAAGCCTGTCTGAATCACAGAGGCCGGTTTACATAGTGTCATAAAAGCCTGTCTGAATCACAGAGGCTGGTTTACTCAGTGTTGTAAAAGCCTGTCTGAATCTCAGAGGCTGGTTTACACAGTGTCGTAAAAGCCTGTCTGAATCACAGAGGCTGGCTTACTCAGTGTTGTAAAAGCATGTCTGAATCACAGAGGCCGGTTTACTCAGTGTTGTAAAAGCCTGTCTGAATCACAGAGGCCGGTATACTCAGTGTCATAAAAGCCTGTCTGAATCACAGAGGCCGGATTACTCAGTGTTGTAAAAGCCTGTCTGAATCACAGAGGCCCGTTTACTCAGTGTCGTAAAAGCCTGTCTGAATCACAGAGGCCGGTTTACTCAGTGTCGTAAAAGCCTGTATGAATCACAGAGGCTGGTTTACTCAGTGTTGTAAAAGCCTCTCTGAATAACAGACGCCAGTTTACTCAGTGTCGTAAAAGCCTGTCTGAATCAAAGAAACCGGTTTACTCAGTGTCGTAAAAGCCTGTATGAATCACAGAGGCTGGTTTACTCAGTGTCGTAAAAGCCTGTATGAATCACAGAGGCTGGTTTACTCAGTGTCGTAAAACCCTGTCTGAATCACAGAGGCCGGTTTACTCAGTGTCATAAAAGCCTGTCTGAATCACAGAGGCTGGTTTACTCAGTGTCGTAAAAGCCTGTCTGAATCACAGAGGCTGGTTTACTCAGTGTCGTAAAAGCCTGTCTGAATCATAGAGGCCGGTTTACTCAGTGTCGTAATAGCCTGTCTGAATCATAGAGGCCGGTTTACTCAGTGTTGTAAAAGCCTGTCTGAATCACAGAGGCTGGTATACTCAGTGTTGTAAAAGCCTGTCTGAATCACAGAGGCCGGTTTACTCAGTGTCATAAAAGCCTGTCTGAATCACAGAGGCCGGTTTACTCAGTGTTGTAAAAGCCTGTCTGAATCACAGAGGCCGGTTTACTCAGTGTTGTAAAAGCCTGTCTGAATCACAGAGGCCGGTTTACTCAGTGTCATAAAAGCCTGTCTGAATCACAGAGGCCAGTTTACTCAGTGTTGTAAAAGCCTGTCTGAATCACAGAGGCCGGTTTACTCAGTGTCGTAAAAGCCTGTCTGAATCACAGAGGCTGGTTTACTCAGTGTTGTAAAAGCCTGTCTGAATCACAGAGGCTGGTTTACTCAGTGTTGTAAAAGCCTGTCTGAATCACAGAGGCTGGTTTACTCAGTGTTGTAAAAGCATGTCTGAATCACAGAGGCCGGTTTACTCAGTGTTGTAAAAGCCTGTCTGAATCACAGAGGCCGGTTTACTCAGTGTCGTAAAAGCCTGTCTGAATCACAGAGGCCAGTTTACTCAGTGTTGTAAAAGCCTGTCTGAATCACAGAGGCCGGTTTACACAGTGTCATAAAAGCCTGTCTGAATCACAGAGGCTGGTTTACTCAGTGTTGTAAAAGCCTGTCTGAATCACAGAGGCTGGTTTACACAGTGTCGTAAAAGCCTGTCTGAATCACAGAGGCTGGTTTACTCAGTGTTGTAAAAGCATGTCTGAATCACAGAAGCCGGTTTACTCAGTGTTGTAAAAGCCTGTCTGAATCACAGAGGCTGGTATACTCAGTGTTGTAAAAGCCTGTCTGAATCACAGAGGCCGGTTTACTCAGTGTTGTAAAAGCCTGTCTGAATCACAGAGGCCGGTTTACTCAGTGTCATAAAAGCCTGTCTGAATCACAGAGGCCGGTTTACTCAGTGTTGTAAAAGCCTGTCTGAATCACAGAGGCCCGTTTACTCAGTGTCGTAAAAGCCTGTCTGAATCACAGAGGCCGGTTTACTCAGTGTCGTAAAAGCCTGTATGAATCACAGAGGCTGGTTTACTCAGTGTCGTAAAAGCCTCTCTGAATAACAGATGCCAGTTTACTCAGTGTCGTAAAAGCCTGTCTGAATCAAAGAAACCGGTTTACTCAGTGTCGTAAAAGCCTGTATGAATCACAGAGGCTGGTTTACTCAGTGTCGTAAAAGCCTGTATGAATCACAGAGGCTGGTTTACTCAGTGTTGTAAAACCCTGTCTGAATCACAGAGGCCGGTTTAGTCAGTGTCATAAAAGCCTGTCTGAATCACAGAGGCTGGTTTACTCAGTGTCGTAAAAGCCTGTCTGAATCACAGAGGCTGGTTTACTCAGTGTCGTAAAAGCCTGTCTGAATCATAGAGGCCGGTTTAATCAGTGTCGTAATAGCCTGTCTGAATCATAGAGGCCGGTTTACTCAGTGTTGTAAAAGCCTGTCTGAATCACAGAGGCTGGTATACTCAGTGTTGTAAAAGCCTGTCTGAATCACAGAGGCCGGTTTACTCAGTGTCATAAAAGCCTGTCTGAATCACAGAGGCCGGTTTACTCAGTGTTGTAAAAGCCTGTCTGAATCACAGAGGCCGGTTTACTCAGTGTCGTAAAAGCCTGTCTGAATCACAGAGGCCCGCTTACTCAGTGTCATAAAAGCCTGTCTGAATCACAGAGGCCAGTTTACTCAGTGTTGTAAAAGCCTGTCTGAATCACAGAGGCTGGTTTACTCAGTGTTGTAAAAGCCTGTCTGAATCACAGAGGCTGGTTTACTCAGTGTCGTAAAAGCCTGTCTGAATCACAGAGGCTGGTTTACTCAGTGTTGTAAAAGCCTGTCTGAATCACAGAGGCCGGTTTACTCAGTGTCGTAAAAGCCTGTCTGAATCACAGAGGCCGGTTTACTCAGTGTTGTAAAAGCCTGTCTGAATCACAGAGGCCGGTTTACTCAGTGTTGTAAAAGCCTGTCTGAATCACAGAGGCCGGTTTACTCAGTGTCGTAAAAGCCTGTCTGAATCACAGAGGCCAGTTTACTCAGTGTTGTAAAAGCCTGTCTGAATCACAGAGGCCGGTTTACTCAGTGTCATAAAAGCCTGTCTGAATCACAGAGGCTGGTTTACTCAGTGTTGTAAAAGCCTGTCTGAATCACAGAGGCTGGTTTACACAGTGTTGTAAAAGCCTGTCTGAATCACAGAGGCTGGTTTACTCAGTGTTGTAAAAGCATGTCTGAATCACAGAGGCCGGTTTACTCAGTGTTGTAAAAGCCTGTCTGAATCACAGAGGCCGGTTTACTCAGTGTCATAAAAGCCTGTCTGAATCACAGAGGCCGGTTTACTCAGTGTTGTAAAAGCCTGTCTGAATCACAGAGGCCCGTTGTGTGTGTGTGTGGGGTTTACTCAGTGTCGTAAAAGCCTGTCTGAATCACAGAGGCTGGTTTACTCAGTGTCGTAAAAGCCTGTCTGAATCACAGAGGCCGGTTTACTCAGTGTTGTAAAAGCATGTCTGAATCACAGAGGCCGGTTTACACAGTGTCGTAAAAGCCTGTCTGAATCACAGAGGCCGGTTTACTCCGTGTCGTAAAAGCCTGTCTGAATCACAGAGGCTGGTTTACTCAGTGTTGTAAAAGCATGTCTGAATCACAGAGGCCGGTTTACTCAGTGTTGTAAAAGCCTGTCTGAATCACAGAGGCCGGTTTACTCAGTGTCATAAAAGCCTGTCTGAATCACAGAGGCCGGTTTACTCAGTTCATAAAAGCCTGTCTGAACACAGGGCCGGCTTACTCAGTGTCATAAAAGCCTGTCTGAATCACAGAGGCTGGTTTACTCAGTGTTGTAAAAGCCTGTCTGAATCACAGAGGCCGGTTTACTCAGTGTCGTAAAAGCCTGTCTGAATCACAGAGGCTGGTTTACTCAGTGTCATAAAAGCCTGTCTGAATCACAGAGGCCGGTTTACTCAGTGTTGTAAAAGCCTGTCTGAATCACAGAGGCCGGTTTACTCAGTGTCATAAAAGACTGTCTGAATCACAGAGGCTGGCTGGTTCACTCAGTGTTGTAAAAGCCTGTCTGAATCACAGAGGCTGGTTTACTCAGTGTCGTAAAAGACTGTCTGAATCACAGAGGCCAGTTTACTCAATGTCATAAAAGCCTGTCTGAATCACAGAGGTTGGTTTACTCAGTGTCGTAAAAGCCTGTCTGAATCACAGAGGCTGGTTTACTCATTGTGTTAAAAGCCTGTCTGAATCACAGAGGCTGGTTTACTCAGTGTCGTAAATGCCTGTGCAGACCCGTGGCTGGTCACCTCGCGGAATGCCCGGCGCCCCAGGCTCTTCATGCATTAGCACTTTGACACTCAGCAAACAAAACAGTCGCTAAAGCAAACGATCATACTTCACACTCACACATGTGTCATGTCAGCCGTGCATCATGTCATGTCAGCCGTGCATCATGTCATGCCCGCCATGCGTCATGCCCACCATGTGTCATGCCCCTCATGTGTCATGTCCGCCATGCGTCATGCCCGCCGTCCGTCATGTCCGCCGTCTGTCATGTCCGCCGTGCGTCATGCCCGCCGTCCGTCATGTCTGCCGTGCATCATTCCCGCCATGCATCATTCCCGTTGTACATCATGTCCGCCGTGCGCCATGTCCACCATGCATCATTCCTATCGTGCGTCATGTCCGCCATGCATCATGCCTGCCATGCGTCATGCCCGTCGTGCATTATTCCCGCCGTGCGTCATTCCCGCCGTGCGTCATGCCCGTTGTGCGCCATGTCCAACGTGCGTCATGTCCGCCATGTGTCATGCCCGCTGTGCGTCATGCCCGCCATGTGTCATGCCCGCCATGCGTCATGTCCACCATGCATCATTCCCGCCATCCGTCATTCCCATTGTGCATCATGTCCGCCGTGCGTCATGTCCGCCGTGTGACATTCCCATCATGCGTCATGTCTGCCATGCGTCATGCCTGCCATGTGTCATTCCGCCGTGCGTCATTCCCGCCGAGCGTCATTCTGGCCGTGCGTCATTTCCGTCGTGCGTCATGTCCGCCGTGCGTCATTCCCGCCATGCGTCATGTACGCCATGCGTCATGTCCGCAGTGCGTCATGTCTGTCGTGCGTCTGTCCGCCGTGCGACATGTCAGCCGTGTGTCATTCCCACCGATGTCGGCTGTGCGTCATTCCCGCCGTGCGTCATGTCCGCCATGCGTCATGTCCGCTGTGCGTCATTCCCGCCGTGCGTCGTGTCCACCGTGCGTCATGCCCGCCGTGCGTAATGCCCGCCGTGCGTCATGTCTATTCATCCATACGTCATGCTACTAATCCGTCCAATCCAATACTAATCGGCAGGACCCTTAGTTTATTCACGCGTCCCGCTATTCATCCCTTGTACACCCAAGGAAGGCATCCTGTCTGCCCCCCCCCCCCCCCGCCCTCTACACCCCACCCCCCAAGCCCCCGGCCCTCAGGTGCAGGCCCGGCGGGTGCTGACAGTGGCGTGAGGTACGGCCCCCCCTAACGGGACTATTCTTATTGCTTCACATTAAGTCAGCACATTCCTCATGAATGGAGATACCAGCGGTACACCACATACCCGCCTCACCCAGCCCGCACAAAGGCCCCCAACAATACACACAAACAGAGGTACGCCACATACTCACCTCACCCAGCCAGCACTAAGGCCTCCAACAACACACACAACTAGCTGTACACCACATACCCGCCTCACCCAGCCTGCACTAAGGCCCCCAACAACACACACAACCAGCGGTACACCACATACCCGCCTCACTCAGCCTGCACTAAGGCCCCCAACAACACACACAACCAGCGGTACACCACATACCCACCTCACCCAGCCAGCACTAAGGCCCCCAACAACACACACAAGCAGCGGTACACCACATACCCGCCTCATCCAGCCCGCACAAAGACCCCAAACAATACACACAAACAGAGGTATGCCACATACCCACCTCACCCAGCCAGCACTAAGGCCCCCAACAACACACACAACCAGCGGTACGCCACATACCCACCTCACCCAGCCTGCACTAAGGCCACTAACAACACACACAACCAGCTGTACACCACATACCCGCCTCACCCAGCCTGCACTAAGGCCCCCAACAACACACACAACCAGTTGTACACCACATACCCACCTCACCCAGCCAGCACTAAGGCCTCCAACAACACACACAACCAGCTGTACACCACATACCCACCTCACCCAGCCTGCACTAAGGCCACCAACAACACACACAACCAGCTGTACACCACATACCCGCCTCACCCAGCCTGCACTAAGGCCCCCAACAACACACACAACCAGTTGTACACCACATACCCACCTCACCCAGCCAGCACTAAGGCCTCCAACAACACACACAACCAGCTGTACACCACATACCCACCTCACCCAGCCTGCACTAAGGCCACCAACAACACACACAACCAGCTGTACACCACATACCCGCCTCACCCAGCCTGCACTAAGGCCCCCAACAACACACACAACCAGTTGTACACCACATACCCACCTCACCCAGCCAGCACTAAGGCCTCCAACAACACACACAACCAGCTGTACACCACATACCCGCCTCACCCAGCCAGCACTAAGGCCCCCAACAATACACACAAACAGAGGTATACCACATACCTGCCTCACCCAGCATGCACTAAGGCCCCCAACAACACACACAACCAGCTGTACACCACATACCCACCTCACCCAGCCCGCACTAAGGCCCCTAACAACATACACAACCAGCGGTACACCACATACCCGACTCACCCAGCCAGCACTAAGGCCCCCAACAACACACACAACCAGCGGTACACCACATACCCGCCTCACCCAGCCAGCACTAAGCCCCCCAACAACACACACAACCATCGGTACACCACATACCCACCTCACCCAGCCCAAACTAAGGCCACCAACAACACACACAACCTGAGGTACGCCACATAGCCACCTCACCCAGCCAGCACTAAGGCCCCCAACAACACACACAACCAGCTGTACACCACATACCCACCTCACCCAGCCAGCACTAAGGCCCCCAACAACACACACAACCAGCGGTACACCACATACCTGCCTCACTCAGCCCGCACAAAGGCCCCCAACAATACACACAAACAGAGGTACGCCACATACCCACCTCACCCAGCCAGCACTAAGGTAACCAACAACACACAACCAGTGGTACACCACATACCCACCTCACCCAGCCCGCACTAAGGCCACCAACAACACACACAACCTGAGGTACACCACATACCTGCGTCACCCAGCATGCACACACAACCAGCGGTACACGACATACCCACCTCACCCAGCCTGCACTAAGGCCCCAAACAACACACACAACCAGCTGTACACCACATACCCACCTCACCCAGCCAGCACTAAGGCCCCCAACAACATTCAAAACCAGCGGTACACCACATACCTGCCTCACCCAGGCCGCACTAAGGCCCCCAACAACACACACAACCAGCGGTACACCACATACCCACCTCACCCAGCCCGCACTAAGGCCACCAACAACACACACAACCAGTGGTACACCACATACCCACCTCACCCAGCCAACACTTAGGCCCCCAACAACACACACAACCAGCTGTACACACAAACAGAGGTACACCACATACCTGCCTCACCCAGCCCACACTAAGGCCTCCAACAACACACAACCAGAGGTACGCCACATACCACCTCACCCAGCCTGCACTAAGCCCCCCAACAACACACACAACCAGTGGTACACCACATACCTGCCTCACCCAGCCTACACTAAGGCCCCCAACAACACACACAACCTGAGGTATGCCACATACCCACCTCACCCAGCCAGCACTAAGGCCACCAACAACACACACAACCAGCGGTACACCACATACCCGCCTCACCCAGCCCGCACTAAGGCCACCAACAACACACACAACCTGAGGTACCCCACATACCTGCCTCACCCAGCATGCACACACAACCAGCGGTACACGACATACCCACCTCACCCAGCCTGCACTAAGGCCCCCAACAACACACACAACCAGCTGGACACCACATACCCACCTCACCCAGCCAGCACTAAGGCCCCCAACAACACACACAACCAGCTGTACACACAAACAGAGGTACACCACATATCTGCCTCACCCAGCCCACACTAAGGCCTCCAACAACACACACAACCAGAGGTACGCCACATACCACCTCACCCAGCCTGCACTAAGCCCCCCCAACAACACACACAACCAGTGGTACACTACATACCTGCCTCACCCAGCCTACACTAAGGCCCCCAACACCACACACAACCAGCGGTACACCACATACCCACCTGACCCAGCCCAAACTAAGGCTTGTCTGGGTGGTGGTGTGGTAGTGTGGGTGGGTGGTGGTGTACGTGGTGTAGGTGGTGTGGGTGTGTGTGTGGTGTGCATGGTGTGGGGGAAGTCGGGTGTGGGTAGTGGGGTGGTGTGGGTAGTGGGGTGGTGTGGGTGTGTGGGTGGTGTGGGGTGTGCGTTGTGTGGGTGGTGTGGGTGTGTGGATGTGGGTGGTGGGGGGGATGTGGGGTGTGGGTGTCCTGGGATGTGAATATGGGGGTGGAGTGGATGTGTGTGGGTATGGGTATGTGGGTGGTGTGTGGATATGGGGGTGTTGATGTGGAGGGGGGGATGGATGTAGGTGGTGTGGATGTGGGGTGGTGTGGATGTGGGGGGTCTTGGTGTGGGGGGGTTGTGGGTGGTGTGGGATTGTGGTGGTGCGGATGTTTGTGGTGTGGATGTGGGTGGTGTGGATGTGGGGTGGTGTGGATGTGGGTTGGTGTTGATGTGGGGGGTATGTGGGTGGTGTGGATTGTGGGTGTGCTGTGGATGTGGTGGTGTGGATGTGGGGTGTTGATGTGGGGGGGAGGTGGGTGGTGTGGTGTAGGTGGTGTGGATGTGGGTGGTGTGGATGTGGGGGTGTGGTGTGGGGGGTATGTGTGTGGTGTGGTTGTAGGTGCTGTGGATGTAGGTGGTGTGGATGTGGGTGGTGTGGATGTGGGTGGTGTGGATGTGGGGGTGTTGGTGTGGGGGTATGTGGGTGGTGTGCATGTAGGTGGTGTGGATGTGGGTTGTGTGGATGTGGGGGTGTTGATGTGGGGGGATGTGGGTGGTGTGCATGTAGGTGCTGTGGATGTAGGTGCTGTGGATGTGGGCGGTGTGGATGTGGGGGTGTGGATGTGGGGGTGGATGTGGGGGTATGGATGTGGGGGTGGATGTGGGGGGTGTGGGTGTTGGGGGCGTGGTACAGTTACCATGTGCCCAATGAATGAACGCCCAGCACTCATTCAGGCCCGACGAAATGTCCGCAGAGACAAGGCATTAAGTGGCTCGGCTTTCCATATTGACTAAAAGACAGTATTTATAACCTTTGACCTAGGGTGACCTATGACCTTGCAGTGTGGACATGACAAGACGCTAGACGTGCTGAACCTGAACCAGGCGGCCCTGTTCTTGTAGCCCGACACTCACTCTCCAGCAGATATTAGCATAACTTCCCCATCTATATACGCAACTACGTGTTGGGGAGTGAGGCACGAAGGTCTGTTTGTTTGTTGGAGTTTTCCATCCTGGCATCATCTAAGGTCATATCAGGTCGGGTACCGACTAGTGACAGTGCCCACTCATGGTGACTTTACAGTGCTGCCCCACTGGGAGATCGGGCCGCCGGCACCATGACCTCAATGCCACTCAGTCACCTCATCCTATATATTTTGCATTAACTAAAATATCACTTCATGTATCATAGTGCCCGTGCTACGCCACCTGGCGGTGTACGCTGCAGCTGTGACGCACCACGCGGCGCGCTGGTCACAGCGTCATCCTTATGAGGGACCAGCGCAACTCGGACGACCCGTTTGTCGTAGCACGGAGCTGACGGTCCGTATCTGACGCACATTACACGCACGGAAGCTGCACTAAAGTACCGCACGAGGATTCCCTTACCCGACACTACACACAACTGACACGTGTGCATATAGACCAGGCTCAAAGTGGTCTCCGGCAAAAAAAACACTCGAAATCTATGGCGAGGTTACCCGCAATTAATGTTGCTCTGATAATGGCATTGTTATCCTAGTAATTATTACCTTACTTTTTCCAATATCATGAAAAGTTCTGCAATGAAAGTAGTCACGGAGAAAAACCGAAGGGTAATCGACCGAGAAGTGCGTGAAAACTACCTAGCTACGTCTCGTAGCACTATTCTAGCTCCATTTACACTAACTAGTTGTACACATGAACCCCCCGGACTGGTGTATAGATGAGAACTACACTAACTAGTTGTACACATGAACCTCCCTGACTGGTCTATAGATGTAGAACTACACTAACTAGTTGTACACAAGAAACCCCCTCACTGGTCTATAGATGAAGAACTACACTAACTAGTTGTACACATGAACCCCACTAACTGGTCTATTGATGTAGAACTACACTAACTAGTTATACACATGAACCCCGCTAACTGGTCTATTGATGTAGAACTACACTAACTAGATGTAAACATGAACCCCACTGACTGGCCTATGGATGTAGAACTACACTAACTAGTTATACACATGAACCCCACTAACTGGCCTATGGATGTAGAACTACACTAACTAGTTATACACATGAACCCCACTATGGATGTAGAACTACACTAACTAGTTGTACACATGAACTCCACTGACTGGCATATGGATGTAGAACTACACAAACTATTTGTACACATGAACCCTGCTGACTGGGCTATTGATGTAGAACTACACTAACTAGCTCTACACATGAACCCCACTAACTGGCCTATGGATGTAGAACTACATTAACTAGCTGTACAGATGAACCCCACTAACTGGCCTATGGATGTAGAACTACACTAACTAGATGTACACATGAACTGTCAGTGGCCTATTGATGTAGAACTACACTAACTAGTTGTACACATGAACCCCGCTAACTGGCCTATGGATGTAGAACTACACTAACTAGTTGTACACATGAACCCCGCTAACTGGCCTATGGATGTAGAACTACACTAACTATTTGTACACATGAACCCTGCTGACTGGGCTATTGATGTAGAACTACACTAACCAGCTGTACACATGAACCCCACTAACTGGCCTATGGATGTCGAACTACACTAACTAGTTGTACACATGAACTTCACTGACTGGCCTATTGATGTAGAACTACACTAACTAGTTGTACAGATGAACCCCTCTAACTGGCCTATGGATGTAGAACTACACTAACTAGTTGTACACATGAACCCCACTGACTGGCCTATGGATGTAGAACTACATTATCTAGCTGTACACATGAACCCCACTAACTGGCCTATGGATCTAGAATTACAGTAACTAGTTGTACACATGAACCCCACTGACTGGCCTATGGATGTAGAACTACACTAACTAGCTGTGCACATGAACCCCACTAACTGGCCTGTGGATGTAGAACTACACTAACTATTTGTACACATGAACCCTGCTGACTGGCCTATGGATGTAGAACTACACTAACTAGTTGTACACATGAACCGTCAGTGGCCTATTGATGTAGAACTACACTAACTAGTCGTACACATGAACCCCGCTAACTGGCCTATGGATGTAGAACTACACAAACTAGGTGTGCAAATGAACCCCGCTAACTGGCCTATGGATGTAGAACTACACTAACTAGTTGTACACATGAGCCCCACTGACTGGCCTATGGATGTAGAACTACATTACCTAGCTGTACACATGAACCCCACTAACTGGCCTATGGATGTAGAACTACAGTAACTAGCTGTACACATGAACCCCGCTGACTGGCCTATAGATGTAGAACTACACTAACTAGTTGTACACATGAACCCTACTGAATGGCCTATTGATGTAGTACTACACCAACTAGTTGACGATGACGTACCTTTGGGGGTGAAGGTTATGTTGCGATACAGGATGGAGGTCTTGGAGCCCGCCATGTTGGATGCTGTACACCGGAAGTTCTGCAGCTTCCCCTGCCACCCGGCGTCCACTTGGAAGCTGCGCCACCCGGCGCCCGACTTGGCGCCCTCCACCTGAGGACAGAAGGCAGTGGTTACAGATCCGTACAGAGGCCACAGTCACCCGGTGAACCCGGCAGGTCACGCCTCTTCACTCTGAGGCCAGAAGGAGGCTGGCACCCCGAACCAGTTAGTGGTGATGTGGGTGCAGTGTTTGACATGCACATACCCCGCATCTTTACAGTGAGGCTCTAGTTGCTGGACAGTCCCATAAATACACTTATTATATTGCTATTTTATCGTACTGCTGTTTTATTAAGCAACTTTATTAGGCAGCGTTCCTACACTTGAAGGAAGTTAGACATTTAGTCTGATATTTGCAGTGGCCTACATGTATACGTACACAGCCTTCACCTAAACCAAAACACCTGAATAGAACACCGCTGCAGACTCCGATTTGCGGGTCTGCGTCAGCCATTTCAAAACATGAATATAATTTACAGAGTTTCAAATAAGCATAAAGACCAATGAAGAGAGCTTACTGCGAACATGGTGCTAAATGAACAGGAAGTGACCGCAGCTAGCAGGCTGTCACTGGACATGCTGGCAGTGCCGCGGGCCGTGTCTTAATTTTGCTTCACAGATATTAGTGGGTTATTTTTTAAGTTCAGTGTCCTCAAAGTGACTTCGTACATAAGTCAACGTGACCTCAAAAGAACCCCAGTGTGACATCAAAGCGACCTCAAAGTAATCAAAATGGACTTCAAAGTGACTTCACAGTGACTTCACAGTGACGTCAAATTGACCGCAAAGTGACATCAAATTGACCTCAAAGTGACTTCAGTGACTTCAGTGACGTCAAATTGACATCTAAGTGACTTCAAAGTGACTTCAAAGTGACTTCAAAGTGACTTCAAAGGGACCTCAAAGTACTCAAAATGGACCTCAAAGTCACTTCAAAGTGACTTCAAAGTAACTTCAAAGTGACCGCAAAATGACCTCAATGTGGACCTTCAAGCTGCCCCCCCCCCCCCACACGTGACCTCCAAGTAACCACTCACCCTGGGCGTCCACTCGACTGTCGGGGCGGGGTTGCCCCTCGCTTCACACTTGATGACGTCACCGACCCGGTACGTGTCCAACTTTGGGGTGATCTTGATATCCTGCACGGGATCTGCGGGGAGACAGGAAACCGGAAGTATGAAATGCGGCGTCAAGGTGAGGCAGCAACATCGAGAAGCACAAACTGAAATCGGGCATCAGCGAAACCAAGGCTTTTGGATGGCAGTCGGGCTCCGGTGTGAATAAACTCACAAACGGGTCTTGTGTGAACACACGGTAGTAGACTGATGTCACACAGGGGTCTGGTGTGAACATACGATAGTGAACTGAAGTCACACAGGGGTCTGGTGTGAAAACACGATGTTGGGGGGAGGGGCGGGGCCTGTGGCATGTAGGTGGTGCTTATTTAAGGCTGAAATAATGCATATCAGATATCAGACAGGTCGTCCTACATCATAAACCTATATCAGACAGGACAGCCCTACATCAGACAGGACGGCCCTACATCATAAATTGATGTCAGACAGGGCAGCCCTACATCATCAAGCATAAGGGAGCAGATGGGATGGCCGAATGAGTTGTGTGTTGTATCCTGTTCTGGGAGATTCGAATCCTAGTCGATTCAAACGAAATGACACGAATAGTCACCTGCACACCAATACACATGCAGACACCAATACACATGCACACACCAATGCACACTCACACCAATACACATACCAATACACATGTACACGCACCAAGACACACACCAGCACACCAGCATAGTACACACACACCAGCACCCACCAACACACACAACCAGACAGAGTGTCCGAATGAGTAGAGCATTCGTCTCCTGTTTTGGGAGATCGGAAGATCCGAACCCATGAGTTTGTGGGTTCGAATGCTGGTCGAGTCAAACCAATGACAAAAAATAAAAATTTATACTTGTCACTTCCTAGCCAGGGGCTTGGCATTATTAGGATAGGGCAAGGACTGGTTTGCTGAGTGTCAGGATAATGTGACTGAGTGGGATATCAGGCCATGGTGCTGGCAGCCTGGTCTCCCAGTGTGGCAGCACTATAACAAGTCGCCATGAGTGCACACTGTCACAGGTCGGTACCCGTCCTAATATGACCTTAGATGGTGCTAAGACATCAAACAACAACAAACAAACATCGAGTATAATGTTTCAGTGTTCCGGTTATTAGTGCTAGGTCACCATTCCGGTTCGGAGAAGTTAAATTTAACCACATGTAAAACTTTCCGATATTTAGGATATTGGTTATGGAGAACAATTCTATAATAAAATACAAATGGTCTATATAATGATAAATGGTATGCCAAACCAAAGGCATATGGGATTGTGTGTAGTTGGTAATCCATTATTAAGTTAGTATGGAGATTATGTATTAATGTAGATAGTGAGAGAGGGTCACTTCTTGAAATGTGAGAGAGTCTTTGGAACTCTCTTCACATACCCCCTCCCCCCCAAGTGTTATTTACGGATCATTGCACACAAGACACAACAGGGCACTGTAGAACTACACGCCATGCCTTGGTTACAAGGTTCTGGACCCTCATTGGTTGATATAGGAATGCCTGTTATTGGAGGATTTGATCATGTGTGCGCCACCATCTTGGATTCTAAAACCTATATATATAATAAACTAAGCAAGCTCCTTCTGGTTCCTTCTGCACACTCTATATCTTGCCTTCCATCTCTATACCGTCGACTTTACACACAGGCGGATCAGAAACAGCCCGTCCAGACAGCTCCCTGAGCAGGTCAAACCGGAAGTGACGTAGGGTAACAGATGACCACCGCAGCAGCCACCCGACAGCACGTTAGTAAGCGGACCGCCCACCAGGTGACGTGGGAGGGGGGGGGGGGGGGGCTGGGCCTGCCATTAGCTCTTATTTCAAGTTGCATAGTCCGATAAAACCATCAAATTCTCGAAAGCAAAACAATTATGTAGATCTAAGCCCACACGTCCAACTTGACACTGATGCACGTGTTCGTGTGTTGCTACACGGAAGTGTGTACACAGTCAACTCAATAGAACCTGTTAATGTTATTGGATCAGAGTTTGGAAAAGCACGCCAACATTAATTGTGCATGTTTACACTTCAGATATTTCCGCACGTTAGTAATTTTAAATCATAGTTACTTCAAACTAAAGCATGATAGACTGACAATCAACCTACCATTGTGGATGCAGAAAGGAGATGGGGAGGGGCACATCGAAGGGGGGGGGGGGGGAGGAGAACTCAGGGCATAAGCCACTGTCTCCACACAACAAGGTGTACTGTCGGTGCAGTCTCCACTTCGTGAGTTCGAGCCCCGACCGGGTCAAACCAGCTGGTCAAACCAAAGACTTACATAACTGGTTCGACTGATTCCTGTCGCTGACTCTCCTGACTCGGCATTACCAGGATCGGGCAAATAACTCGTTGGTTGACTCCAATGTCGGAATAATGTGACTGAGTGGGATATCGGGTCATGGTGCTGGCAACACGGTATCCCAGTGGGGTGGCACTGCCAAGTATCCACTGTCAAAAATGGGCACCTGCATTGCTATGTCCTTAGATGTTGCTTGGGCGTAGAGCCCCCTGTGAGGGCTGGTTCTGGCGAGTTGCCAACAAGAGACCGCCAAGTGCGGTCAGTGTGAGGACAGTTCTTACAGAACTAGATTAGATGGACAATTACAACCTCATCTACTTTAGTTGGAATTAACCTGGTTAAGGTGGAACATATTTGAGCTGGAAACAGGAACACATTATTTTAGCATGCACGATGAAATTCTGGATAGCAAAGGCTTCAGGAGAGACATGGAGAGGGACAGGGGGAGAGACATGGGGAGAGACATGGGGAGATAAATGGGGAGAGACAGGGAGAGAGACATGGGGAGATACATGGGGAGAGACAGGGGAGAGACAGGGAGAGGGACAGGGGGAGACATGGGGAGATACACGGGGAGACAAGGGGAGAGACGGGAGAGGGACAGGGGGAGAGACATGGGGAGATATATGGGGAAGACATGGGGAGGAGTACATGGAGAGAGACATGGGGAGAGACATGGGGAGAGACAAGGAGAGGGACAGGTGGGAGAGACATGGGGAGAGACATGGGAGATACATGGGGAGAGACAGGAGAGGGACAGGGGGAGAGACAGGGGGAGAGGCAGGGGGAGAGACACGTGGAGAGACATGGGGAGAGACAGGGGAAGAGACATGGAGAGAGACAGGGGGAGAGACAAGGAGAGGCACAGGGAGAGACATGGGGAGAGACATGGGGAGAGACATGGGGAGAGACACAGGAGAGACAGGGGGAGAGACACAGGGAGAGAGACGGGGAGAGACACAGGGTGAGACACGGGGAATACACAGGGAGAGACAGAGGGAGAGAGACAGAAGAGAGACTGCGTGGGAGGACTTACATGGGAGAGACAGGGGAGAGACAGGGAGAGGGAGGGGCGACAATGGAGAGATAGGGGGATGCATGGGGAGAGACAGGGAGAGACAGGGAGAAGACAGGGGATACACGGAGAGAGACAGGGGGAGAGACAGGGGGGACAGGGGGAGTGACATTGGGAGAGACACACAGGGGGAGACACAGGTGGAGAGACCGGGGGAGACAGAGAGAGACATGGAGAGAGACAGAGGATAGGCAGAGGAGACAGGGGGGGGTACATGGGAGAGACAGGGGAGAGATAGGGAGAGGCATGGGGAGACATGGGAGAGACATGGGGGAGAGACATGGGAGAGATAGGGAGAGATATGTGAGAGATAGGGCGAGACATGGGAGAGATAGGGAGAGACAGGGGGAGAGGCAGGAGAGAGAGGCAGGAGACGAAGGGGGCAGAGGAGAGGGAGACAGAGACAACTTATTTGATAGAATCTGGTGCATTTTAAGTTTTGTTTAACTTGAATTTGAACAGCTGGTGTCGGGTTACCCGCGGCGCACCCAGCAGGCACGCAGGTGTCAGCCGGCGGCGAGCGGAGCGATCTGCGCCGCCTTCACCGGCATTTCAACTAACTCTGTTAGGTCCCAGCAACATCAGGTCATACCAGGACGTCCTAGTAACATCAGGTCACACCAGGACGTCCTAGTAACATCAGGTCACACCAGGACGTCCTAGTAACATCAGGTCATACCAGGACGTCCTAGTAACATCAGGTCACACCAGGACGTCCTAGTAACATCAGGTTACACCAGGACGTCCTAGTAACATCAGGTCACAGTAGGACGTCCTAGTAACATCAGGTCACACCAGGACGTCCTTGTAACATCAGGTCACACCAGGACATCCTAGTGACATCAGGTTACACCAGGACGTCCTAGTAACATCAGGTTACACCAGGACGTCCTAGTAACATCAGGTCGCACCAGGATGTCCTAGTAACATCAGGTCACACCAGGACGTCCTTGTAGCATCAGGTCACACCAGGACATCCTAGTGACATCAGGTTACACCAGGACGTCCTAGTAACATCAGGTTACACCAGGACGTCCTAGTAACATCAGGTCACACCAGGACGTCCTAGTAACATCAGGTCACACCAGGAAGTCCTTGTAACATCAGGTCACACCAGGACATCCTAGTGACATCAGGTTACACCAGGACGTCCTAGTAACATCAAGTCACACCAGGACGTCCTAGTAACATCGGGTCACACCAGGACGTCCTAGTAACATCAGGTCCCACCAGGACGTCCTAGTAACATCAGGTCACACCAGGACGTCCTAGTAACATCAGGTCACACCAGGACATCCTAGTGACATCAGGTCACCCCAGGACGTCTTATTAACATCAGGTCCCACCAGGACATCCTGGTAACATCAGGTCACAACACGCCATCCTACTAACATCAGGTCACACCAGGACGTCCTAGTGACATCACGTCACACCAGGACGTCCTCATAACATCAGGTCACACCAGGACGTCCTGGTAACATCAGGTCACACAAGGACGTCCTAGTAAAATCAGGTCACACCAGGACGTCCTAGTAACATTAGGTTACACCAGGACGTCCTAGTGACATCAGGTTACACCAGGACGTCCTAGTAACATCAAGTCACACCAGGACGTCCTAGTAACATCAGGTCACACCAGGATGTCCTAGTAACATCAGGTCACACCAGGACGTCCTAGTAACATCAGGTCACACCAGGACGTCCTAGTAACATCAGGTCACACCAGGACGTCCTAGTAACATCAGGTCACACAAGGACGTCCTAGTAACATCAGGTCACACCAGGACGTCCTAGTAACATCAGGTCACACCAGGACGTCCTCGTAACATCAGGTTAAACCAGGACGTCCTAGTAACATCAGGTCCCACCAGGACATCCTAGTAACATCAGGTCACCCCAGGACGTCTTATTAACATCAGGTCCCACCAGGACATCCTGGTAACATCAGGTCACAACACGCCATACTAGTAACATCAGGTCACACCACGACGTCCTAGTGACATCAGGCCACACCAGGACGTCCTCATAACATCAGGTCACACCAGGACGTCCTAGTAACATCAGGTCACACCAGGACGTCCTAGTAACATCAGGTCACACCAGGACGTCCTTGTAACATCAGGTCACACCAGGACATCCTAGTGACATCAGGTTACACCAGGACGTCCTAGTAACATCAAGTCACACCAGGACGTCCTAGTAACATCGGGTCACACCAGGACGTCCTAGTAACATCAGGTCCCACCAGGACATCCTAGTAACATCAGGTCACACCAGGACGTCCTAGTAACATCAGGTCACACCAGGACATCCTAGTGACATCAGGTCACCCCAGGACGTCTTATTAACATCAGGTCCCACCAGGACATCCTGGTAACATCAGGTCACAACACGCCATCCTACTAACATCAGGTCACACCAGGACGTCCTAGTGACATCACGTCACACCAGGACGTCCTCAAACAAGGTCTGGAGTCTGGTAATCAGTCAACATGGACGTCCTAGTAAAATCAGGTCACACAGGATCTCAGTAACATTAGGTTACACCAGGACGTCCTAGTGACATCGGTTACACCAGGACGTCCTAGTAACATCAAGTCACACCAGGACGTCCTGTAAATCAGGTCACACAGGATGTCCTAGTAACTCAGGTCACACCAGGACGTCCTAGTAACATCAGGTCACACCAGGACGTCCTAGTAACATCAGGTCACACCAGGACATCCTAGTAACATCAGGTCACACAAGGACGTCCTAGTAACATCAGGTCACACCAGGACATCCTAGTAACATCAGGTCACACCAGGACGTCCTCGTAACATCAGGTTAAACCAGGACGTCCTAGTAACATCAGGTCCCACCAGGACATCCTAGTAACATCAGGTCACCCCAGGACGTCTTATTAACATCAGGTCCCACCAGGACATCCTAGTAACATCAGGTCACAACACGCCATACTAGTAACATCAGGTCACACCACGACGTCCTAGTGACATCAGGCCACACCAGGACGTCCTCATAACATCAGGTCACACCAGGACGTCCTGGTAACATCAGGTCACACCAGGACGTCCTAGTAAAATCAGGTCACACCAGGACATCCTAGTAACATCAGGTTACACCAGGACGTCCTAGTGACATCAGGTTACACCAGGACGTCCGAGTAACATCAGGTCACACCAGGACGAGCGCCATCTCACTGGGTTTAGTTTGTGGTTTTACATCCTAGTAACATCAGGTCACACCAGGAGGAAGGCCATTTAACTGCATTTGGTTTGTGGTTTTACGTCATGGTAACATCCAAGGTCATCAGGACGGGCACCGACTTGTAGCAATGAACACTGGGTTGGCTCTTTAGTACTGCTCCACTGGGATCTCATGTCACCAGCACCATGACCGGGCTATCCTGACACCAGTCCTTGCCATATCCTGTTAATGCCGAGAGCCAGGCTAGGTAGCGACAGGTACCATTTATTTTTAAAGACTTCGCCTTGCTTCGATCTGGGATTGAACCATGACATGAAACATCAGCAGTAGACACTTTAACTACTGGACCATCCCATCCTCTTTATACGAATGTAAAATTGTGAATGAAATTAGGGGTCTCTATGAAATATAACACAAATGGTAGTAAGACTAAGAAGCAATTGTATATTTAAAACTAAAATTACTTTCCACCCCAGTCAAAATAGACGAGATCACCGTTCTGAGTGGGCAAGCACTGAAAACGGCGCTGGCAGCAAAGCAAAGGCGTACAGCCATTGAGTTTGGTGATATGCATAGGGCAAAACTTCCATTTTATTCAAAATTAATAGAAATACATAACAATTTGGCATAAACATGTATGCACACATGCAATATAATGATCTGATGAATATAGCTAAGACAAAACTAGCCATAGTTAAACATTTTGAGCTAAGAAACATACAATTCAACACAAAACAATCAGTCACTTTAACTATTATTAATTCTTGTTCTAAATATTAAAATGCCAAATGTGTCAACAGACACTTGTTTCAGAGAAATATATAACCAATATATGATTAACCCTACTAATTTTCTAGTTCTACATGTCATTAACATTAGGATATAAATAAAAACATGAATAAAATAAGTAAAACTGACTCTCGCTATGGCTCTAACACTAGTCTGAGAGCCCAGAGTTCTCCAAATCTAAATGCACATGGCATAACATGTGCTGATTATATTGATGTAAATGCAATGCTGAATAAAATATTAATATCTTAATTTATTATATATAGTTTTTTAGTTGGTATTTATTCTATGTACCAAACGAGAGCTGAGATGAGCTGAAACTAGCACATTTCATATCTGCACCCAGTGTATTAGCATGTGCCATGTGCTTCTCGTGGGTTTGTTTTTCTTCCATGCATCCCACAATGCACCATGCCGCTGGAATGGTGATGTAGTCTATACCCTTCCTCCTCCCCCTCCTCCTCCCTCCCCTCCCCTCTCCCCTAGGTTGGTTGAAACAATACAACTGTTGGAGAGTAATTCTTGCCTTGTATGTTTTGCCTTTGGAAAGTTTTCAGTCGCATTGGTGCGCTGAAGGTTGCAAATCTGCAGCACTGAATGGGCACCACTGAAAGCGGTCCCATGTGGTCAGGAGATGGCTTCCAATGGGTAGTGGTCAGAGAAATTGTGGGGGTGGGGGGGGGGGTAGGAGGAAGGAAAAAGGCAGCCTAAGAGCCCAACCACAGTCCTCTGAGAGGGCCGGGGGAGGTTGGGTGGTTGGTGTAGTTTTACATCCCAGTAAGACTCTAGGCCATACCAGGGCGTGCACCGACTTGTGACAGCGTGCACTCATGGTGACTTTATAGTGCTGCCCCACTGGGAAATCAGGCCACCGGCACCATGACCTGATGTCCCACAGTCACATTATCCTGACACTGTGCGCCCAGTCCCTGTCCTGTCCTCATAACGCCAAGTGCCAAGCAGCAACAGGTACCTATTTTATAAGTCATTGGGTTGACTCGACCAGGATCCAAACTTCAGTCCCTCCAGATTCACCGGTATGCACAGTAAGTCCGGCCAAGGCCAAAGGAAGAAGTGAAGTGAGGATGGGATTAGTTAGGCAGTGGATGGGGGTTACCTGTTAGTTGTTATTGAAAATTAGTGGTTAGTTGGTAGTGGTGTCAAGTCAGCTATGGCAATAAGGTGGGGCTTGCTAGTCCTCGGTGTCACGGTCTGGGCAACCGACAGTGTTGATGATATCTGCATTCTGGTGGTAGAAGCGAGCAAGTGTGTTCCAGGAGGACTTGGAAATCCTGGAGAGGATAGCCAGAGCAGCCCTATTGTCGCTGAGTTGCCAGTCAGAGTCCTCCATGAAGTCACTGATGGCAAATCTGTCGACGGCACCACATGAGGCGAGTATGTGGGCCACATTGGAGATCTTAGTGCCACAGGGGCACTGGAGGTTGGGGACATCAATCCAGCGGTGGTAGCCAGTCCTGAAGCGGTTGACGCCGACTTGGGTAGAAGCAGGAAGGCCGACTGGATGGGGGATGTTTGTTCTGACCAGGGTGTACCTGAGCCAGCTTATTGAATAAGGGTTCCATCCTTGTTCCTTCTGTGTGGCACGTTCCCAGAGTTTGGTGGTGGCTCGAGAAGCAGCGGCAGTCAGTTTGGTGATGGATGGAGGGATGGCTGTCTCCACGTCTGCTCGGTTGGCACCGGCTAGAGCAGCACAGTCGGCCTGGTCATTACCATAGAGTCCTATATGCGAGGGGACCCATAGCAGGACTGTGTTGAGGTGTGCCTGATGTCTGGCCGAGATTATGATCTGGATCGCGTCGGCAAGGGAGTGTCAGCCATTTGGGCGGGCGATCACTTTGATGACATTCACAGAGTCGGTAATGATGATGGCACTTCGAGTTGTGGAGGTCTTCGAGGGCCAAGTGAATGGCGGCGAGCTCGGTATCGAGAGTGGAAGCAAAGTCTGACACCCTGATGGTGTTCTTTGTGTTGGAGAAGGGGATAAAGATTTCGGCTCCGGCTCTACCTGATGTTGGGTTAAGGGAGCCATCGGTGTAGACCATCTTTGTCGGTCTACACCGATGGTCTACATCTGTGTAGACCATCGGTCTGGATGGTCTACACTGATGTAGACCATCTACACCAGTAGATGGTCTACATCAGTGTAGACCATCTACACTGATGTAGACCATCGGTGTAGACCAACATAGTAACATCAGGTCACACGAGAATGTTCACCCCCTCTACCTAAAAGCCTGATGTCTGGCTTCCTCCCACCCACAGACCAGATCCATCTCCACTCAAACTGTAGCCACTGCTGACTCCTCCACCCAAACCACCTTCCCCTCCACCCCAGGCGACCACCCTGCCTCTGACCCAAATCCCACCCCAATATTCCTCCGCATTCTTAATGCATCACTTTCCACCATAACACCCAGAATCTTCGGCTTAATTAGCTAGCTCCAAGTTGACCCTCCTGATGATATCAGGAGGGGTGGCAGGTCTTGGGTTTGGGGGCGGTGAGGTTGAGGGAGAGGAGTGAGGAGGGGAAGGGAGGCAGGGCTGGGGTGGAGGGACAATGCGTTGGAGGTAGGGAGGGGTGGGTAGGAGGAAGCAGAGGGGGAAGGAGAGGCAGAGGGGGAAGGAGAGGCAAAGGAAGGGGGGGGGGGGGGCACACCGGCTGGGCAGGCAGGGCAGAAGTAGGAGGGGCCTCGGGTTGGGTGGGGGGAGGTGGGCCTTGTATTTCAGCCCCCCCCCGCAAACACGCCGCTCCCCCACACCAAGCCCCCCACCCACACACACGACCGCCTCCCCCCCCACACTCCCCCCCCCCCCCCCCCGCCCCCCCCCCCCCCCCCACCTCCCCCCCCCCCCCCCCCCCCCCCCCCCCCCACACACACGGCCGAGCACCCTCCCATCCCGGCCCGGCCCGGCCCGGCCCCTGATGATCGTTTTTCTATTCGCATGCTGCATGTCGCATGCCGCACCGATGGCTACATGGACCGATTCAATTGCCGCATTCGCATACCGCGTGTAAGGAATCACCCCCCCCCCCCCCATTGACTTATAGGCGTTTCCATTTTTTGCCACATTCGCATGCCGCATGCCGCGTGTAAGGAATGTAGGCTTTGCGGAGAATCAATGTTGATTTACTTTCATTTACCTTTAATTTTCTGGCGCAGACGCACGAGTAAAGTAGGGCATCGCCTCTCACCACGCCCTCCCCCTCCAACACAGTCCATGGGTGGGAGGGGGAGTGGTCGAGCGTTTAAATATCGGCAGACTGACCCATGAAAACCTAGTTTGTATCCACAGACTGTCCTGCATCGGTGCCTCCCTTTGCCCGAACCCGGAGAGACCCGAGTCGCTGTCACAGACCCGAGTGGCTGGGCCTGTCACAGACACGAGTCACTGTCACTGCCACATACCTGGGTTGCTGTCACTTTCAGAGACCCGAATGGACATCGCTGTCACAGACCCGAGTGGATGTCACTGTCACAGAACTGAGTGGATGTCACTGTCACAAACCTGAGTGGATGTCGCTGTCACAGACCCAAGTGGATGTCGCTGTCAAAGACCCAAGTGGCTGTCACTGTCACAGACCTGAGTAGCTGTCGCTGTCACATACCGGAGTGGCTTTCGCTGTCACAGACCCGAGTCGCTGACACAAACCTGAGTGGCTGTCGCTGTCACAGACCCAAGTTGCTGTCACAGACCCAAGTCACTGTCACCTACCTGTGTCACTGTCACAGACCCATGTCGCTGTCACAGACCCGAGTTGCTGTCACAGACCTGAGTCGCTGTCACAGACCCAAGTCGATGCCACAGATCCGAGTCACTGTCACAGACCCAAGTTGCTGTCACTGTCACAGACCTGAGTCATTGTACCTGTCACAGACTGGAGTCGCTGTCACAGACCCGTGTTGCTGTCACAGACCCGAGTTGTTGTCACAGACCTGAGTCGCTGTCACAGACCCAAGTCGATGCCACAGACCCGAGTCATTGTCACTGTCACAGACCCGAGTTGCTGTCACTGTCACAGAGCTGAGTCATAGTCACTGTCGCAGACCCGAGTCGCTATCATCCGTCTGATTCTCGTTCTGATCACTCACACGTGAAACAAGATGTGGGAATGCCGGTCCGTCCTGAAGGCAGCGTTCCGCAAACCAACGACCGTGACCAGCCTGATTACGTGTTATAAAATTAGCGGGTCAGCACGCCACTAAGTCCTACCGTCAGCCCTTAATCCATTTGACCTACTTCCAGTGTGACAGTGACTGAGTGCGGATAGTCGGGGACTGGGTGAGTGGTCCCAACAACTCACCGTTACTAGCATGTTGGCTGATACAAGTGTCTCTTGGTGTGTGCTGGTTTGTTGTTTGTTTGTTGTTTGTTTGTTGTTTTGCGTCCTAGCAACATCTAAGGTCATATCAGGACGGGTACTGACTTGTGACAGTGCGCACTCATGGCAACTTTATAGTGCTGCCCCACTGGGAAACCAGGCCATCAGCACCATGACCTGATATCCCACTCAGTCACATTATTCGGACACTGAGCCAACCAGTCCTTGCCCTATCGTAATAATGCCGAGTGCCTGGCTAGGAAGCGACAAGTATAAATTTTTATGTAATTGGTTTGACTCAACCAGGATTCGAACCCACAAACTCATGTGTTCGGATCTCCCGATCTACCAAAACAGGAGACGGGCACTCTACTCATTCGGACACTCCGTCTGATCGTGTGTGTTGGTGGGCGCTGGTGTCGGTGCTGGTGTGTGTGTGTGTGTGTGTGTACTATGCTGGTGTATGCCTTAGTGCGTGTGCATGTGTATTGGTGTGTGCATGTGTATTGTGTGTATTGGTGTGAGTGTGTGTATTGGTGTGTGCATGTGTATTGGTGTGCACATGTGTATTGGTGTGGGCATGTGTATTGGTGTGCATGTGTGTATTGGTGTGCGCATGTGTATCAGTGTGTGCATGTGTATTGGTGTGCATGTGTGTATTGGTGTGTCTATTGGTGTGTGTAATGGTGTCCACGTGTGTATTATTGTGTGTGTATTGGTGTGCATGTGTGCATTGGTGTGTGCGTGTGTATTGGTGTGCATGTGTATTGGTGTGTGTATTGGTGTGCACATGTGTATTGGTGTGCACATGTGTATTGGTGTGCACATGTGTATTGGTGTGCACATGTGTATTGGTGTGTGTGCATGTATTGGTGTGCATGTGTATTGGTGTGTGCATGTGCATTGGTGTGCATGTGTATTGGTGTGCACATATGTATTGGTGTGTGCCTGTGTATTGGTGTGTGTGTGTATTGGTGTGCACGTGTGTATTGGTGTGCACATGTGTATTGGTGTGTGCGTGTGCACTGGTGTGTGTATTGGTGTGCACATGTGTATTGGTGTGTGCATGTGTATTGGTGTGTGCATGCGTAATGGTGTGCATGTGTGTATTGGTGTGCACATGTGTATTGGTGCATGTGTGTATTGGTGTGCGTGTGTATTGGTGTGTGTGTGTGTAATGGTGTGCTTGTGTGTATTTGTGTGCACATGTGTATTGGTGCATGTGTGTATTGGTGTGTGCATGTGTAATGGTATGCATGTGTGTATTGGTGTGCACATGTGTATTGGTGCATGTGTGTATTGGTGTGTGTGTAATGGTGTGTGTGTAATGGTGTGCATGTGTGTATTTGTGTGCACATGTGTATTGGTGTGTGCGTGTGTATTGGTGTGCATGTGTGCATTGGTGTGAGTGTGTGTATTGGTGTGTGCATGTGTATTGGTGTGCACATGTGTATTGGTGTGTGCATGTGTATTGGTGTGAGCGTGTGTATTGGTGTGCACATGTGTATTGGTGTGCACATGTATATTGGTGTGTGTGCATGTATTGGTGTGCGTGTGTATTGGTGTGTGCATGTGCATTGGTGTGCATGTGTATTGGTGTGCACATATGTATTGGTGTGTGCCTGTGTATTGGTGTGTGTGTATTGGTGTGCACATGTGTATTGGTGTGCACATGTGTATTGGTGTGTGCGTGTGTACTGGTGTGTGTGTATTGGTGTGCACATGTGTATTGGTGTGTGCGTGTGTATTGGTGTGTACATGTGTAATGGTGTGCATGTGTGTATTGGTGTGCACATGTGTATTGGTGCATGTGTGTATTGGTGTGCGTGTGTAATGGTGTGCTAGTGTGTATTTGTGTGCACATGTGTATTGGTATGTGCGTGTGTATTGGTGTGCACATGTGTATTGGTGTGCACATGTGTATTGGTGTGTGCATGTGTATTGGTGTGAGCGTGTGAGTGACGAACAATGCGTATTTTGTCTGCACACAAATCCATTCCCTTTAGCACGTGTCGGGGTCACGGTTCAATGGTGAGGGGTCAGGTCGTGACCCCGAGGTACCGACAGTCAGGGACGCTGGCGGGGGGAGGGGGGGGGGGGTGCGGGGGGGGGGCGGACGGGCGGCTGATAGGTGTGGGGTTTCTGAAGCTCAATTGTCCTTGTTTTATTAAATATAAAAATGTGTTAATCAAACTTCAATCTAATTAGTTTTAATCAAAAATGAATTTGCATCCGTGATGCTAACGTTCTTTAGTCTACTCTAGCATACTCTAGCATGCTTTAGCACACTCTAGCATACTTGGATGATGCCCTGGTCACATGGCCGTTAGTGGACGTAGGTGAACGTAGTGGAGGCTAATGTAGTTGAACGTAGTTGAACGTAATGGCATCCGTACCATAACATATTTATCTGTACCGTAAGGTATTTATCCATACCGTAATGTATTTATCCATAACAAAACGTGCCATACCTTAACGTATTTCAACGTACTTACACAACTTTTGACCCACGTTAGCCTCCACTACGTTCACCTACGTTCAACTACGTCCACTAACGTGTATGTGACTGGGGCATCAGCCTCATCCTCACCAAACCACTCAGCCTCAGCCACACTCACCCATACCCACCCTCACTCTCACCCACCCCTACCCATACATCCTCACTCAGCGCCACCCTCACCCACACCCATCCTTTAGCTAACATCCACACCTTAACCAACACCCTCATGTAAAGTCGTCATCTGGCAGCTGTAGTTGTGTAGGCAGGCTAATGGGAAATCACTACAGGCAGCGTATAAAGTGTGCAGGAAGACAGAGAGCTTGCACCCTCAGGTTAATTATTATATAGTGGTTTCTAGACTTGATATGGCATGTCACCTGACCATGCTCTCCAATGAACAGTCAGCATTTCTAGGTCCACCAATCAACAGTAAGCATTCTAGTATCACCATGACAACTGTGATCTACCCACCACCACCATGCCTTGGCTGCTTTGGCCTCACCTGCCCTGTTGTGTCTGTGTGCTTGGTGATCCGGGACTAACAGTTGGGGGGGGGGGGGGGAGGGGGGAGGGGGGTTGTGAGTAGAGCTCTTGAGCTCCTTCCACACTAACAGTAGTGCCCCTCTCACACTATCTATAGAATACACAATTACTATTTAATATAAGTAAAGGATCACCAGCACCACATAATATATTAATGCCCCTGGCCCTATACATCATTTACCTTTATAGACCATTTGTAATCCCTTATAGACCAGTTCACATTCCCCACCAATGTGTTTTATCGGAATATTTTACACTCAGCTACACCCACCCATACCGAGCCTCGCTCTAATCCACCCCTACACCCACCCCGACCCTCACCCACACCAACACCCGTAGCTACACCCACCCCCACCCACCCCTTAACCAACACCCTCAGCTACACCCACCCCCACCCACACCCACACTAACCCCTTAACCAACACCCTCAGCTACACCCACCCCCACCCACACCAACACTAACCCCTTAACCAACACCCTCAGCTACACCCACCCCCACCCTCACCCACACCAACCCCATAACCAACACCCTCAGCTACACCCACCACCACCGTCACCCTCACCAACCCCTTTATTAACCAAACCTCTCAGTTACACCCCACCCCCAACCCACCACACCAACCCCTTAACCAACACCTAAGCACACCCACCCCCACCATTCACCCTCACCAACCCCATCACCAACACCCTCAGCACACCAACCCCCTCCCTCGCCCACACCAACCCCTTAACCAAACCCTCAGTTACACCCCACCCCCACCCCACCCACACCAACCACTTAACCAACACCCGCAGCTATACCACCCCCACCCCACCACCTTAACCAACACCTCAGCTACACCCACCCCACCCACACCCACACTAAACCTTAACCATCACCCAGCATACACCCACCCCCTCCCACACCCACAACTAACCCCGTAATACCAAAACCTCAGCTACACCCAACCCCCACCCCTCACCCACAACCACCCCTAACCACACCCTCAGCTGACACCCACCTCCCACCACACCCACCCCAACCCCATAACCAACACCTTCAGCTACACCAACCCACCTCACCACACCAACCCTATTAAGGCCAACACCCTCAGTTACACCTCCCCAGCCACCCACACAACTGCTTAAACAAACACCCTCTGCTACACCCTCACCCACACCATAACCCATTAACCTACACCCTCAGCTACACCCACCCCCACACATCACCACACCAACCCCTTAAACAACACCCTCAGCTACACCCACACTAACCCCATAACCAACACCCTCTGCTACACCCACCCCCACCCTCACCCACACCAACGCCTTACCCATCACCCTCAAGCTACAACACACCCACCCTCACCTCACACTAACCCCTATAACATTCTCTAGCTACACCCACCCCCACCCCACCCTCTCCAACCCCTTAACCAGCACCATCAAGCTACACCCCCCACCCAAAAACCACACCAACCCTTAACCAACACCCTTCAGCTACAGCCACCCCCAAACCCTCACCCACACCAACCCCTTAAACAACACCTCAGGTTGCACCACCCCCACCCCACACACATCCAACCCTTATGAACCCAAACACCCTCAGCTACACCCACACCCACCCTCACCCAAACCAAGCCCTTAACGAATCACCGTCAAGCTACACCCACACGCCACCCACCAACCAACCCCTATATCCCAACACCCTCAGCTACACCCACACCCCACCCACCCACACCAAAACCCTTAACCAAAACACCCTCAACTACCACCCACAACCACCCTTCACCCACACCAACCCCTTAACCAACACCCTCAGCTACACCCACCCACACCCATATCTCACCCTCATACACTCACCCACACCCTCATCCACACACACACCCTCACACTCGCCCACACGCCCTCACCCTACCCACACATTCACACACCCTCACACTCACACATACCCTCAAACACCCTTTCACCCACCGTCACCCTGTGTCATGAACACCGTGCTGTGTGGACACAGACCATCTCAGTGTTCTCTTGCTGGTTCCCCGTAGGTTGCTACCCAATCCCCTAGTTCCACATGGCTGCACCTCTAATGTCCGTGTTTTTAAAGGTAAACATAACATGAGTGCTGTGCATCTCGGTATGCATCCAAACTGGTGAACAGCCGCACTCAGCCGACTGCCTCCAAGATGGCTACGGGCCGAAGTCACAGCACACCGGGCCCACACTTGGTGAAAGTCAATGTCTTCTAATAACTAATAAGCTGAGTGGGTCAATGAGTCAAAACGAGGCTCCGGTCATGTATAGCGAATTGAGGGAAACGCACAGGGTGACATGCTGGGACGACAATCATGACACTCACACTCACACTCACCCACCCAAACTCACACTCACCCACCCACACACACAATCACCCACCCACACTCAAACTCACACTCACACTCACATGGACCAGCTTCAAAGAGGGGTGGGGTGGAGGAGATGGGAGGGGGGGGGGGGGCGGGGAGAGGGAAGGGGGGGAGGGGGAGGGGGAGGGTTGGGCAGGAAGGAGGAGGGGGGACCGAGGAAGGGGAGGGAGTAAAGGAGAAATGGAGAGGGGAGGGAGGGGAGGGTGAGGGAGGGTGAGGGGGAGAGGGGAGGGGGAGGGGAGGGGGGGGGGGAGGGGAAGGGGGGAGGGGGAGGGGGGAAAGAGAGGGTGAGAGGGGGGAGAATAGAGGAGATGAGAGGAGATGGGAGGGGGAGTGGAGAGGAGGGGGCGGGAGGGACGGGGAAACGGGGGGAGGGGAGGGGCAAGGAGAGGGACCGGGGTGAGGGGAGGGGAGGGGAGGGTAGGGGAGGGGGGAGGGGAGGGGGAGGGGGGAGGGGAGGGCGGGAGGGGGGAGGGGGAGGGGGAGGGGAGGGAAGGGAGGGGGAGGGGGAGGGGGAGGGGAGGGGAGGGGAGAGGGGGGGGGAAGGTAAGCGAAGGGAGGAGGGGGAGGGGGGGGGGGGCAAGTAGGGGGGATAGGAGGGGAGAGGGGGAGGGGGGAGTGAGGGGGGGGGAGGGGGGTGGAGGGGGAGGGAGGGATGGAGGGGGAGGTATGGGGAGGGGAGGGGAGGGTCATGGGAGGTGGTGGGGTGGGAAGTGTTGGTGGGAGTGTGGAGGGGTTGGGAGAGTGTGGAGGGGTGGGAGTGTGGTCGGGGTGGGCAGGTGTGGTGGGGTGGGAAGTGTGGGAAGGGTGGGAGGTGGGAGGGGTGGGAGTGTGGAGGGGTGGTGAGTTAGGAGGGGTGGGCGGGGTAGGTGGGAGTGGGAGTGTAGGTGGGAATGTGTGGTGGGGAGGGTGTGTGGAGGGGTGGGGAAGTGAGGAGGGGTGGGAGTGTGGAGGGGTGGATGTGAGGGGTGGGAGTGTGGTAAGGGTGGGAGTGTGGTGCGGGGTGGGATGTGGGGGGTGTGAGTGTGGGAGGGGTGGAGAGTGGGTGTCGTGTGTGTGGAGGGTGAGTGTGGAGGGGTGGGGAAGTGTGGTTGGGGAGGGGTGGGTACACTGTGGTGGGGTGGGTTGATTGATTCGTGGTTGCTTTTACACGTTGTCGGCAGCATAGTGCCATATTCACGGCGGAGAAGTTGTTTGTTTTTGTTCAAACCATCGCTTTTACATGTAAAAAGATATAATCAATTTGGTGTCAATGGACACTCATGGTATTTTGTTAAACGCACAATCATAATAATTTCCGGTCAAGCTAAATAAAAAATATAAGTGATAGTATTATTCACTGATGAAATTTGTTTAAAAAACCTAAAATGAGGTGGTACAAACCAGCTGCCCTCAAAAAGGCTTAAAATGTTTTCTTGTTTTACTTTAGTTAAAAAGGTCATGCATGTTGTATTTTTGCAGTGTAAAATATTGTTGGCACAGGGCCATGATATCCACACAGTTTAATAAGTGTGTCTTTATGTCAGTGGGGACTGAATCATTACATTCAGGGCGCGGGTCCCCCTTGAGTCAGAAAAAACGTTATGTGTTAGCCCGACGTGGCAATATGGCATCTTGTCAAAACACTGGTCGTGTCGCCCCTTCAGGTGGACTCTGCGGCAGTGTTCATGGAGGGGGTAATCTATGGAGTTGTTGTATGGGTGTTCATCCATTCGATTCTGCCCATAGGTTCCAGATGTATTTTTGAATGGTAGGTTTCAGATCAGAAGTGGGAGAATATGACCCATTGTTCCAAAGGAGCAGTCAGGGCTCGGTGGCTGCTTGATCTGCTCTCTCATTCCTAGGATACCCACATGACTGGGGCACCCAACATAGATGACTTCGATGTCAAATTTTTGCTATGTGAAAAGAGAGTTTAGTTTAATGAGTACTCTTTAAGTAGTAATTGGGTGGTCAGTTTCTATTGTTTTAAGCCTGAAGGCAGGGAGACAAGAGATCACGTGAACATAATGATGAATTTTATGCTGGCAGAGGATTGATGCACTCTAACACGAGTAGGAGTGCTTGTGCTCTTAGCAGCAGGTAAAGATGGAACTTGATCTGGATTACGCTATACCTTATTCACGTACGAGAGGATTTGCTGCCGCAGAGGTCTGTTGCTCCTGTCTTTGACCATCAATGTTAAAACAGCTAGGGTGGGCTAAAAGCTCTTGCACATCGATAAAGCTGATTTTCATGATATGAACGTGGGTGCGTTGAGATTTCTTCGACATGGCCTGCTGGAGGATGATGTTTGGTTTCCTTCAGCTGCCAGGGAGGAACATCTGAATATTGTTGAGGGCTATGTAGAATTTGCCTCAGGGGCTCCAAATGAGGCTTTATCCGAGGCCTAAAACAGCTTTTGTTGTTGGCTTGCTTGATTCATAGAGGCGTTCATTTATGGTGGCATACAAATGTAGTTATATGCAGGGATTGAAAATATTTCTTTTATTTTTATCACATATTGCATAGAGAATTTGAGCCTTCTACTCTTTAAGGGAAGGCTCTCAGCCTTTCGACATAAAAGGCTCTGGACGGTGCCGAGGTTCTAAATGCCCCGGGGCCAAGCGAAGGGCCTTGATGGTGTATAGTGTCTTAACTGTGTATGTAGGATTTCATTGGCTGAACCATAACAATACAGCCATAGTCAATTTTGAAACATATTAATGTTCTATATTAATTGGAGCGGACAGTGGTTTGTCTGCTCCCCACTGTGGTTCTGTGGGCTAGAACTTTTAAAATGTCAGTCCTAAGGCCATTTGGACTTTAATACTTATGATGGAGGGTTAAAAGACTAGTTTGTTGTCAAGATGACTCCTAAAAATTGGTCTCTTTGACGAATTTATGGATCCATTTCCAATTGTAAATTAGGTTCATGGTGCGCAAAGTCCGGTAATAATGACTAAAGTGCATGCAAAACAGCGTTTCGATTTGGAGAATCTAAACCATTTTCAAGGAGTTTGCCATGAGGAATAGAGGAAAGGTATTATGTTTTAATTGGTACAGCTGCCGTTCTATTAGTGTTTATATTTTTACCTTTATAACTTATTAAAAAGTCATCTACATAGAGATGCAGGATACATAGTCTCTTTATGGAATTTACTATTTATTGATAATTGTAATGCCAAAAAAGGCTATACAGATAGAATGCCACTACCCTGTGGCGGATACTCCATTATGATCAAAAGGTTCAGAGAGGGTAGCTCAATGACCCCAAACTCTACTAAAGTTCGTCGTTTGATAGAAATTTAGAAATGGAAAATGGGCAAGCGCCCTCATAAGCCCCATATAAACAAATTCCTTAGGATGCAGTACTTCCATGTTGTATCGTTACACCTTTTCAAGGTTGATAAATTCAGCACTCGGACATGTTCTCTATTATTGTAAGGCATTTCGAAAAAATGACTTCCAATCGGACCAACATGGGTCGAGGGTACTCCTCCCCCGCCTGAAAACACACTGGAAGTTGGTCAGATGGTGCTCCGACTCCAGGATCCAGAACAGGTCGATCGTTAATCTTCGTTCGATAATTTTTCAAATGCAAACTTGTAAGCGGCTATCGTGTGGTAGTTCCGCGGGCTGGCTCGCTATGATCTTTCTTCGTTTGGGATGCGGGAATAATGACGGCCTCTTTGCCAGGAGGTTGGGATGTCTCCCATGCGCCAAATGGTGGGGTGGGAGTGTTGGATGTGGTGGGGTGGGAGTGTGGTGGGAGTGTGGAGGGGAGGGAGTGTGGAGGGGTGGGAGTGTGGAGGGGTGGGAGTGTGGAGGGGTGGGAGTGTGGAGGGGTGGGAGTGTGGAAGGGTGGGAGTGTGGTGGGGTGGGAGTGTGGAGGGGTGTGAGTGTGGAGGGGTGGGAGTGGGTGTGAGTGTGGAGGGTGGGAGTGTGGAGGGGTGGGAGTGTGGTGGGGTGGGACTGTGGTGGGGTGGGTTGATTGATTGGTGGTTGCTTTACGCTGTGTCGGCAGCATAGGCCATATTCACGGCGAGAAATTTAGTTTTTGTTCAAACCATCGCTTTTACATGTAAAAGCATATAATCAATTTTGTGTCAATGGACTCTCATGAATTTTGTAAACTCACAAACATAATAGTTTCTGGACAAGCTAAATAAAATTTTAAATGATAGTATTATTCACTGATGAAATTTGTTTAAAAACCTATATGAGGTAGTACAAACCAGCTGCCCTCAAAAAGGCTAAAATGGTTTCTTGTTTTACTTTAGTAAAAAGGTCATGCATGTTGTTTGCAGTGTAAAATTGTTGGCGCAGGGCCATGAAATCCACACAGTTTAATAAAGTGTGTTTTAATGTCAGTGGGGACTGACATCCAATACATTCAGGGAGAGGCTCCCCCTTGAGCAGAAAAACGTGTGTTAGCCACGAGTGGCCAATATGGCATCTTGTCAAAACAACCTGGTCGTGTCGCCCTTCCAGGTGACTCTGCGGCAGTCCGTTCATGGAGGGGGTAATTCTATGGAGTTTGTTGTCTGGGTGTTCATCCCATTCGATCTGCCATAGGTTCCAGATGTATTTTTGAATGGTAGGTTTCAGATCAGAGTGGGGAATATGACAGTGTTCCAAAGGAGCAGTCAGGGCTCGAGTGGCTGCTTGATCTGCTCTCTCATTTCCTAGGATACCCACATGACTGGGCACCCAACATAGGTGAATGTCAAATTTTGCTATTGAAAGAGAGTTTAGTTTAATGAGTACTTTAAGTAGTATTGGGTGGTCCAGTTTTCTATTGTTTAAAGCCTGAAGGCAGGAAAAAGAGTCAGTGAAAATGATGAATTTATGACTGGCTGAGGATTTGATGCACTCTAACACGAGTAGGAGTGCTTGTGCCTCAGCAGTAAAGATGGAACTCTGATCTGGAATACGCATACCTAATTCACGTCCGTTGATGATTGCTGCCGCAGAGGCTCTGTTGCCTGTCTTTGACCCATCAATGTAAACAGCTAGGTGGGAGCTAAAAGCTCTTCGCACATCGATAAAGCTTTCATGATATGAAAGTGGGTGCGTTTGAGATTTCTTCGACATGGCCAGCTGGAGGATGATGTTTGGTTTCCTCAGCTGCCAGGGAGGAACATCTGAATATTGTGAGGGCTATGTAGATTTGCCCTCAGGGCCTCCAAATGAGGCTTTATCCTGAGGCCTAACAGCTTTATGTATGTTGGCCTTGATTCATAGAGGCGTTCATATGGTGGCATACAAATGTAGTTATATGCAGGATTTAAAATATTTCCTTTTAATTTTATCACATATTGCATAGAGAATTTGAGCCTTCTACTCTTAAGGGAAGGCTCTCAGCCTTCGACATAAAGGCTCTGGACGGGCGAGGTTCTAAATGCCCCCGGGGCCAGCCGAAGGCCTTGATGGTGTATAGTGTCTAACTGTGATATGTATGATTTCCTGGCTGAACCATAAACAATACAGCCATAGTCCAATTTTGAACATATTAATGTTCTATATAATTGGAGCAGGACAGTGGTGTCTGCTCCCCACTGTGTGTGGGCTAGAACTTTTAAAATGTCCAGTCCCTTAAGGCATCTGGACTTTAATACTTAATATGAGGGATAAAAGATAATTTGTTGTCAAAGATGACTCCTAAAAACTTGGTCTCTTTGACGAATTTATGGGATCATTTCCAATTGCTAAATTAGGTTCATGGTGCAAAGTCCGTAAAAGACAAAAGTGCATGCAAACGGTTTTCGATTTGGAGAATCTAAAACCATTTTCCATTGCCCATGAGGAAAGGCTATTTATGTTTAATTGGAGCTGCCGTTCTATAGTGTTTATATTTTTACCTTTATAACATATTAAAAAGTCATCTACATAGAGACTGCAGGATACAGTCCTCTTTATGGATTTTACTATAATGATAATTGTAATGCCAAAAAGGCTAACAGATAGAATGCTACCCTGAGGTACTCCCATCTCCTGATCAAAAGGATCAGAGAGGGTAGCAATGACCCGAACTCTAAAGTTCCGGTTTGATAGAAATTTAGAAATGAAAATGGGCAAGCGCCCTCTAAGCCCCATATTAAACAAATCCTTCAGGATGCAGTACTTCCATGTTGTATCGTACACCTTTTCAAGGTTGAAAAATACGCACACGACATGTTCTCTATTTATGAAGGCATTTCGAAAAAATGACTCCAATCGGACCAAATGGTCGAGGGTACTCCTCCCCCGCCTGAAACCACACTGGAAGTTGGTCAGATGGTGCTCCGACTCCAGGATCCAGACGAGGCGATCGTTAATCATTCGTTCGAAAATTTTACAAATGCAACTTGTAAGCGCTATCGGGTGGTAGTTCCCGGGCTCGCTATGATCTTTCTTCGGTTTGGGGATGGGAATAATGATGGCCTCTTGCCAGGAGGTTGGGATGTCTCCCATGCGCCAAATGGTGGGGTGGGAGTGTGGAGGGGTGGGAGTGTGGAGGGGTGGGAGTGTGGAGGGGTGGGAGTGTGGTGTGGTGGGTGGGAGTGTGGAGGGGTGGGATAGTGTGTGGGGTGGGAGTGTGGAGGGGTGGGAGTGTGGAGGGGTGGGAGTGTGGTGGGGTGGGAGTGTGGAGGGGTGGGAGTGTGGACGGGTGGGAGTGTGGTGTGGTGGGAGTGTGGAGGGGTGGGAGTGTGGAGGGGTGGGAGTGTGGAGGGGTGGGAGTGTGGTGGGGTGGGACTGTGGTGGGGTGGGAGTGTGGAGGGGTTTGTTTGTTTGTTGTTTTACATCCTAGCAACATCTAAGGTCATATCAGGACGGGGTGTGGAGGGGTGGGAGTGTGGAGGGAGTGTGGAGGGGTGGGAGTGTGGTGGGGTGGGTTTGATTGATTGATTGGTGGTTGCTTTACGCCGTGTCGGCAGCATAGGCCATATTCACGGCGAGAAATGTTTGTATTTTGTTCAAACCATCGCTTTTACATGTAAAAGCAGACAATCAACTATGTGCCAATAGACACTCATTAAATTAGAAAGCTCACAATCATATATTTGTGGTCACGTTTTATTAATAATTGATAGAATCTATTTAGTAAACTATATGAGGTGGTACAGTCCAGCTGCCCTCAAAAATGCTAAAATGTTTTCCTGTTTTACCTTAGTAAAAAGGTCATGCATACTGTCTGCAGTGTAGAACTGTTGGCGCAGGGCCAAAAAATCAACGCAACTTAGTCAAATGTGTTTGAGTGTCAGCGGGGACTGACACCCAATACATTCAGGGGGAGGTTCCCCCTTGAGCAGAAAAGCATGTGTAAGCCACGAGTGGCCAATACGGCAGCGGCTAAGGACCACTTGGTCCCGCCGACCTCCCGCATGAGTCTGTGGTGGCTTTCCCACAGATGGTTCAATTTCTTTAAGTTTATTAATGTTTTCATCCCACTCATGTTGCCATTTGGATTTTATGTGGGTGGCTATTAGTGGTTTCAGATCAGAGTGAGGGATCAGACACGGTTCAAGATCACAGTTCAGGGCCTTCTTCGCAGCCTGATCAGCTCGTTCATTTCCTTGTATGCCGGCATGGCCAGGCACCCAGCACAGGTGGATGTCATACCCATCCGTTGTCAGTTGGTTCATTTTATAAATGACCGTTGCTAGAATAGGGTGATTCGTTTTCAGTCCAGCAACAGCCAGGAGGCAAGAGAACGAATCACTGTATATAACATAGTTAGTGTGGTTGGATACCTCGATACACTCCAACACGAGAAGGAGTGCTCGGGCTTCTGCAGTGAAAATCGAGCTCTGATCGGGAAAACGTATGCCAAATTTTTCCCCTCGGCAGACTGCCGCAGCATCAGTGTATATGGAGAGGTGGTCTGCAAACTGGCCTTGAATCTCTGCATGCAGTCCTTGGTACTCGAGTGGATGTGTTCCAGACTTCCTCAGTTCCGTGAGTCGGAGGATAACCGATGGCTTTCTCAATGACCACGGGGGATGTTCTGGGACTTTGGCATTCTTCAACATGTTCAAATCCATACCCAAGGCCTACAAATGAGGTTTCATTTGAAGCCTCAGTGGCCGGATGTAATTCGGCCTGGCTTCATACCTGGATTTGTCATGTTACTCGAATAGACAATTGTGTGCAGGATTCAATGCATTAGTTTTTATCTTGACTACATATTGCATGGCCAGTTTGATTCTCCTGTTGTTAAGTGATGGTTCATTGGCTTTGACGTAAAGGCTCTGAACCGGTGAGGTGCGGAAGGCCCCAAGGGCCAGGCGCAGTCCCTGGTGGTGGATCGTGTCTAGCAGCCCAATATATGATTTCCTTGCGGAACCCTATACTATGCTGCCGTAATCCACTCGTGACCGAACCAAGGTTCTGTACACGGAGAGCAGAACATCTCTGTCCGCTCCCCACTCTGAGCTGGACAGCACCCTCAGAATATCTAGCGCTTTCAGGCATCTTGTTTTCAGGTACTTTATATGTGGCACAAAAGACAGTTTTGCATCGTTTGTTTGTTTGTTTGTTGTTGTTTTACGTCCTAGCAACATATAAGGTCATTTCAGGACGGGCACCGACTTGTGACAGTGTGCACTCATGGCGACTTTATAGTGCTGTCCCACTGGGAAACCAGGCCGCCGGCACCATGACCTGATATCCCACTCAGTCACATTATCCTGACACTGAGCACACCAGTCCTTGCCCTATCCTAATAATGCCGAGCGCCTGGCTAGGAAGTGACAAGTATCAATTTTAAAGTCATTGGTTTGACTCGACCAGGACTCGAACCCACGACCCCACGATCTACCAGCACGGGAGACGGATGCTCCAACCCACTCGGCCACCCCGTCTGGTCAGTTTTGCATCGAGAATGAGGCCCAGAAATTTGGTTTTCCCAACGACTTTAATGGAATCCCCATCCAGGGTCAGCTCCGGTTCCGCATGCATTCTACGCAGCAGGCAAAAGTGCATGCAGACTGTTTTGGTCTTGGAAAATTTGAAACTGTTCAGAACTGACCATCGATGGATCCCATTTATGCGTGGTTGTAGCTGTCTCTCTATGACATTCACGTTATCACTGCTGTAATATAAAACAAAGTCGTCCACGAAAAGACTACAGGAGACCCCCCACTTTACAGCGCCAGCAATACCATTGACCTTGACCCCGAAAAGGGTCATGGCCAGTATGCTGCCTTGAGGTACTAGTTCCTGTGAGTGTAGGCTGGAATAGGTAGTCTTGACATGGACGCGGAAATGCCTGAAGGCTAGAAAGTTCCTGATAAAAATTGGCAGGTGGCCACAAAGCCCAATCGCATGAAGATCCTCCATGATGCCATGCTGCCACGTTCATAGGCTTTTTCGAGGTCGAAAAAGACAGCCACAACGTGCTCCTTCTTAAGGAAAGCATCTCTTATGAAAGTCTCCATGCGCACCAAATGGTCGAGGGTGCTGCGGCCCTGTCTGAAGGCACATTGAAGGTTGGACAGGTGGTGTCCTGAATCCAGTAGCCAGACTCCATGGTTTTACGGATGCAGCTTGTGAGGGCTATGGGACGATAGTTGTTGGCTTCACTCTGGTCTTTACCAGGTTTGGGAATCGGTATTACTGTCGCCTCCCGCCAAGAGGTGGGGATGACACCCGACTCCCAGATGTTGTTGAAGAGTTGAAGCAACAGTCTCAGTGCATGTTCAGGGAGATTTTTCAAAAATTGATAATGAATTCCATCAGGTCCAACTGCTGTGCCATGTGAGCTTTCCAAAGAACACCTCAACTCACCCATACTGAATGGGGAGTTGTAGTGCTCCTCGCCATCGGAGGAAAAGTCCAAGAGCTTTTGCTCTTGGCGTTCCTTGATGGCCCGAAAGCCTGGGAGGCAGTTTGCCAAAGACGAGTTTCCAGCAAAGGTGCAAGCCTATTCTTCACTTATTTTGTCGAGTGATGTGAGAATGGTGCCATTGCGTTTCAAGTGCTGAACTACAGAAGAATCACCTCCCCTTCGTTTGATTCTCCTGATCATTGTCCACACTTTGGCCAACAGCGTGTGCATGGTGATGCTGGAAACAAATTGTCTCCAACACTGCCCCCGCATTTCTTTGATTGTTCTGCGAGCGCGAGCGCGTAGAATTCTAAAGAGTGCCAGATTTTCAGCAGTCGGTCTCCTGTGGAATTTACGCTGAGCTTTCTTTCGTTTCTTAATAGCCCTCCTACAGCCATCATCTAACCATGGAGGTGTCAAACGCTTGGGAGTTGCTGAGGTCTTCGGAACAGTTTTCTCTGCGATCCATCTCAGCATCTCAGTGAAGGCATCAATGTCACTGATGTCTGGAGTGAACTCCTCGCGACATAGGATCTGGAAGGTTGGCCAGTCGGCTTTACGAAGCCGCCAGCTCCTCTCTCGCTCTACGGGAGATGCCCCCCCACAATGAAGAATAATTGGGAAGTGGTCGCTCCCGCAGAGGTCGTCCCAGACCCTCCACGAAAAGTCCAGTGCCAGTTCTGGTTCTACAATGCTGAGAATGTTCCGTAGCCGGGATGCAAATATGTGTATGAACCATCGTTCAATACACACAGAGCATGTCCGGCCACAAGGTCCTCAATTCTCTTGCCGTTAGCATTCCTATTGTCCCCCCCCCCATAATGGGTTGTGGCCGTTAAAGTCACCCATAAGTAAATATGGGGACGGTAACTGGTCCACAAGGGTGTCCAGTTCTTGTAAAGTGAGAACGGAGCTCAGAGGAATGTAAATGGAACAGAGAGTTACAGTCTTATGCAGCATCAGACGAACAGCTACAGCCTGTAGTGTTGTGTCTAACGCCACTGGCATACATACCACATAATGTCTGACCAAGATGGAGGAGCCGCCAGCAGCTCGGTCTCCATCTGGTGCATGCTTGTTATGAATGGTGTAGACTTTAAGACTACAACTCTCAGAAGCTTTTATATAAGTTTCTTGTAGGCAAACAGCAAGTGGATTGAGGTTGCAACAAAGAGACAACTCTTCGATGTTGTTCCTAAAACCTCAGCAGTTCCATTGAATAAGAGATGCACCTGTCACTGTCATTTTGGAGCAGTGACAGGTGTTCTCCCCCTCGCCTTTGGTTTGAGGGAGATACTTTGACTGCGGGTTTCCACAGTCTCAGGCATCTCAATATCAGCCAGCGCCCGATATCTATTTGACGTTAAGTTTTTGGAGATCGATGACCCCCTGGACGATTTGTCCATAGGGGTCAAAGATCCCTTCGGGAACTCGGTCCGACAAATTGTTCTTTTTGGGCATCGCTGGCTCGGCCAGTGTCTGCACCGCAATACTATTATTACTATTATTACTATTATTACTTTTGGTGGAAACCGGCGTCGGATTTGGGACTGGGGTGAAAGCAGTGGGCTTCCCCCCAGTCAACCAAGTCAGTTCAGTCTGGCATTCAATTGTCCTGTTGGAGACTTTGGCTGCCGCAGCATAGCTCTTGGTGGTTGGCGAGGGAGTATTCGCCTCAGCCAGCCTTCGAGCTTCTGGGTAGCTTAGCCGCTTTTCAGTTTTGATCTGCTGAATGAGCTTTTCTTTTTTCCAGACAGGACAGTCTTTAGATATGGCCATATGGTCACCCAGGCAATTGGAACATTTTGCCTGGTTTTGACAACTGGTGTTGTCATGACCTTTCTGACCGCACTTAAAACATATGGTTTCATTTTTGCATCTATCCTTGCCATGACCAAACTTCTGGCATTGGAAGCACCAAAGTGTGTTTGGGATGAAGACATCCACATTCACACTAAGGTATCCAATTTTTAAATTCTTGGGCAGAAAAGGCTTGCCAAACGTAAGGATATGTGTCCCTGTTTTTATGGACTTGTTATCCCTCTTTATAACTATTCTTCGTACGTTTAACACTCCTTGACATTTGAGCTCATGTGCTATCTCATCCTCATCATCACCATCAAGATCTCTAGTCCGGATTACTCCTTTGCTAGAGTTGAGAGTTTGATGAGGAGAGGCCTTGATGCCGACGCCTACTAGCATGCTTGCCTGTAGCAGATTGTCGGCATGCGCTTTCTTAGCACACTCCACCAGAATATGTCCACTTCGTAGTTTCTTCACGTCTTTGACTGTGCCAGCGATTCCCATAATGACCATGTGAATGGCAAAAGGGGAAAGTTTGGCAACTGATGCCTCCTCATTCAATGATTCAATGATAATGAACCGTGGCCAATCATCAGTGTTTGGACGTGAGTCTAAATCAGAGTCCGATTTCTTTTCCGTGTCTAGTAATCTTTTCTTATTATTTAGGGGGCGGGTGGGGGGGGGGGGAGTGTGAGTGTGGTGGGGGGGGAGGGGGGGAGTGTAGGAGTGGGAGGGAGTGTGGAGGGGTTTGAGGGGTGGGAGTGTTTGGGAGTGTGGTGGGGTGGGGGTGGTGGGGTGGGAGTGGGGTTGGGAGTGTGGGGGGTGGAGTTGGGTGGGGTGGGGAGTGTGGTGGGGGTGTGAGTGTGGTTGGGGTAGGGTGTGGTGGGATGGAGTGTGGCGCGTGGGGTGTAGTGGGGTGGGAGTAGGTGGTGGGCTGGGGTGTGGTGGGTAGTAGGTATGGTCGTTGGAATTGTGGTGGGTGTGGGGAAATTGTGGTGGGGTGTGAGTTGTGGTGGAGGTGGGGAGTTGTGGTGGGGTGGGGAGTGTAGTGGGAGTGTGGAGGGGTGGGATGGTGGTTGGGTGGACAGTGGTGGGGATGGAGTGTGGAGGGGTGTGGAGTGTGGTGGGGGTGGGAGTGTGTTGGGAGTGTGGTGGGGTGCGAGTTTGGAGGGGTGGGAGTGTGGTGGGATTGTGGTGGAGTGTGGCTGGGAGTGGGCGTGGCAGTGTGGAGGGGTCTGTGAGTGTGGATGGGGTGGGACTGTGGTGGGGTGGGAGTATTGGTGGGGTGGGAGTTGTGGTGGGGTGGGAGTGTTGGAGGGTGGGAGTTGTGGTGGGGTGGGAGTGTGGTGGGTGGGAGTTGTGGTGGGGTAGGAGAGGGGTGGGAGGGGGGTGGGAGTGTGGTGGGTCGGGTGGTGTAGGTGGGGTGGGTAGAGTGTGGGGTGGGATTGTAGGTGTGGTGGGAGTGTGGTGGGGTGGGAGGAAGGGAGTGTGGTCGGGGTTGTGGAGTGGGTGGGGTGGGAGGGTGGTGGGTTGGGAGTGTGTGGGGTGGGAGTGGGGTGGGTGGGAGTGTGGCGTGGGTTGGGAATGTGTTGGTGTGGGAGTGTGGTGGGTGGGAGTGTGGTGGAAGGATGGAGTGTGGTGGGGTGGGGTGGGGTGCGGAGTGTGGTGGGGTGTGAGTTGGGGTGGGCGGAGTGTGAGTGTGGTGGGGTGGGAGTATGTGGGGTGGGAGTGTGGTGGGGTGGGAGTGTGTGGGGTGGGAGTGTGGAGGGGTTGGAGTTGTGGAGGGGGATGGAGTGTGGAGGCGGAGTGGGTGTGTAGTGGGGTGGGGAGTGTTGTGGGGGGGGGTGTGGTGGGGTGGGGATGTGGTGGGGTGGGAGTGTGGTGGGTGGGAGATGTTGGTATGGTGGGTGGGAGTGTTGGTGGGTGGGAGTGTGTGGGTGGGAGTGTGGTGGGAGTGTGGTGGGAGTGTGGTGGGGTAGGGACTGTGGTGAGGATCGGACCGTGTGGGGTTGGAGTGTGGAGGGGCTGGAGTGTGTGGGGTTGGGAGTGTGGTGGAGTGTGGAGAGTGTGGGGGGGTGGAGTGTGGAGGGGTGGGAGTGTGGTGGGAGTGTGTGGTGGGAGTGTGGTGGGGTTTTTATTTGGAGGGTTGGGAAGTGTTGGTGTGGGTGGGACTGTGGTGGGGGGGAGTGTGGTGGGTGGGAGTGTGGTGGGGTGGGAGTGTGGAGGGGTGGGTGTGGTGGGAGTGTGGTGGGGTGGTGCGTGTGGTGGGTGGGTGTGTAGGTGGGGGGCGAGTGATGGTGGGATGAAGTGTGGTGGGGTGGGAGTGTGGTGGGTGGGACGTGTGGTGTGGTGGGAATGTGGTGGGTTGGGAGGTGTGTGGCAGTGGGATGTGGTGCGGAGTGGGGTTGTTGGTGGGGTGGGGAGTGTGGAGGGGGGTAGGGGAGAGTTTGTGGTGGGAGTGTGGTGGGGTGGGAGTGTGGTGGGAGTGTGGTGGGGTGGGAGTGTGGTGGGGTGGGAGTGTGGTGGGGTGGGAGTGTGGTGGGGTGGGAGTGTGGTGGGGTGGGACTGTGGTGGGGTGGGAGTGTGGTGGGGTGGGAGTGTGGTGGGGTGGGAGTGTGGAGCGGTTCTGAGGGGGGTGGGTAGTAATTGTGCACTTGAGGGTGCTTAGTGGAGATTTGTTCTGGTTAACAAACAATTTCACCGACAACTTTTCGTGAATCCTAAAATGGGCACTCTAAAGGCAGCTAGTTGCCACGAGGCGCTCACTGCACCAGCCACACTGCGCGGCGAACACTGAGCAAGCTGGCAAGTCTCGTGGTCGTCACACATTTAATTTGAATAGTTTCCCACTGAAGGAATAGAACCGGGAAATGTGGGGGGTGAGTGTGGGTCGAGGTTAGTGCGAGTATGTCTGAGTGCGAGGGGGGCGGGGGGAGTGGGTGGAGGTGGCCCTAATTATACGTGGTCGCGCCCCCTGGTGAGCGTTTGGTGAGTATTGCTCAGCAATTACTTTAATGTACCGAAGCAGCCCCCCCCCCCCCCCCCAGACAAGGAACTTGACGGGGGTCTGTGTTCAGTTTGAGAAGGAACAGGACATGGTTGACTGGGTATGTGTTGAGTATGAGAAGGAACATGACATGGTTGACTGAGTGTGTGTTCAGCCTGAGAAGGAAAGGACATGGTTGACTGGGTCTGTGTTCAGTCTGAGAAGGAACGGGACATGGTTGAATGGGTCTGTGTTCAGTCTGAGAAGGAACAGGACATGGTTGACTGGGTCTGTGTTCAGTCTGAGAAGGAGCAGAACATGTTTGGCTGGGTCTGTGTTCAGTCTGATAAGGAACCGGACATGGTTGACTGGGTCTGTGTTCAGTCTGAGAAGGAACAGGACATGGTTGACTGGGTCTGTGTTCAATCTGAGAAGGAGCCAGACATGGTTGACTGGGTCTGTGTTCAGTCTGAGAAGGAGCAGGACATGGGTGGCTGGGTCTGTGTTCAGTCTGAGAAGGAGCAGGAAATGGTTGACTGGGTATGTGTTCAGTCTGAGAATGAAAGGATATGGTTGACTGGGTCTGTGTTTATTCTGAGAAAGAAAGGACATGGTTGACTGGGTTTCTGTTCAGTCTGAAAATGAATAGGACATGGTTGACTGGGTTTGTGTTCAGTCTGAGAAGGAACAGGACATGGTTGACTGGGTTTGTGTTCAGTCTGAGAATAAATATAACATCGTTGACTGGTTTTGTGTTCAGTCCATCTAAACCAAACAGCAGCACCCTCTGTACCTGGGGTGCACTGTGGCTTTCAGCAGCTCAGAATGTCGGCACACAGAATGTCGGTACTAAATGTCAGTACTAAATGTCAGTACTCAATGTCGGTACTCACACTTGACGCTGAGCTTCAGCTTGCAACTCTGGGTCCACCCGACAACGCTGGCGTTGCATATGTACTCCTGTTGGTCGTTGTCGGCTGTCACCTTGGTGATGGGCAGGTTCACCGTAAACACTTCCGTGCCCACCTGCTCGTCCCCAGACTGAGCTACGCCCTGAAGAAAACAACACAACAGCAGGAGTAGCACCATGTGACACTTGTAGTAAGCCCCACAAACAGGGACATGTGACACTTGTAGTTAGAGCCACAAACAGGGACATGTGACACTTGTAGTTAGAGCCACAAACAGGGACATGTGACACTTGTAGTTAGAGCCACAAACAGGGACATGTGACACTTGTAGTCAAAGCCACAAACAGGGACACATGACATTTGTAGTTAGCACCACAAACAGGGACATGTGACACTTTGTAGTTAGTGCCACTAACAGGGATATGTGACACTTGTAGTTAGTACCACAAACAGGGACATTTGACACTTGTAGTCAAAGCCACGACCAAGGACATGTGACACTTGTAGTTAGCACCACAAACAGGGACATGTGATACTTGTAGTTAGTGCCACAAACAGGGACATATGACACTTGTAGTTAGCGCCATGCCCAGGGACATGTGACACTTGTAGTTAGCGCCACGAAAGGGCAACGTTACACTTGGTATTAGCGTCAACAGAGTGAAAGGGAACATATAGTAACTAGCAACAACAATATGAACATGTGAAGCTGGTAGTTAGCCATGTAACTGTGGTAACTTGGTAACCAGCCTAAATAATTCACCTTGTCAATTCAGTAACAACTGAACTTTCAAACCAGACACTTTTAACTCTATTTGAATATAATTAACCATTATCTCGTTCTCAATTAGCATAATTAGTACCAACATTATGATGCTTTTCATTGCCTTCTAACATTAGTTCCAGGTACCACTGGCGGCACTTTGACGACTGCGCTCTGACTAGGTGCGTCAGCCATGCTGACTGGCTGCTCTGTTCAGCACTTGTGCCGCGATTTGAGAAGCAGCAGGCACTCACCTGGGCGAACCAGCTGACGACAGGCAGCTCGTTGCTGCTAAATTTCACCGAACACGACATCATGGTGTTGCCTCCAGTCATCAGTGACGTCTTCCCGGTACAGTCGGGAACACCTGCGGGCGCCAAGTCAGACGTAGGAAGCCGCTTTACTACATGTCGTATATGCAGCTTTTCCAATAAACTACATCACCATTCCAGTGGCGCGGTGCATTGTGGGATGCGTCAAAGCAAAACAAACCCGTGAGAAGCACATGGCACATACTAATACTTATATATAAGATATTAATCTTTTATCCAGCATTGCATTTACATCAATATAATCAGCACATCTTATGCCATGTGCATTTAGATTTAGACAAATCTGGGCACTCAGACTAGCGTTAGAGCCATAGCCAGAGTCAGTTTTAGTTATTTTATTAATATTTTTATTTATATCCTATGGTTAATGACATATGTAGAACTAGAAAATTAGTAGGGTTAATCAGATATTGGTTATATATTTCTCTGAAACAAGTGTATGTCAACACATTTGGCATTTTAATGTTTAGAACAAGAATTAATAATGGTGATGTGGATATCACTGATTGTTTTGTGTGGAATTGTATGTTTCTAAGCTCCAAATGTTTAACTATGGCTAGTTTTGTCTTAGCTATATTAATCAGATCATTATATTGCATGTGTGCATACATGTTTATGCCAAATTGTTATGTATTTCAATTCATTTTGAATAAAATCAAAGTTTTTCCCTACACATATCGACAAACTCAATGCCCATTCGCATTTGCTTTGCTGCCAATGCCGTTTTCAACGCATGTGCAGTCGGAACCGTGATCTCGTCTATACGGGTATTCCGAGTTGCGCTGGTCCCTCAGTGAGGAGTGAAGCTGTGACCCAGCACGCCGGGTCACCCCTTCGCTTACATGGCGGAGGCTGGAGTTGGTGTCCCTCATAGCCATATTCTTCACAATAGACCATGTTTTAAACTCACTTTGCACCAATAACCACCTCCTGGTGTCTAAACTTGGCAGGATTATTGTGAGCTGTAGCTACGTCCCGACATGCCGGGACGACAGCCTCCATCCTTCCCGAAGGACCAACAGAACTCAGACATTATAACATGGTTATCAGGTCAGGGAACATTTAATACATAACAAATATCACGTAAGCAATCTGTTATGTTTATCTATATTGGCATAGAATTGCCAAACTGGAAGAGGATCCAAACATACCCACATGCTGACTGCTAGATTCTCCCCATTCAACTTTTCAACAAAATTTAATCAATTCCAAACTCTAAAACTACAGGGTTATGAAGGATACATAATATGTAAGCAGTATATTTGTCCTAGTATTATATTACTAGTAGGTAGTGACAAGTATCAACTTGTGAATAATTAATTTGCCTCGACCAGGGTTTGAATCCCATGACCTTCTAAAACCGGGGCCATGCCCCGCCATAGAGCCAGCATCAACCACCAACGCACAGACCCACCATGGAGCCTCAGGAACAAGAGAAGTGCCCGTTCAAAGAATAGATGGCGAAGGGACCTTAAGGAAGACGGAATACGCCTAGAAACAGCTTGCAACAAGTGGGTGAACAGGGGACTGAGGGCGGTTGTTGGTGGCCGGCTGCCCCGGTGGGATGGGGGACTGAGGGTGGCTGTTGGCGGCCGGCTACCCCGGTGGGATGGGAGACCTAGGGTGCCTGTTGGTGGCCGACTGCCCCGATGGAATGGGGGACTGAGGGTGGCTGTTGGCGGCCGGTTGCCCCGGTGGGACGGGGGACTGAGGGCGGCGGATAGCCCGGGTGGGATGAGGGACTGAGGGTGGCTGTTGGCAGTCGGCTGCCCCGGTGGGACGGGGACTGAGGGCGGTTGTTGGCAGCCGGCTGTCCCGGTGGGATGAGGGACTGAGGGCGGCTGTTGGTGTTCGGCTGCCCCGGTGGGATGGGGACTGAGGGCGGTCGGCTGTCCCGGTGGGATGGGGGACTGAAAGCACCTATTGGCGGCCGGCTGCCCCGGTGTACGGGGACCCGGGGCTTCTCGGTACTGACCTATCACAGCGAGCTTGTAGTTGAAGAGGTCCGTGAAGGAGCCGTCGTCATTCTTGAGGCGACAGAAGTACAGCCCGCTGTCCTCCAGCGTCAGGTTCCGGATCGTCAGCGTCATCTTCCGGTCCAGCGAGTACACCTGGCGGCAGACGGCTGCATTATTGGGGTTTACATCCTAACAAAGTATGAGGACATACAACGACAGGTCCTGATTATCTTAGGGCATACAAGGATGGACACTGACTCATGCTAGGATTCCATATACAATGTCATCGTATGCGGAATGTAAATTCGAATGTGTATGAGGTCTGTGGCGACTTTTCGCTGTTTGTATTGGAAACGACACACTTGGTTTGCATTTGCACCAATCGCTACATGGAGAGATCCAGTGCGATTGCGAACCAAGTTAGTCATTTCCAATACAAATATCGAAAAGTCGCCACATACCTCATACACATTCGCATGCCAGCGTAGGCCTATATGGTATCAAAGCTTTAATATCTAAAGGCATACAAGGACAGGAACTGACATAACGTATAAGAGCACTCAAGGATGGACACAGGCTTAACATCTAAGGCAATAATATGAAGGAGACTAATGTCTAATGACATATAAGGAGGGGGAACTGACTTAGACTTAGTGTCTAATGACATACATGCTGGCCAGTGCATGCACACAAGTCGGAAGTGTTAGGCGCTGGCTGGCACATACACACAAACCAGAAGTGTTAGGCACTGGGCATGGCATGCACACAAACTGGAAGTGTTAGGCACTGGGCAGCGCATGCACACAAACCGGAAGTGTTAGGCACTGGGCATGGCATGCACACACACCAGAAGTGTTAGGTGCTGGGCAGTGCATGCACACAAACCAGAAGTGTTAGGCACTGGGCATGGCATGCACACAAACCAGAAGTGTTAGGTGCTGGGTGGCGCATGCACACAAACCAGAAGTGTTAGGCACTGGGCATGGCATGCACACAAACCAGAAGTGCTAGGCGCTGGGTGGCGCATGCACACAAACCAGAAGTGTTAGGCGCTGGGTGGCGAATGCATACAAACCGGAAGTGTTAGGTGCTGGGCACATCATTCACACAAACCGGAAGTGTTAGGCACTGGGCATGGCATGCACACAAACCGGAAGTGTTAGGCACTGGGCATGGCATGCACACAAACCAGAAGTGTTAGGCGCTGGCTGGCACATGCATACAAACCGGAAGTGTTAGGTGCTGGGCAGCACATGCACACAAACTAGAAGTGCTAGGCACTGGGCAGCGCATGCACACAAACCAGAAGTGTTAGGCACTGGGCAGCGCATGCACACAAACCGGAAGTGTTAGGTGCTGGGTGGTGCATGCACACAAACCGGAAGTGTTAGGCACTGGTCATGGCATGCACACAAACCAGAAGTGTTAGGCATTGGGCGGTGCATTCACACAAACCGGAAGTGTTAGGCATTGGGCAGCGCATTCACACACACCGGAAGTGTTAGGCATTGAGTGGCGCATTCACACAAGCAGGAAGTGTTAGGCGTTGGGTGGCGCATTCACACAAACCGGAAGTGTTAGGCACTGCCCAGCGCATGCAGACAAACCAGAAGTGTTCGGCGTTGGGCGGCGCATTCGCACAAACCAGAAGTGTTAGGTGTTGGGCGGCGCATTCACACACACCGGAAGTGTTAGGCAGTGAGCGGCACATGCACACAAACCAGAAGTGTTAGGCACTGGGCAGCGCATGCACACAAACCAGAAGTGTTAGCCACTGGGTGGCACATACACACAAACCGGAAGTGTTAGGCACTGAGCGGCGCATGCACACAAACCGGAAGTGTTAGGCACTGGGTGGCACATGCACACAAGCCATAAGTGTTAGGCACTGGGCAGCGCATGCACACAAACCAGAAGTGTTAGCCACTGGGTGGCACATACACACAAACCGGAAATGTTAGGCACTGAGCAGCGCATGCACACAAACCGGAAGTGTTAGACACTGGGCAGCGCATGCACACAAACTGAAAGTGTTAGCTGCTGGGTGGTGCAGTCACACAAACCGGAAGTGTTAGGCGCTGGGTGGCACATGCACACAAACCGGAAGTGTTAGACACTGGGCAGCGAATGCACACAAACCGAAAGTGTTAGGTGCTGGGCACATCATTCACACAAACCGGAAGTGTTAGGCGCTGGGTGGCACATGCACACAAACCGGAAGTGTTAGGCACTGGGTGGCGCATGCACAGAAGCCGGAAGTGTTAGGCTCTGGGCGGGACATGCACACAAACCGGAAGTGTTAGGTGCTGGGCAGCGCTTGCATGTGACATGGGCTGCGTTGCCGACTCACCTGGCGGCGCGGGTGGGCGGGGTTGATGTGGTGCGCGCCATCCCGGTAGTCGGAGATCACCATCGGGTCGCGGTTCGAGTTGTACACGAAGTCGGCCCACTGCACCTGCGACACCAGGTCGGCCGGCGCCGAGCACGTCAGGCGCACCGTCTTGTTGATGATGCCCGCCTTGTTCTTCGGGTTCTCGTCTCCAACAGCGGCCACGGCCAGGCTGACAGCGACTGGCGGGGAACAGAAGGAACCATTAGGACACAGGACTGACAGCGAACTGACATCCGACTGAGAGCAGACTGACATCCGACTGAGAGCAGACTGACATCCGACTGAGTGAACTTACATCCTACTGATAGTAAGCTGGTGGTGGACTAACAGCAGACTGACAGTGGACTGACATCGGACTGACAGCGGACTGACAGATGACTGACAGCGGACTGACAGCAGACCGACAGCAGCCTGACAGCAGGCTGACAGCAGACTGACAGCAGACTGACAGCAGCCTGACAGCAGGCTGACAGTAGGCTGACAGTAAACTGACAGCAGACTGACAGCGGACTGGCAGCAGACCTACAACGGACTGACAGCAGACTGACAGCAACTACAGTATAGCAAATTGACAGCAGACTTCCTGGATGACCTGGACGTGTTTGCGTATATCTGTGTGTGGCTGTGTGTGATTGTTTTCCTGTGTGTATACGCGAATGTGTACGTGTCCGTGTGTACGTGGGTGTTATGCACGTGTCACTGTGCACCGGCGTGTCTGTGTATTAGCGTCTGTGTGTATCTATGTGTCTGTGCATCAGTACAGGTGTCTGTATGTGTCCTGTGTGTCTGTGTCTGCGTGTATCTATGTGTCTGTGCATCAGAACAGGTATGTATGTGTCCTGTGTGTCTGTGTCTGCGTGTATCTATGTGTCTGTGCGTCAGTACAGGTGTCTGTATGTGTCCTGTGTGTCTGTGTCTGCGTGTCGGTACGTGTGTATGTGTGTATCCATATGCATGTGTATATGTGTGTCCATGTGTCCGTATGTGTCCGTGTGTATGTGTGTTTCCGTGTGTGTATGTCTGTATGTATGTGTGTGTCCGTATGCGTGTGCCCGTGTGTGTGTCCGTGTGTGTCTGTGTGTTTTGTTATGAGGCAGTCAGTAGGAACTACAGCCAATAATTGAAACGAACAAACGAGATGACTTTGCTCTCAGGGCGCCATCCATCAACCCGCGTAACGAGCGGCGGTCCACACCCCGCTTCGGGCCGCCTGCACCAGGGGGGGGGGGGGGGGGGGGGGGGGGGGGCGAGGGCGGGGGAGGTGGGGAGGGCCTGACGCATGTGTGCGGGAGTGAGTGTGTCGGTATGTGAATGTGTGTTGCTCGGTGTGTGCATGTGTGTCGGTGTGTGCATGTGTGTGTCAGTGTGTGCATGTGTGTGTCAGTGTGTGCATGTGTGTGTGTATGTATGACTGTATGCATTTGTGTGTCGGTTTGTGTGTATTGGTTTGTGTATGTGTTGGTATGTATGTGGTTGTGTGTGTTGGTATGTATGTGGGGGGAGGGTGTGTGGAGGAGGGTGTGGGGGAGGGTGGAGGAGGGTGGTGGGAGGGTGTGGAGGAGGGTGTGGGGGAGGGTGTGGGCGGAGGGTGTGTGGGGGAGGGTGAGTGGGGGAGGGTGTGTGGGGAGGGTCGTGGGGGAGGGTGTGTGGGGGAGGGTGTGTGGAGGCGGTGTTGACAGGAGGTGGTGTTGACATGTGTGTGTTGGTTTGTGTGTGTGTTAGTATTATGTGTTGCAATGTGGACTGGTTAGCTCCATGGTGGACTGGTGTGGGTGTTGGTTTGCGTGTGGGTCATCTGCATGGTGACCACCCAACCACCTAATCACCATGGTAATCACCATGGTAACGACCATGGTGACCACCATTGGATATCAGGTCATGGTGCTGGTCTCCCAGTGGGAAAGCACTATAAAGTCACCATAAGTGCGCGCTGTCACAAGTCGGTACCCATCCTGATATGACCTTAGATGTTGCCAGGACGTACAATTCCCACTTCAGCAGTGACCTGCATGGCCTAACAAACATGCGTCCTGTTAATGCGGGAGTAGCTCCCCCCCCCCACCCACACCTTCTCATGGCCGTACACAATACATGGGGGGGGGAGGGGGGGGGGCAGTCAGGTGCGACTTTTATGGTTCAGCCAAATGTGGGTATAACATAAAACACCATCATGTTCTTACATAAAATGTTGACGTCAACTAATTCGGCGACATTATAGTGCTGCTGATTTGACTCGGGTGAGTGTTGAACTCCCGACCTGCTGTATGGGAAAGCTTGGCTGTACTGACTCGGTCTGGTGGTAGCAGGTCAAGGGTTGCGGACATCAAAACGAGGCAGGCATGGAAGTAAGACAGCCCATCCCACCCCACCCCACACCACCCCACCCCACCCCGCCCCAATCTATATGGTCATGATCAACTTCTCCACTATGGCGCTCAACCCACTGTGAGCTGCTTACCGCAGGCGCTAACGGCTCAATTCGATCAATAACATTTACATAATCTGTTGTATTATATTCCACGTCATTTACAAATATTGCAAAAAAGTGGTAGGGAAATAAAGACGAGCAAAGAATGGTGCTGCTACTGTGAGAATGCATCCCCGTACTGAATGGGGCGTTAAGTGCTAGCAATGCCAACCAGACTAGGTAGCGGCAAGTATTAACTCTGTAAGTCACTGTTTGAACCCACAACACTTCCACACGGGAAGTCTGCGCTCTTCCCGACTCGGCGCGTCCGGTGGGTTTAACAAGGGCCAATGCTTCCCCAAGGCAAGTCGCCCTGAGACATCTAGTGTGTGAGGTTCTGTCAGGTGGCACCCCACCGGCCACTCACAGTGAGATGCAGGCACAGAGGCACACAGCGGGGCTCAGGGGCACACAAGGGGGAACATGGGGACACAGAGGTACAGACGGGCACAGGGTCCCACAGAGGCACACATGGGCACAGGGGCGGGGGAGGTCCCACTGGATACCACAACGAGGCGATGACTGCGGGGACTGCCGGCCGAGTCGCCTCCCCGACACACTGGGAGCAGCAGTCGGGCAGCACCGGCTGACACGAGCCGGGAACAGGCAGCCGCCCGACACACGGCTGCTGTCCCGGGGAGGAGAACAGCGGACGGGGGAGGAGGTCAGCGGGCGGCCAGGCAGGACCAGCTGGCGGGGCCGGGGGGGAGGGGGGGGGGGGGGGGGGGGGGACAACAGGCGGGGAGCATCCCCTCCCGTTCACCCCGGGGGGGGGGGGGGGGGACAGTGAGACGGGAGGGGATGCCAGCCTATATTCATTGGAGGTGTTTGGGTTGACTCAGTCGGGGAGAACGGTCCAAGCTGCCTCAGTGTCCCACTTTCCTATACTACTGATATGCGGGATGGGGTGTGCTGGTGTGGGGGAGGGTGTGTGGAGGAGGGTGTGTGGGGGAGGTGAGTGGGGGTATGGGGCCTGGGGAGGGTCCGTGGGGAGGGTGTGAGTGGGGAGGTGTGTGGTGGGAGTGGAGTGTGGGGGGGAGGGGGTGAGGGGGGAGGGGGTGTGGGGGTGTGGAGGAGGGTTGTGTGGGGGAGGGTGTGGAGAAGGGTGTGTGGGCCGAGGGTGTGTGGTGGATGTTGTGTGGGGGATGTTGTGTGGGGGAGGGGTGTGTGAGGGTGTGTGGGGAGGGTGTGTGGGTGAGGTGGTGTGGTGGAGGGTGTGTGGGGGGAGGGTGTGAGGGGAGGGGTGGTGTGGGGTGTGAGGAGGGTGTGTGTGAGGGGGGTGTGGAGAAGGGTGTGTGGGCGGAGGGTGGCGGAGGGTGTTGTGGGGAGGGTGGTGGGGATGGGTGGTGTGGGGGAGGGTGTGTGGGGGAGGGTGATGGGGGTTGTGGAGGGGGGTGTGGAGAGGGTGAGTGGGGGAGGGTGTGTGGAGGAAGGTGTGGGGGGGTGTGGTGGGAGGGGTGTGGGGGAGGGTGTGTGGAGGAGGGTGGGGGATAGGGTGGGGGATGGGGTGTGTGGGGCGGGTGTGTGGGAGGGTGTGTGGGGGTGAGGGTGAGTGGGGGAGGGTGTGTGGGGGAGTGGGGGTGTGGAGGAGGGTGTGGGGAGGTTGTGTGGGAAGGGTGTGGCGTGGGTGTGTGGGGGAGGGTGAGTGGGGGAGGTGAGTGGGGGAGGGAGTGGGGGAGGGTTGTGAGGAGATGGATGTGTGGGGAGGGTGTGTGGGGTAGGGTGTGTGGGTGAGTGTGGGGTGTGGAGGAGGGGGAGGGTTGTGTGGAGGCTGTGTGTGGGGGTGAGGGTGTGTGAGGAGGAGGTGTGTGGGAGGTTGTTGGAGGGGTGTGTGTGGGGGGTGTTGGGATAGGGGGAGGGTGTGGGGATAGGGGTGTTGTGGGAGGTGGGACTGGGGGGGTGTGGGGGGAGGGAGAACGGTGTGTGTGGGGAGCGTGTTATGGGGAGGGTGTGTAGGGGGAGGGTGTGTGGGATAAGGGTGTGTGGGGGGGGCAAGGGTGTGGAGAAGGTGTCTTGGTGGAGTGTGTGTTGGAGGAGTGTGTGGGGAGGGTGGGGAAGGTGAGTGCAGGGAGGGTGCGAGGTGGAGGGGTGTGTGCGTGAGGTGGGTGGTGTTGGGGAGGGTGATTGGGGGGCTTGTGGATGGTGGGGGGAGGGTGACTGGGGAGGGGTTGGAGCAGGGTGTGTGTGGGGGTGGGTGTGGGGGGGTGGGGTGAGGGTGTGTGGGGGAGGTGTGTGGAGGAGTGGGGGGGGGTGCGGGGAGGGGGGAGGGTGTGTAGGGAGGGGGGGGGGGTGTGCGGAGAGTGTGTGGGGGATGAGGTGGGTGTGTGGGTGTGGGAGGGTGTGTGGGTGGAGGGTGGTGGGGAGGGGTGTGTGTGGAGGGTGTGTGGAGGGTGTGGAGGTTGGGGGGAGGTTGTGGGGAGGGAGTGGGAGGGATTGGGAGGGAGGAGGGAGGGTGTGGGCGGGGGTGTGTGCGGTGGAGGGGTGGGGAGGGTGTGGGGGGAGGGTGTGCGGGGGAAGGGTGTGCGGGAGGGTGTTGTGGGGAAGGGGGGGGGAGGGTGTGGGGGAGGGTGCGTGGGGGGGTGGAGCAGTTTGGGGGAGGGTGTGCGGGGAGGGTTTGCGGGGAGGATGTGGGGGAGGGTGTGTGAAGGAGGGTGTGTGGGGGAGGGTGTGTAGCGGGTGTGTGGGGGAGGGTGTGGCCGGGAGGGTGTGGCCGGGAGGGCTGCCCGCATGGTCTACTGTCCGCGTCACCAGGCGGCTCCGGCTGGTGACGCCCGTCTATTCAGCCTCCACCATCGTCTAACCGCCTGCCACCCGCACGCTGCCTCACCACCACCCGCACCCAGCCTCACCACCACCACCCGCACCCAGCCTCACCACCACGACTCGCACCCAGCCTTACCACCACCACCACCTGCACCCAGCCTCACCACCACCCCCACCAACACCACCCGCACCCAGCCTCACCACCACCACTCGCACCCAGCCTCACCATCACCACCCGCACCCAGCCTCACCACCACCACCACCACCACCAGCTCGGTGTACATGTTTCAGGGAAACACCGAGCCAGATCCCTGCACCACAGTCGCTACAGACGGGCGACAATGACTGCTCACTGACAGCAAGTTACACTGACAGCAAGTTTCACTGACAGCACTCAGCTCTGACAGCAGGTGCCACTGACAGCAGGTGCCACTGAGAGCAGGTGACACTGACAGCAAGTGGCACGAACAGCAAGTGGCACGGACAGCAAGTGGCACGGACAGCAGCCATCGCTGACAGCAGCCACCACTGCCAGCAGTGTTGACAGGAGGTGGTGTTGACAGGAGGCGGTGCTGACAAGAGGCGGTGCTGACAAGAGGATGTGCTTACAGGAGGTAGTGTTGACAAGAGGAGGTGCTGACAGGAGGTAGTGTTGACAGGAGGTAGTGTTGACAGGAGGTGGTGCTGACAGGAGGTGGTGCTGACAGGAGGTTGTGCTGACAGGAGGCAGTGTTGACAGGGGTGATGTTGGCAGGAGTCAATGTTGACAGGATGCGGTGTTGACAGGATGCGGTGTTGACAGGATGTGGTGTTGACAGGAGGAGGTGTTGACAGGATGTGGTGTCGACAGGAGGCGGTGTTGACATGGGGCAGTGTTGACAGGAGGTGGTGTTGACAGGAGGCAGTGTTGACAGGGGATAGTGCTGACAGGAGGCAGTGTTGACAGGAGGTGGTGTTGACAGGAGGTGGTGTTGACAGGAGGTGGTGTTGACAGGAGGTGGTGTTGACAGGAGGTGGTGTTGACAGGAGGTGGTGTTGACAGGAGGCAGTGTTGACAGGAGGTGGTGTTGACAGGAGTTGGTGTTGACAGGAGGTGGTGTTGACAGGAGGCGGTGTTGACAGAAGGCGATATTGACAGAAGCTGGTGCAGTAGCTGGCTTCATACAAATACTGCCACTGACTACGATGATGCACTCTCAGTAAATCACAAAGCTGCTCTCTGCACTGCACCCTGCCCCTCTCCACCGTCACCCATCCCTCCCCACTGTCACCCACCGTCACCCATCCTTCTCCACCATCACCCCCCTCCATCGACAGCGTCACCTCCCTCCATCGACACCCACCCTTCCCCACCTTCAGGTGGTCCGCCCCCACACCCAGACCCTTCATCCCCATCTCAATACACTCCACAACCAATGGCTTTCCCGTCTCAAAGTCATTCATCTCTCTACATTGCCCAGATTTGTCGTTAACTATTCTCTGTATGTAACAATGCATGACGTTAACTGAACCGATTCATCAAACCAACAGTCAGCTGGGCTGATCATGGTTATTAGGGAACTTTGGGTTTCATTAGAGCAGTCTTGTCGGATCGACCTGCCTCTTGTCAGTTCAGGCCGCCTCTTGTCAGTTTGGGCTGCTTCTTGTCGGATCGGCCCGCCTCTTGTCAGTTCGGGAATCCTCTTGTCAGTTTGGGATGCCTCTTGTCGGTTTGGGCCGGCTCGGGGCACCTCTTGTCGGTTCGGGCCGGCCCTTGTCAGTTTGGGCCGGTTCTTGTCAGTTTGGGTCAGCTCTTGTCGGTTCGGGCCGGCCCTTGTCAGTTTGGACCGGCTCTTGTCAGTTTGGGGCACCTCTTGTCGGTTCGGGCTAGCCCTTGTCAGTTTGGGCCAGCTTTTGCCAGTTTGGGGCACCTCTTGTCGGTTCGGGATAGCCCTTGTCAGTTTGGGCTGGCTCTTGCAAGTTTGGGGTGCCCTTGTCGGTTCGGGCCAGCCCTTGTCAGTTTGGGCCGGCTCTTGCCAGTATGGGGTGCCTCTTGTCGGTTCAGGCGAGCCCTTGTCAGTTTGGGCCCGGCTCTTGCCAGTTTGGGGCACCTCTTGTCGGTTCGGGCCAGCCCATGTCAGTTTGGGCCGGCTCTTGCCAGTTTGGGGTGCCTCTTGTCGGTTTGGGCCGGCTCTTGTCGGTTCGGGACGCCTCTTGTCAGTTCAGGCCACCTCTTGTCGGTTCAACTCGCCTCTTGTGTGGTGTGGTTTTGCCTGTGCGCGCAGTGACAGTTGTGCTGAAGGCAGCTAGAGCTTGTGATAAAACACTATCTTACGATCTGACCAATCTGATAACACTTATATTGGACTGGATCGGGATATGAGATGCGTCAAGTTAACGCACATTAGTTTGGTAGATGGACTCAGATGTAGGCTAGTAGCTCTGACCAGGTAACATACAGCATTAATGGTATCGGGGACGGTCTGGTCGGGTGCAATTAACGGCATTAATGTAGTGGCTGGTATTAGGGACAGTCTGGTGTTAGATCCACGACACAACATCCCCATCACACCAAACTAGTTCTCAAAATGTCCGACCAGGTTCTAAAACGGGCTATGTTCGGGGTAGAACGTGGCGGCAAGAAAATGTTGGCCATGTAAAAAGTTCTGGAGCACCATTCTGTTCTAGCCCATCCATTCCATTCGTAAAAAGTCCACAAAAAGTTGCTACTATGTCCATTCCGGTTGCACACAGTTTGAGTTTGTTCAACAACATTTTCAGTGTGATAGGGCCGGGTTCAGGTCTAGTCTAGTAGGGTATGTCCAGTTGACACACAGCAATGTGCCCACTCCAGTCCGACACCCCACCGACTCCTTTCACACACCACAGCCACACTCCGCACACCCTCACACCCCATACCTCCCACCGTCACCCCATATACCTCCCACACACCCCATATACCTCCCACACACCCCACACCCACACACCCCACACCTCCAACACGCCCCTTATATCCAACATACCCCATACCTCCCACCGTCACCCCATATACCTCCCACACACCCCATACCTCCCAGTCACCTCATATACCTCCCACACACCCCATATCTCCCAGTCACCCCATATACCTCCCACACACCCCATACCTCCCACCGTCACCCCATATACCTCCCACACCCCCCACACCCCACACCTCCAACACGCCCCTTACATCCAACACACCCCATACCTCACACACCATACCTCCCACCGTCACCCATTATACATCCTACACCCCATACCTCCCACAGTCCTCCTACACCATCACACTCCACACACCTGCCCCATCCACCCACACCCCACACCTCCCACGGTCCTCATACACCCCCACACATCCCATACCTCCCACACCACCCCATACCTCCCACAGTTCATACACCCCCACACACCCCATACCTCCCACCCACCCATACCTCCCACACCCACCCCATACCTCCCAGTCCTCATACACCCCCACACACCCCATACCTCCCCACATCCCCATACCTCCCACACCCACCCCATACCTCCCACAGTCCTCATACACCCCCACACACCCACACTCCCACCCACCCCATACCCCCACGGTCCTCATACACCCCCACACATCCCATACCTCCCACCCACCCATACTCCCACACCCACCCATACCTCCCACAGTCCTCATACACCCCATACTCCCCACATCCCCATACCTCCCAACACCCCATACCTCCCCCACACACCCCATACGGCCCCACACACCCCTATCTCCTACACACACCCCATACCTCCCACACCCCACCCCGACAGCCCCCAATATGTGCAGCAGACATTTATGTCCGCCATGATTGCCTGCCTCTGATATCGGCCTTTCTATCCCAGCTCCTGACTGGGCCGGACGTGGTCAGTGGCATGCCGGGAGCAGCTCGGGGAACTGCAGCCCCCCTCCCCCCCCCCCCCCCCCCCCTTGGTTGAACCGGAGAGGGGGCGGGGAATGACTCACTGACTACGGGCGCCACGGGAGGACCAGTTTCTGTTCTTGTAAATGTTGTCTGCTGTAAGTAAATGTCTGATCTGCCAATATGTTGCTTCCTTTGACTAAGATGCACTTGAATTCAATACCAAAATGTCTGCTCTGAACTAAAATGTCGATATCTTAGAACTGCATTAGAGCAAACACCATATAAACAGAGCAGATGAGATTTACTACAATAAGTACACTAAAACACGGACAAGTTATTGTTTACGCTGACACATTGTCGCCTGCTGCAGACCCCCCCCCCCCCACACACACACACTGAACCTCATGAAATGTTGCTTGCTCGGACAAACTCTGCATTGTCAGCGGGCGGATCTGGGTAAACGTGGCAGCTGACAAATGTCTACTAAATGTCGTCTGCTCAGGGGAAATGTCTGTTCTGAAACAATGTTGCCCATCAAAGTGTGTCCCTTGTCTGCTGATTGACAGTAAAAGTCACGTAGCCAGTAGAGCCTCGTGTGTGTAAACAAGGAGCCTTGCGTCACGAAGAACTCAGATTAAAATAAAGCATTTTTCCTGTGGTTAACATAAGCCGCAGAGTCCACATGTTCTACGTAACCGCTGGCGCCCCCTATAATGACACCTGCGCACCCCTCCACTCTGCACCCCCACCCTCCTCCCCTAACAACAAAAAATGCACTTAAATATAACATACCAGTTTTCCTATTTTTCGCAATAAATTAACTCTCACCCCGAAATCTGCTGACTCATGCTCACCAACACCTTATCAAGGTCAACCCATTCGCACCCTCTCAGCAAATCAGAACGGACCCTGCTAGTGGCAAACGCACACGCCCTCGTGAGCATACCCTGCTGACCTAATAACCAGCAAGCTGTCCTATTATCGCTCACCCAATTTGCCTCGGGCTGACGTCTGATTGTAAAATTGTCCGATATAATACATGTGAACCGAGGTGAAGTTACTATAGTAAATTACAAGCTGTCTATATAATGATAAATGTTAAATTATAAAAACCCAAAGACATATAGAGGATGTGTGAAATTGGTAAACTATTCTTCATTGAGTATAGAATTTGTATAATTGAATAGTCTTTGGAGGGAGTGTCACTTCCGAGCTTGGCTAAGAACCGTCTTTGGAAGAGTCACCTCACATGCCCCTCCCCCTCCACATGGTATTGTTATGATCATTGACCACTGCATTGTACTCTGATTGGAGGAGTGAGTCATGTGACCACTGCATTGTACTGTGATTGATTAATAGGATCATGTGACAAACGGCCATCTTGAATCTTGAGAACCTATATAAGCAATAAACCAGAGAGTCTCACTCTCTTACTTTTCCTTCTTACCCTGTTTTCCTTTATTACCTGTAGTGTTTTCACTTGACCTGTTCACACCACCCACACCACCAGCCGGCACGTTTACAAAATGGCGACCACGACTTGAGAAACTACCGAGATTGGTTAGTACTGACTATACAGAGTTTATTGAATAGTTTCGGTATGTTTCAGTAGCATCTTCTTTTTATTTGTTTTATGATACTATACATTTATATTTCTTTACTTAATTGTTAGCTGACTACTGTTATTTTTGAACGCACGTGGATCATTTGAACGCACGTGGTGTGACTTCAATACACGTGTAGTTTCATTTTTGACGTTAGGAGTAGTACTGGAATTATTTAATAGAAACTATATTATATTTGTAGTATTTTTATTTCATTTAATTTGATATGCTATTCTAAATTCTAAATTTCTTGAGGTTGAGAGATTTAAGGACTTGACATAGACTGCGACTGGTGGGTTGGTTGGAGTGGATAAGTTGTTTTCTTCTATTTGATTCTCTATTCTTTTTACCTTTTGCAAGGATTAAATTGAAGTAAATTACTTTGTCGACGAATTTCCGACGAAAGTGTCTTTTCTTAAGGGTTACATTAGTCTTGGACGTTGATATTACTGTAATATTACAGTTTTATCGTCTGTCTGAAGCCTCGTGTCGCCGCAAGAATTGTTTTCATTTTCGGACTACTTTCGGTAATTTTCTTTAACCTTGGAGTAAATAGGAGCGTATTAATACATACGGAGAGACTTTTCACTTTTCTACTATGTTACAGGTAAATTCTATCGGTTGGATACAATTCTTGACTTTGTTTCTACCGCGCTTTACGCAACACACTAAATTTTCCATTGAACCGCTACAAGGAGGATTTCAATAGCGTGGAAAAAATACTTGACTTCTGGTAGGTTAACATGTTGTATCAAAATATATTTGACTTGTGGTAAGTTGATATATTGTGTATTGTATGTGAAGACATTTAACTTGTGGTAGGTTGATATATCGTATTTGAATACATTTGACTTGTGGTAGGTTGATATATCGTATTTAAATATATTTGACTTGTGGTAGGTTAATATATTATTAAATATATTCTATTTAAATACACTTGTACTACACAATACACACTACACATTCACAATGCCTAGAACACGATTAAAGGAGGATGCTTTACGTGAACAATTTGGATTGTGGTTACAGAACCAAGTAGATTTGGGAATTTTGAGTGATGATTGTGATAGATTAGAAGCATGGACTAAGTTTATGGCAGATAGCATAGAGAGCATAACTGAAAAAGATGAAGAAAGGGTACTGGAGATTACTGAACGTGCTGAAATTGACTATGAAAGAGAAGAACGTAGAGAAAAACGTGAGTTAGCTAGTTTAGAACATAAGAGCAGTGAAGCCAAGATAAGAGCTCTAAAAGCATATGGAAAGTCTGTGCCTATGCTGGACGGTACTGACAGAGGTGCATTGAGAGAGTGGGTAGATCTTATTGTGAGGATTGGGGTTCTTGCTGATGTTTCTGACCTAGATATAATTCGGTTTGCACTTTCAAATGCAACGGGCACACTGCATGAAGTGTTATTCACTGCTTTCACAGTTAAAGGTGCTAGGTCATGGAATGAGATAAAGGATGAAATTGCTAGAACTTTGTCAACTGCTGATGAGAAAACGCACTTAAAAAGTATAGTAATGACTATGGTACAGAATGAGGGTGAAACAGTGGCAGCATATTGCCAACGGTTTAAAACTGCTGCAAGTAAGGGATGGAAACTACCTTCTGCTACCTTCCGGACTGACACCTTTGAAATTCTACTATCAAGGTTTCTTGATTCATTATTAGATGACAACACTATGTGGTATGTGGAAACCAATAGGCCTAAATCATTAGAGGAAGCTTTCACTCTTGCTATACTAAGTGATAGGTCTGTATTGAGACAGCAACGACGTGCTCAATCACGACTAACAGATTTAAATATAACTAGTCAGGTAGATAGTTTAAATTTTAATTCTTCGAAATTGTCGAAAAGGGTTCCTGTTGAAAGAGTTCAGGCTAGTTCAGGGATATCAGAAGATAGTCAGGCTCTAAAGTCGCTCCAGAACGAATTAAAATCACTGAGGAAGTGTGTGGAACGCTTAACTGTTTCTGAGAATAAATGTACACGTGGAGAAATTCACGCGGTAAACGTTGCGCCAGCGTATGGTGGCAATTCTTATGCACAGGGCAGACGTCTTGAGTCGCCGCGCGTAAACGTAGCACCGAAGGCACAATTAGCTACTACAGCTAAAAATAAACTCAGTCCAGTGGGAAAGCGAGGAAGCAATGGCAAAGCGACGCCGACTGCTCACGAGCTGGCGTCGACGGCTAAATTAGAACACGTGTATCAGACACAGCGTGTTAGTCGTAATACTTTGACTTGTTACATATGTAATGAATCACATTTAATGAGAAACTGTCCACAGTTAAAATTACTGCGTAGTAATATAAACTCTACTGCTTCGGGAAACTGAATAGCGCACTTGATACTCGTCCGAGTATTGCTATTGATTTTGATCAGGTAAAATTAACTGGTCTGGTAGACTCAGGTGCGGCTAAAAGTTTAATACATGTAAAAGCATTTCAAAAATTGGTTGATATTGGAATGGCACATAAACAATTGTATCCAGGTAGTAGGCTGAGATCAATCTCAGGTCATTTAATTCCAACTTTAGGTATGACTTATATTTCTATTTATAGTAAGTTATGTCCTTTCTTTGTAGTTGAATCATTAGCTTTTGAATTATTAATTGGCACAGATATAATGGAAATGTGTGAGGCTGAAATTTGTTACAGGAATAAATTTGTTTCCTTATGTGATATTGTACATCCATGGAGTAGTTTAGAATTAATTGATAGAAAGATTGCAGGAATAGTTCTAGAAGTAGACTATTGGAAAAAGCATTTTCCCTCGATATTTCCTGATTCTAATGATAAACTTAAAGCTATTAAGGTAATTGAGATGCATATAAGCACAGGTGATGCATATCCAATAAATCAGAGACCTTATAGAATACCTTTAAGTAAACGACATATAGTTGAAAAAGAATTAAATAAAATGTTAGATGATGATATAATTGAAACTAGTTGTAGTCCTTTGGCTTCACCAGTTACGTTGGTGCCTAAGAAAGATGGTACTATACGTCTCTGTGGTGACTACCGGAAATTGAATGCAGTAACTATTAAAGATGCTTATCCTTTACCCAGGATACAGGACATTTTTGATCAGTTGCATGGTGCTAACATTTTTACCACCATTGACCTTAAATCAGGGTATTGGCAGGTAATGGTAGATGAGGATAGCAGACCTAAAACAGCTATAAATACACACATGGGAATGTTTCAATTTAAGCGTATGCAATTTGGATTAACTAATGCACCTGCAGTATTCCAAAGAATGATGAATGTAATTTTTGCAGAACATTTAGGTAAATGTTGTCTAATTTATTTAGATGATATTATTATTTATTCACCAGATGAGGAGAGTCATGAGAAAGATGTAACTACTATATTGACTATCTTGCAAAATAACAATATGACTATTAAAGAATCTAAGTGTGAATTTGGTGTAAAAGAAGTAAAACTCTTAGGTTACGTTGTATGTTCAGCAGGGCTGAAACCGGATCCGAAAAAAATAACTGCAATAAGAGATATGGCTTCACCGACAAGTAAAAAAGAAGTAAGACGATTATTAGGATCGGCAGGATACTACAGACAATTAATTCCAAATTATGCTGATGTAGTTGCTCCTATAACTTATTTAACTAGTAATAAAAGTAGTTTTGAATGGACTATGGAATGTGAAATTGCATGGAATGAGTTGAAGACACTATTATTAGATTGTGTACTGTTGAAATTTCCTGATCCTTTTAAACCATATAAGCTGTATACAGATGCTTCTGAGTACAGTTTAGGTGCTGTATTGGTACAGGAAGATGAAAATGGAATAGACAGACCAGTGCATTTAATCAGTACTAGATTTTCTCCTGCTCAACGTAATTATCCTACTATAGAGAAAGAAGCATTTGCTATTATTTATGCTCTAGTAAAATTAAGACCTTACTTATACGGTGCAGAATTTTACTATCTATACAGATCATGCTCCATTGAAATGTTTTTTCACTAAAGAAATTCGTAATACACGTATACAACGATGGGCAGTATTATTAGCAGAATTTTCAGCACCAATTGTTTATATGAAAGGTGTAGATAATGTCTGGGCTGATATGTTGTCTAGATTAAAACCTAATACTGAGGCAAAAGAACCAGTGGAAATGTTTGCTTTTGATTCACTATTAGCAGAACAAGTAATTCCTTTTGAACACTATCAACTGTCATATAATGAGGTAATTAATGAACAGAAAGGGATGAGAGAGTATACATTAGGTGAGAATGAAGAAAAGAATTATTTGATAATGGATAATCTTCTTTATTCAACAGTAGCTCCTACTAAGAAAGATACATATCCTAGACTAGTGTTACCAAAAAAAATACAGGAATTCTGTGATAAAAATAGCTCATACAGAGGTAGGTCATATGGCTATGTCTAAAACATTAAAACGATTACAGGAACATTTTCGTTGGCCTGGTATCGCTGGAGATGTCCATAGATTAATTACCAATTGTGCAAATTGTGTGGTTAACTGTAGTAAACGCACACGTGCATATCCACAATCAATGCCATTGCCTAGGGCACCTGGTATGGTGATTGCTGCAGATCTATCTGGTCCATATCCAGTTAGTACTAGTGGTAATAGATATTTACTATCTATTATAGATCATTGTAGTGGTTGGGTTGAATATAAAACATTGCCAGATACATCATCGAAGGGGATTCATGATTATATATTTAATGATTATATTCCTCACCATGCAATACCTTGTATGTTTATTTCAGACAATGGGTTAGAATTTAAAAATATATTGATAATGGATCATTTTAAAGAATTAGGTGTAGAGGTAAGACATACAACACCTTATCATCCACAGTCAAATGGTATGGTGGAAAGATATCATAGAACCATAAAAAGCATTCTAAGAAAGTTGGTTAATTCTCGTGCTAATCTATGGGAAACCCATTTGCCTGATGTGATATATGTGTATCGTACTGTACCTTCAGATAGCACTGGCTATTCTCCTTTCTTTCTAACCTATGGTAGACATCCAGGTACGAAGCATAGTTCTTTACTATATCGATCGACGGGGACGATTGATTCGAACTTAGCATATCGTGTAGATGGCTTATCTATGGCGTTAGCTAAAGCTGTCAATAATCGAAAAGAAAGTCGAAATTATAATGTTGCTCGTTTGAGGAAAAAAGCGAATGCAGTAAAACTAACTCCTGGTGATAAAGTAGTTTTATTTGTAAATGAGGCTGGACCTTTGGAGAGAAAATACGATCCAGGTTACATAGTCGTTAGATCAAGGGGTTCAGTAGTGACTGTGGTAGGCCCTAATAACAATCGGAAAGTTGTTAACCGTGATAACGTTAAATTAGTTGACTCTAAAATCATGTGGGATGATATTGCTCCACGATTAACTAGAACTGAACGAAGGAAAGGTATTTCACAACCTTTGCCTTTCGATCCGATTATTTCTGATCAAAATCGATGCACTAATGAATTATTAGTGAATAAAACAAAAATAAAACCTAAAGTATTACATTCGAGAGAAATTGGTACTGGACCGCTTACACGACAGCAAGCGCGGAGCGTAAATCCAATAGTTAGTAGTATGACGTCAGATAAAAGAATTGACCAATCACAGCGAAGAACACTGCGGAAGGATCGACGAATCCGTAGACGTTTGAGTGCTTCGGCTCATTCGGCAAAAAGTTTCTTTGTTGCTGCGCCACAAATAAATAACGATTGCGCCATGCCTAACCATTGCGTTAATACGATGCAAATATTAACACTAGCGCAAGTCGACAGCTCCAAAGCTAATCGACAGGGTTTTCGAGGTCTAATCATAAGAAATATTTATGTTCCTTACTAAATTAGCGCCAAGATTAACGGGTTGTATCGTAAATTACCCCACTATTTAAGTTACTAAATTCTCTGGTATTACAGAGATACAGTGAATGGTATTGACACCGTAGTAGCATTTCCATAATAAAGGGAATTTGACACTTATTGCTTACCAAATGCTACGGAGCATTTCTGGTGGAGTAAGCAAAGGAAGTGAATACTTTAAGGAAAAATGGTGCCATGTACTAATGTATTGTTATTCTATCGGGACATAGAGCGAAAAAAAGTACACCGGTGGTGACTGAATGTCTTACTAAAGATAACAATTTCATTTATTTACCATTGACTTTTCTATTTATCTAAGTTAAGTTTTAGTACGCTTACAAATTACGGGGTGAGACGTAAAACAGGTGTTACTTAATACTTTGAGTTTAAACTGTTTAGCTACTGAAAAGAACTAAATTTTGTCACACTAACGACTGAAATGTTATGTTCTTGAAAACTAATACTATAGCACTTTCGCTAAGACTTTGAAGATGTTATGTTTGTGAAAGAGGTAGATCTTGCATGTGTAAGAATGGACATTATTAAAGCGGATAAATTGCAAAATAACCAAAGATGTTATTTAATCCAATTTAGAACACACCATTGGATTTGTATTAACTTTTCTTAAGTACAAAAATCATTATTCTTTGGGCGTGAAAAATCTAAAAACGCTTAAAATAACACATTGACTTGCATTACCGTATTGATTCTATTAAATTCTCGCAAGCTAAAAAACTATTTTTCCATAAATATAGGTAATTTATCGAACCTGTACCTCTCGAGTGATGAGAAAAGACGGCTGCGTAGGGTCGATAGAGCAATTCTATTCGACGAGCGTAAACTTTTCGCGAGTATACGGTAAGGACGATAAGAATCGGCAGACGGGAGCCGGGAGTCAATTTCTTATCGGGTGTCGACGGCGACACGCGTGAAGCGATAAGGCTAAGTTGTTTTGGCTTGTATGAAGCAGTAGTTACAGATAATTCACCGGCGCGTGAAGCGTAATTAGACATAACATGATTAGCGTGGTCGATTTGTCTTAAAATGTCGCTAATCTGCGTTGTGGTTGACGGGGGTTACACAGAAGCATTTCGTCATTGACTGGAACTGTGGTAAGGTTCAGGTCTTATGTTTTTGTACTAATAAATGCATAACTCGATAACTAAGATACTTAGAAGCATAAACTAACATAGTTAAGACATCTAAAGTATCTATTCTATATTGTTATGTGTATTACAATACAGATAAGTTGATTTAACATTATGAAATAAGACATTTAAATTAACTTGTTAAAAAAATTTTATTTTTCAATAAGAAATTTATTCTATATGTTCATATTACTTAATAATTTGATATATATTATAAAAGTAATTATTTGTTTAATAATAAAACTAAATAATGTTCTTGATTGTGATTCATATGGATGAAAAACCTAACCAGAAAGTTGATCCTTGTAAACTACAATCTGATTTAATTACTTTCTGATCCATATGTTCTAAGCTGATAAATCTTCAGTGAAATTGGAGTAACTGAGTTGCTATACAATGAAGGGAAGTAACTGTTAGTAATAATGATTTTCACCTATGTACAGGACTGATCGTTGAATTGATTTCAATTGTGAGATTGAATGTATAAATACTTTTGTAGAAGTTCTATTCTATGTTGAACTTTTCAAAAATATTCCGCTAAGCAAAAACATTAGTTGAACGTCGGGAGATTTTAAGTAATGTCTGACGTGAAGATCTTTTTCATTTATGTCAAAGTGATCTGCAAGATTCTTCCTATTTTTGTCCTATTGTTTGCTGAGCGAGACATAATTTGCTTTCTACTACTTATCAAGTGGAGAAGATACCTGGTGAGGCAACAGTAATGCCTAGGGTATTGAATGAACTAAGTTATTTTTACAAAAGCGACTGTTCGTTGGGAGGTCAGCTAAAATAATCATAGGGATTTCACAATTTTTTTTTACAAATATGTTATGTTAACTTCACAAGAGCAAGATGACAAATCTTAGCTATGAGTTAAACTGATATATATAATTTTTTGATATGATCTTCAACATTTATTTTTGACAAATGATCAGTATTGGTTTGGATAACATGAGTTAACACTGTTAGTCTTAAGAATCTGATTATTATTTTTTTCATCATATAACTGATTTGCATTATCAAAAGATGAACTAGTAAGTAGTTATCTATAATGATCATTATGATGTTTCACATATCTAGCTTGAGGTAGTGTAATTGATTTTCAGCAGGCTACACAGCGAAATGGGAGTAACTGATGGTAGTAAGACAACATTAATGAACTATTGGGGAATGACTTTCTCACTAATATAAAATGGCATGAACTAATTACTCTGTAACTCCATTACATTATAGATAGCTGCATTTACGTTCATTTGTTATTTTGAATTCAATAGGACTGAAGAGTTGAGTATATTTTTGTAATATGTTGTTTAACTTGAGGAAGTATGTTGTAACTCAGCAAGGCTGAAGAGTAATTAACATATATATTTTTTTGAGATCATAAGCCACTTTTTGCAATATATCATACTATTATTAATTAATTAATATTGCTAAGATATATAGACATTGTACTATATTACACTGCATAACATGTTTTACTATTGATGATATAAATGATACCACAGATAACTAAAAACATTCTATAAGGTTTGACTGAGAGTTTCCTTAAAATGTTAAATGTTTAAATTTTTCTCAACAACACAACCAAATATGAAACTTACTTGGTGGATTAGGCCACATAAAAAAACTTGGTTGTTGTGTCTATATGTACTCATGTTGTCTTAGAGGGACAATAATCAATGTTATTCCATAGGGATGGAATGAACGTGTGTTCAGAGGTGGGAATAACCTAATTACATGTTCTCATGAACACATAAATAAAAAATGAACATAAATCTATGAATATTATCATCATTGCCATGAAATATCAAAGATAGAGGTTGTCTGAATTAATTAAAACGATGCATAAAATACACTATTGCCATCATTGTCAGCAAATGTTATTCATGTTGAAGTATCATGAACAGTAAATGACTTGGATATTTATTCATTTGTAAAATGTGTATGAATGTTCAGTGTGCATGTGTTCATATATTATTCATTTGAATGTCATTGACAAGTATGATGTAAATGTTGCATGTGTTTATAGTTATTCATGGAAATTCATTGACAAATGATAGATTAAATATTGCATGATTCATAAAAATTCATTTAAAAACTAAATAATATGATGTAAAATGTTATCATAATTGATTAAATGTCATAGTCAGAGGTTGATAAATGGTTCATTTATAGTGCATGGTTGTGATGGAATGTTATCAAATATTGTGGAAATATGTTGATTGAAAGTCATGAACTGCATTTACATTAATTGTTATGACATATAGTTCAGATGTAAGTAGCCTAGGCAGAGGTTGTCTACACAAAAGGTTCTTTTGAAAATCATGTACATATGAGGGTTTAATGTTGCAGAAAAATTCATTGAGTTTCATGACATAATTGATGAACATTATTATCTATTACACTGTTAATTTGTTTCATTGACATTGACATATGATTGAACATTGCACATATTATTTACTATTAACTATCTAAAACTATCATTGACATTAATTTGTTATAGGGACCTATTGATGATCTTTTGATATTAGATATATATCATTAAAATTATTCATGTTGTGGAAACATATTAATGATTTGTATACTGAAGAGTTATTTCATTGACATTATTAATGTTGAGGAGACATATTAATGATCTTTGTACTGGAGATGTATATTATTGACATTACTCATGTTATAGGGACATATTAATGATCATGATTTACAAAATAACAAAACTATATTCATTTACAAAATGATATAATATAATCTATGAGGTTATAGATTTAAATTTAAAATTAAAATTACTCAAAATTATTGAATATAAAACATAAAATTGATATGTTGTATCAGTGATTTCTATGAACTTTGGAATCACAGCTGAAACAATTGACATCAGTACGAACATTCGACTATGCTCAGTGTGCGAGGAACTGTAGCATATACTGATGGTCACTATATTCTCAATATATGTGACTGAGTCAAAGATTTTGCATCCACAGTACGAGGAAATGCTAAGTTCACGAGGAGAACTAAAGCATATGCTGACCAGTGTTTTCATTAGTCGTTGAGAAGATTGCAACAATAACATTGACATTCGATGAACTTCGTACGCAGCACTATCAAGCGTAGCAGTTCTGCAGAACTGTACTACAAGCTGATCATCAACATAGTTCGGCGGGAACTTTGACATATGTGACTGAGTCGAGGATTTCGCTACAGCAATGTGATGGACAATGCTATAGTTCAGTTAGAACTAACGCATATGCTGTAGTGACTGGATCGTGTTGGTGATATTGAGCAACGCAGATGGACGAGTTCACATAGAACTACACAGAAACAATTATATTCAATATAAAATTGCCGTTTCGTGGAGAAAACGTCTTAACATCGATCATCGACGTCAACAAAAACAGAACATTCGAATACTACTATTCTATACGTTAAACTTGAGCAAAAGCATGTAGATCTATTATTATTTAATAATATAGATAAGTATATTTCTGTTGACACGATTATGATGGTTAAAACTGATAATTGATGCTTTGTCTTTGTACAGGAGTTACAAAAACACATATTGATTCATCTTTTGCCATTATTTCGGGATAAAACGACTTAAAATTGGTGAAATCGAAGATTTTGGTCTAGATTTGCAAGAAAATAGTTCTTAAAACTAGGTCATCGATTCAAACCGCTTAGGCCTTGTTTTCTCATTGGATTGAGTTCCGTAATGTTAATCCTATGAGGACCTGTCGATCAACCACGCGTCTACCATCGACGTCGCAGGTTTTCTACGAGTTTAGCATTCGGTAAAACAAAAAGCCTTGTAAAAGCACAGCGATGTTGGAATATTTGACAGCAGATACCAAATCCGATTGAGCACTAATGTAAGATCGATGCTAAGTGACTGGACTGTGCCTTAGAATCGTTGCGGAACGACCTCTAAACCGTCACAAAACTAAAAAATGCTCGGAATAAGCTAAAAATGATGGCAAATGAATCGTATGCTCCTTGAGACATCATATATGCTATCAGCGGGGTAAAATAAGACTTGAAACATAGTTAATATTTAAATTATAAAAATAAAATATAGAATTATTTTATTAAAAACCATAAAAAAAAAAGGAAAATGAAAATTTTCGGAATTTTTTTTTCTTTTTGCTCTCGAAGTCAGATGTACCTTATCTATTAGCGCTACTATTGCAGACTCAATTTATTGTTTAGGTTGATAAAAGATATAAAAGATATTAAAGAGGATATAAAGGTGACAACGTAGTACTGTGCACTTCTTGCTATATGCTGGGCAGATGGTAAGAAGTGGAGGGGCGGAGTACGTTGTAAAATTGTCCGATATAATACATGTGAACCGAGGTGAAGTTACTATAGGAAATTACAAGCTGTCTATATAATGATAAATGTTAAATTATAAAAACCCAAAGACATATAGAGGATGTGTGAACTTGGTAAACTATTATTCATTAGGTATAGAACTTGTATATTGAATAGTCTTTGAGAGGGAGTGTCACTTCCGAGTTTGACTAAGAACACTCTTTGGTAGAGTCACCTCACATGCCCCTCCCCCCCCCACATGGTATTGTTATGATCATTGACCACTGCATTGTACTCTGATTGGAGGAGTGAGTCATGTGACCACTGCATTGTACTGTGATTGATTAATAGGATCATGTGACAACGGCCATCTTCTTGAATCTTGAGAACCTATATAAGCAATAAACCAGAGAGTCTCACTCTCTTACTTTTCCTTCTTACCCTGTTTTCCTTTATTACCTGTAGTGTTTTCACTTGACCTGTTCACACCACCCACACCACCAGCCGGCACGTTTACATGATGACATTGTGGACGTCATGACGTCACTCCCGTAATGAGACTTAAATGCAAGTGTGTGATGACTGCAGTCTACTACTAGGAGGGGACCGGAAGTGGATCAACTAGGCTGCTGTACCCGTGCGCAATGACATGCATGAGGCTTTGTTACTCACTAGAGATTCGGTACATTTGAAATTCATTTATTCAGTGTCATGGGGGTTGATAGTGCCATGGGTGTTGACCGGGCCATAGGTGTTGACAGTTCCATGGGTGTTGACAGTGTCATGGGTGTTGACAGTGCCATGGGTGTTGACAGTGCCATGGGTGTTGACAATCTCACCAGGTAACTGATGCTGTCGATGGGTTAAATGACCAAAGAGTTGGTCATTTGCTGTCATTGCTGGGGGCGGGGAGGTAGCCCGGTAGCTGACACTTCCTCCTCGCCCACTCAACGCCTGACAGGCGGCTCGCCCCTCTCAGCCAATCAGAGGCCCCGCCCACTCTTCCTTGGCCATGCCGCTACACTACCTCCTCACTCTTCTACTGACACCCGTCAGCTGCACATCTCTTCTAAAAAGACCATCGAGATGCTTAGGCATGCTAACACATCGTCGAAAAAGAGAACCCGGGGACGGCCAGCGGCACCAGCACGCCCGTCCGGCGCCTCGGCTACCCTCCCCATACACCGGGGCAACAGCCGGGAGATCACGAGCAGCACCCCCAGGGTTAATACATCCTCAGCAGGGGGCTCCCATGGGGAGCCCAACAACATAATCGACAGCGGATCGGAGACCGACCTATACTATCCGCCGCCAGCCCAACCGCCACAGACGCCAACCGACGAGCACATCAAGACCAAGATGGCAGCCATGGAGGAACAGATGGCCACCGTCCAGGCCACCCTCAGGCAGTTGCTGATACAGACGGCCCCGAGGGAGACCGCCCCGAGGGAGACGGCCCCCCTCACCGCCTCCACCCAAGCCCGCACCGGCCCACCACAGACAACGAGAAGCGACATGCCAGCGCTCGCCCTCACCCCCACCGCTGCCTCCCCACAGGAGGACCCGGAGGAGGGCCATATCAACATCGGAGGACGAGGCGTCCGAGCCCGAGGCGCGCCCACGCCGGCAGGATGCACCATGCAACTGCGGGAAAAGCACCCCCTACACGGCGCCCCCGGTGGACCCATCACCGCACAGGAACGCGAGACAAACCCATCACAAGCGCAACCAGGAGCAGACTGAAACCCTCGACGACGAGATGGACCATAGGAGGGCCCTCTACCACCGCATGGAAGGTAGGAAGGCTATACTCCATGATATGTTCATTAAGAACCCGATAGCAAAGCCATTTATGTATCTAAACAGGCATAACTGCGTATCCCTAGCCCAACAAATTGCCGCAAGGCACACCATGACGGAGAGGGAATATATAGCGGGATATCTCACGATGCTCGATGATAAGGAGGTCTATGACCCAAAAGATTTTGAACCCATGCTCGACCACCTGCGGATAATCGCGGAAGACACGATATACAGCGGATAATCGCGGAAGACACGATATACAGCCCATGGCACGCTATCAGGGCATGGAGCCAGAAAGTATTCGACAAAATAGAGAAGAACAAACTATCATGGGCGAACGAGCAGGGCCTCGACAACGAGAGGGCAAGGTTCGGATTCAGCAACAATTATCACAATACCACAACTGAGCGTCTACACACTATGTCAATAATAAGAATGGGAGGGCACTGCTGGAGGCCGAGCCGCATGAGAGGTCGTGCCAGCTGTATAACTCAGGCAAGAGGTGCGCCCAGCCACAGCACCACCAGGATGGACCAAATGACGTGGTGCACGCATGCGCATATTGCTTTCGCACCACACAATCATACTATGAACACATCGAACAACAGTGTAGGAAAAAGAACAGGGCCAATGTGCCAAAAAAACTAAGAAGGGGGGCCGGACCGCCGAAACCGCACATAGAAAAAAGCGATCACGCCCATGCCCCCCTCAGACAGTCGACAACTTTATTACAAAACCCAACCAAAAAGCCCATCAAACTCCAGCCAGGAGACAAAACCCAACCAAACAAGACCACCACCCACAAACCAAGATGGCACCCGCTCTCATCACACCTCAGGGGCTCGCCTGAGATGACGGCTCGGCACACACGGGGAAACAAAGCAAACCACCCCACACACAACACGCCACAGGCAGTAACAACAATGCAAGAGTCGCAGTAACAACAATGCCCAACCCGGAATGGCTCAAATCACACACAGAGGCCTACCCACTCTGAACTGCCACAAAGCCCCCCCCCCCCCCCCCCCCCCCCCCCCCCCCCAAGAGCCCCCGTGAACAGACAGCCGGTACTGATACTGTCGACTTTGACATCATATGGGAGCACTGTGCAGCGGACACAACCACCCTCCCCCACAGTGTGATTGATCCCGTCCCCCACGCATTCAGTGAACACCAACGCACCAACTGGCCTTCCCCCACCCCCACACTACACACCGACATTGCTACTATATACAGCAAGGTTAAGGCCACCGGCCTCCCCAACGCCATCCAGGCCCGCATACCAGTACGCTCATCTTTAAACCACCACGAATGGGCAAGCAGGCTCACGGACTCTGAAGAACACACCCAGCTACTGGACTTCATAGCATACGGTTTTCCCTTGGGGTACATCGGGCCAACCTCAGACACCACCGGCAGCCACAAACACCCGAGCGCCAATCAACACCCGGAGGCAGTAGATGCGTACATGGAGACGGAGAGGCAACTAGGTGCAGTCTACGGACCATACAGCCAGCACCCCTTCACCCCCTGGTACCACGTCTCCCCGATCATGACCCGGGAAAAGACCGACCCAACAAAGAGGAGGATTATTACGGACATGTCCTTTCCGGTAAGAACTTCCATCAATGCCTACATTATTAAAAACATAGGAGAGATAAGAGACCACACCCTACCAACTGTAGACCATTTTACCAGCGAGCTGATGTCCATGGGGAGGAACAGCTACATGTTCACAATGGACACAAGCCAAGCATATAACAATTTTGTCACATGTCCACTTGACTGGCCCCTCCTGGCCGCCAGATGGTGGACAGTTTTTATCTCGACATATCCGTCCCTTTCGGTGTGAGGGGCTCTAGCTGCCACATACAATGAGTCGCCGAGGCAGTGGTATATATGCTTAAGCAACAAAGTGTTAACGCAATCATGTACCTTGACGACCTCATCGTGGTGGCACCAGATGCAGCCACAGCCCACGCCCACTTCGCATTAACCCGACACCTCTTCCACCAACTGGGACTCCCAGAGGCCACCGACAAAACTCAGCCACCGGCACAAGTCGTAAGATGGCTGGGAATAACCATAAACGCCCCCGACATGACACTATCCATACCGATAGATAAACTAAGGGCCACCATAAGGCTGGTCAAGGCCACAATCAAGAAGCACGAAATCACAAGAAAACAGCTCCAGTCCCTGCTCGGTAAGCTCTTCCACCTAGCCAAATGTGTCCAGCCAGCTCGAATATTCGTGGGTCACCTCCTCGACACCTTCCGCGGCATGGGCGACGGCCCCACCCCCATAACCGACAGCATGCGCGCTGACCTGACATGGTTTTCCCAATTTGCACGCAAATGGAATGGAACCTCCCTCATACCTCCCGCGGCCCCTCACAGAACCATTGAGGTTGACGCATGCATGGGAGGCATAGGCGGAGCGCACTCAACAAGAGCATACTCCATGCAGCTACAAGGCACCCTCGATGAGGACCCCAACACTAACATCAACCATCTCGCACTCTACACATTCTTGCATGAGGGCGACCGAGGAGGACACATACGGGTCATGTGTGATAACCAGGCCGCCGTCCAAGTGCTCACCACAGGCCGCACCCACGACGCTCGCCTTCTCGAGGCAGCCAGGGCAGCCTGGATGCTACAGGCCGTCCTGCAGGTCAAAGTAACGTTCCGCCATATTCCAGGTGTCGACAACACACTAGCCGACGCTCTAAGTAGGACCCACATAAGCGAGCGGCACAAGCAAAACGCAATTCGAATATGTTCACAAAACCGCCTAATACCTGTTCAGCCTTGCCTCCTAGCATATAGACAACATGACTGTCTTATTTCCTCCAGATCCGACATACACGCGACTGATGGCAGCGGGCACATGGGCCAACCAATGGGTAGCAGTGAGAGCATACAGACAACACTGCAACACGTTCGGGGTCAAAGAGATGGAACCCACCCCACACGAGATCCGATGCTGGATAGAAGATGTGCCGGTCCGACAGTGCCCATCATCCGTGGCCAACACAGTAGCACACATTCGCATGCACTTCTGCCTCAACAGAGCCCCCCTCGACCCACTCGACGACATCAGCGTCAGACTGGCCATGGATGCACTGAAGAGATCGAAGGACCACAAGCCGAGATCCACCCCCCGATCAACACAATAAAGGCCGTGGTGAACAAGTTGCAGGACAACCAGACACACAGGGTGGCGGCATTCGCCATCCTGGTGATGTACTATGCAGGAGTGAGGCAGTCGGAGGTGGCACCCAGAGCAGCGAACGCATTCGACCACACATGCCATACGACGAGAGACGACGTGAGGATGGCAGGGCCCAACCTCTAGATACGACAGAAATGGGCAAAGAACCTCCAAGGCAATGCCCAGTCGAGGACACTCATACTGGCCCCAGCACCCAACCCGATACTATGTCCAGTCACAGCATACACACGCATGATAAGGGACGACCCCATGCGACGGCACAACCAGCCGCTCCTGGTGTACCCAAAAGACGGACACACCATGACCATACCATACATAGCGAGAGTATGGAAAGGCAACCAAGCGGCACTGGGAGTCACCAACCCCACCACCCTGCATGCCATAAGGAGAACAGCGGCCACGGTGGCATACGCATCAGGCAGCACTGAACTAGAAGTGCAGAGGTTCGGCGGATGGGCCTCGCAGGCCTACCGAACATACATCAGCACAGCAGAATCAAAGAAGGTCAACAAAACCTTAATAACGGCCATGAACTAACAAAACATACACAACTTGGCCTTGGCACTGTCTCGATAAAAAATTAACAATAACGAGACAAAAAATTAAACCAAAAAATGATTATTACTCAAAAAACTTATACCTGTTAACATATGATGAGATGAGTATATCTGCAATTACGAGCTAATAACATATTAGATAACTCACTCCGATCATATCAATACTCCTTCACTACTCACATATTGAATGATCAAAGCAATCTCCAATTGCCTGACAATTAACCCTCACCACACGATATGAGTTAATCATAAAAAAACTCCTGTTTGACTTATCTCACTACTGTATTGAATTGTATTGAATTCTCCGTTCATGAAAACCACTGTACATATGTTGATGATCATTTACCATTGTGACATAACTTCATGCTCATGTCAGACATTGCCGGCGGGCGACCGCAACCGTGTGTAACCATAAGCCGAAAGACCTGTTGACGACGATTGACCTGAGAATAAAGATATGTTATTCCCACTCATGCTTCCGTCTTCCTCCCTGCCCGAGCCAGTAATGGTCTCTAATGACCACCACATTATCTTGACACTGAGCCAAGTAGTCCTTGCCCCATCTTGTGATGCAGGAAAGGTAACGACATACATCAGTTGTTTAAAGTTGCATAGTCTGAGGTTTTGGAGTGTCTGTCATTTCTGTGATAAAGATAGTAGGGTTATCTACATTACTTTGGTTTGAAGTAACTTAGATTTTAAATAATTAACTTCGGAAATATTTTAAGTGTAAACATGTCAAATTAGGATTCAACAGTAATAGCTTCTATTACATTTACTTGGTCTGCTTTTCTATATTTGCAACAAACACTTAATAAATACACCAGTATGTAAGTTGGATATTGTACGGTGAAATCTAGATCAGTGTTTTGCTTTCGAAAATGTGATGGACAAAAGGGAACGAGAAGGAGGGAGAGTGCGAGAGCGTGAGAGCGCGAGTGAAAGAGTGGTTGGGAGTGGGAGTGAGAGAGAGTGGGAGTGAGAGAGAATGGGAATGAGAGAGAGTGGGGGTGAGAGAGAGTGGGAGTGAGAGAGTGAAAGCGTGTCAGAGGATGAGACAGATTGAAGAGAGCAAGTGAGCGAAAGAAGCAGAGAAAAACACCAGAAAGAGGAGACTGAAGGAGACAATATGGAGGTCACGGCGCCAGTGTGTCATTTCCCTGCCTCGCTCTGGGACTGCGTTGTGGCCTCTGGGGGTCATGACCCCATGACCAGCGGCCCGCCCACGAACCTTCATGGTCAGCGAACCGTGACAAGACAAGAGGCCACGAACGGAGCAAAACCAATGTTGAACGTTTGATTGCGGGGTGTAGCTGCCTGTGCGCGAGATTCGGTGTGGTTTGGGGTGATTGGGATTGCATTGTGGGGTGTGTGGGTGGGGTGTGTGGGTGGTGTGTGTAGCTGGGTGTGGCTGTGTGTGGGTGATGTGTGGCTGTGTGTGGGTGATGTGTGGCCGGGTGTGGCTATGTGTGGCCGGGTGTGGCTATGTGTGGCTGTGTGTGTGGGTTATGTGTGGCCGGGTGTGGCTATGTGTGGTCAGGTGTGGCTATGTGTAGCCGGGTGTGGCCGGGTGTGGCTATGTGTGGGTGATGTGTGGCCGGGTGTGGCTATGTGTAGCCGGGTGTGGCTATGTGTAGCTGGGTGTGGCTATGTGTAGCTGGGTGTGGCTATGTGTGGCCGGGTGTGGCTATGTGTGGCCGGGTGGGGCTATGTGTGGCTATGTGTAGCAGGGTGTGGCTATGTGTGGCTGGGTGTGGCTATGTGTGGCCGGGTGTGGCTATGTGTGGCCGGATGGGGCTATGTGTGGCTATGTGTAGCAGGGTGTGGCTATGTGTGGCTGGGTGTGGCTATGTGTGGCCGGGTGTGGCTATGTGTGGCCGGGTGTGGCTATGTGTAGCCGGGTGTGGCTATGTGTAGCCGGGTGTGGCTATGCATGGCTGTGTGTGGCCAGGTGTGGCTATGTGTGGCCGGGTGTGGCTATGTGTAGCCGGGTGTGGCTATGTGTAGCTGGGTGTGGCTATGTGTGGCCGGGTGGCTATGTTTGGCCGGGTGGGGCTATGTGTGGCTATGTGTAGCAGGGTGTGGCTATGTGTGGCTGGGTGTGGCTATGTGTAGCCGGGTGTGGCTATGTGTAGCCGGGTGTGGCTATGTGTGGCCGGGTGTGGCTATGTGTGGCCGGGTGTGGCTATGTGTGGCCGGGTGTGGCTATGTGTGGCCGGGTGTGGCTATGTGTAGCCGGGTGTGGCTATGTGTAGCCGGGTGTGGCTATGTGTGGCCGGGTGTGGCTATGTGTGGCCGGGTGTGGCTATGTGTAGATGGGTGTGGCTATGTGTGGCCGGGTGTCGATATGTGTGGCCGGGTGTGGCCGGGTGTGGCTATGTGTAGCTGAGTGTGGGTGATGTGTGGCCGAGTGTGGCTATGTGTGGCTATGTGTGGCCGGGTGTGGCTATGTGAAGCCGGGTGTGGCTATGTGTGGCTGGGTGTGGCTGTGTGTGGCTATGGTGGCCTGGTGTGGCTGTGTAGCCAGGTGTGGCTATGTGTGGCCGGGTGTGGATATGTGTAGCCTGGTGTGGCTATGTGTGGCCGGGTGTGGCTATGTGTGGCTGAGTGTAGCTATGTGTAGCCGGGTGAGGCTATGTGTGGCCGGGTGTGGCTGTGTGTGGCCGGGTGTGGCCGGATGTGGCTATGTGTGGCTATGTGTAGCTGGGTGTGGCTATGTGTAGCCGGGTGTGGCTATGTGTGGCCGGGTGTGGCTGGGTGTGGCTATGTGTGGCTGGGTGTGGCTATGTGTAGCTGGGTGTGGCTATGTGTGGCCGGGTGTGGCTAAGTGTGGCTGGGTGTGGCTATGTGTAGTTGGGTGTGGCTATGTGTTGCCGGGTGTGGCTATGTGTGGCCGGGTGTGGCTATGTGTAGCTGGGTGTAGCTATGTGTGGCTGTATGTGGCCGGGTGTGGCTGTATGTGGCCGTGTGTGGCTATGTGTGGCCAGGTGTGGCTATGTGTGGCCGGGTGTGGCTGTATGTGGCTTTTTGTGGGTGATGTCTGGCTGTGTGTGGCTGTGTGTGGGTGGTGTATAGCTGGGAGTGGCTATGTGTGGCTGTGTTGGCCGGGCGGGGCGAGGGCGGGGCGAGGGCAGGGAGGGCTGAGAGGTGGGGAGAGGGCGTGTCGAGGTCCGGGAGAGGGCAGGGAGAGAGGGCGGGTGAGGGTGGAGTGGGCGACGGCGGGGTGAGGGCGGGGGTTCGGCGTGGCCGAGACCGCAACAACCTAGAAAAGCAATCAGTGCAGGCCGCTGAACCCGTCTCAATTTAAATACACCAATCTGGAGGGTGTGAGGAGGGGCGGCCTGCAGAGCAGTGGGGATGGCGGGCAGACGGAGTGGGCATCGTGTGGTGATGTGTGTTGATGTGTGGTGATGTGTGTTGATGTGTGGTGATGTGTGGTGATGTGTGGTGAGGTGTGGTGAGGTGTGATGTGTGGTGAGGTGTGTTGATGTGTGTTGATGTGTGTTGATGCTTGGTGATGTTTGGTGATGTGTGGTGATGTATGGTGATGTGTGGTGATGCAAGGTGATGTGTGGTGATGTGTAGTGTGTGGTGATGTGTGATGTATGGAGATGTATGGTGATATGTGGCTTGTTGTTTTACAACCTAGCAACATCTAAGGTCATATCAGGACGGGTACCGACTTGTGACAGTGCGCGCTCATGGCGACTTTATAGTGCTGCTCCACTGGAAGACCAGGCCACCAGAACCATGACCTGATATCCCACTCAGTCACATTATCCTGACACTGAGCCAACCAGGACTTGCCCTATCCTAATAATGCCGAGCGCCAGGGTAGGAAGCAACAAGTATCAATTTTTATGTCATTGGTTTGTCTCGACCAGGGTTCGAACCCACGACCCCACGATCTACCAGCACGGGAGACAGAGGCTCTAACTCATTCCCGTCTGGTCAATTGATGTGTGGTGATGTGTGGTGATGTGATGTGTGGAGATGTATGGTGATGCGGTGTGGGTGGGTGTGTAGGTGTGTAGGTGTATGTGTGGGTGTGTGGATGTTGACTAATACTGAATGTGGCAGTGTGTGTGGGTGTGTATGTGGGTGTGCAGGTGTGTGGGTGTGGGTGTTGACTAATACTGACTGGCGCTGTATGTGGGTGTGTGGGTGTGTAGGTGTGTGTGTGGGTGGGTGGGTGGGTGTTGACTAATACTGACTGTGGCAGTGTGTGTGGGTGTGTAATTGTGTGTGTGTGTGGGTGTTGACTAATACTGACTGACGGTGTGTGTGGGTGTGTAGGTGTGTGTTTACTAATACTTACTGTGGCCGTGTGAGTGGGTGTGTGGGTGTGTAGGTGTGTGTGTGGGTGTGTGTTGACTAACACTGACTGCGGCAGTGTGTGTGGGTGTGTGTGGGTGTGTGTGGGTGTGTAAGTGTGTGTTGACTAATACTGACTGTGGTGGTGTGGGTGTGTGTAGCTGTGTGTAGGTGTGTGGGTGGGTGGGAGTTGACTAATACTGAATGTGGCAGTGTGTGTGGGTGTGTATGTGGGTGTGTAGGTGTGTGTGTGGGTGTTGACTAATACTGACTGGCGCTGTATGTGGGTGTGTAGGTGTGTGTGTGTGTGGGTGGGTGTTGACTAATACTGACTGTGGCAGTGTGTGTGGGTGCGTAATTGGGTGTGTGTGTGTGGGTGTTGACTAATACTGACTGGCGGTGTGTGTGGGTGTGTAGGTGTGTGTTGACTAATACTGACTGTGGTGGTGTGGGTGTGTAGCTGTGTGTAGGTGTGTGGGTGGGTGTTGACTAATACTGAATGTGGCAGTGTGTGTGCGTGTCTATGTGGGTGTGTAGGTGTGTGTGTGGGTGTTGACTAATACTGACTGGCGCTGTGTGTGGGTGTGTGTGGGTGTGTAGGTGTGTGTGTGTTGACTAATGCTGAATGTGGTGGTGTGTGTGGGTGCATAGATGTGCGTATAGGTCTGTGTGTGGGTGTGTAGGAGTGTGTGGATGTGTTGACTATTACTGACTGTGGTGGTGTGTCTGGGTGTGTAGGTGGGTGTGTGGGTGTGTGTTGACTAATACTGAATGTGGTGGTTGTGTGTGGGTGTGTAGGTGTTATTGGTGTGTGTGTGGGTGTGTAGGTGTGTGTTGACTAATACTGACTGTGGCAGTGTGTGGGTGTGTAGGTGTGTGTGTGGTGACTAATACTGAATGTGGCGGTGTGTGTAGGTGTGTGTTGGTGGGTGTGTAAGTGTGTAGGTGTGTGTGGGTGTGTGGGTGTGTGTGGGTGTGTGGGTGTTGACTAATACTTACTGTGGCAGTGTGTGTGGGTGTGCGTTGACTAATACTGACGGTGGCAGTGTGTGTAATACTGACTGGTGGTGTGTGTGGGTGTGTACGTGTGGGTGTTGACTAATACTGACTGTGGGTGTGTCTGTGGGTGGGTTTTGACTAATACTGACTGGTGGTATGTGTGGGTGTGTAGGTGTGAGAGTTGACTAATACTGACTGTGGTAGTGTGTGTGGGTGTGTGTGGGTGTGTAGGTATGTGGGTGTGTGTTGACTAATACTGAATGTGGCGGTGTGTGTGGGTGTGTAGGTGTGTGTTGACTACTACTGACTGCTGTTGTCTGTGGGTGTGTAGGTGTGTGTTTTGACTAATACTGACTGTCGTGGTGTGTGTGGGTGTGTAGGTGTGTGTTGACTACTACTGACTGCTGGTGTGTGTGGGTGTGTAGGTGTGTGTGCTGACTAATACTGACTGTGGTGGTGGTGTGTGTGGGTGTGTAGGTGTGTGTTGACTAATACTGACTGGTGGTGTGTGTGGGTGTGTAGGTGTGTGTGTTGACTAATACTGACTGGTGGTGTGTATGGGTGTGTAGGTGTGTGGGTGGGTGTTGACTAATACTGACTGCGGCGGTGTGTGTGGGTGTGTGGGTGACTGTCGGTGCGCCGCTGCAGCTGGGGAGAAGTTTAATTAGAATGATTGTTTGACGTTACATGGGGCAACACGTAATGACTTATCTCTATTAATAATAGCAGGTATCGACGTCTGCCTTCTTTCTAACTGACCCGTCTGACACCCAGCGGCTCGGGTGGCGCTCTACAGTCTTTGCTGTCAGCACTGCGTGGGTGTCCGCCGGTGGGGTGCGCGTGTGGGGGTGTAGAGGTAGACGTGGGTGGAAGTGGGGGTAAGGTGTGGGTGGGTGGGTACAGGTGTGGGTGAAGGGTGTGTGGAGGTGGGGGTGTGGGTAGTGGGTGTGTGAGTGGGTCCAGGTTTGGGGTGGTGGAGGTGGGAGTGGAAATGTGGGTGGTGTGTGTGTTGGTGGAGGTGTGAGTGTCAAGGTATGAGAGGGTGGGTGTTTGACTGTGTGTGGTTTGGGGGTTTGGTGGTGTTGGGGGGTTTTGGTGGTGTTGGGGTATAGTTGAAGGTGTGTGGGTTTGTGGGGTTGGGGTATAGTTTAGGTGGGTGGGGTTTGTGGGGTTGGGTGTAGTTTGCGGTGGTGTGGGGTTTTGGTTGGGTTTGGGGTATAGTTAGGGTGTGGGTGGCTTGTGGGGCAGGGGTATAGTTGAGGGTGGGGTGGGGGTTGGTGGTTTGGGTATGTGTGTGTGTGGCGGTGTTTTGGTGGGGTTGGGGTATAGTTTGAGGGGTGGGTGTGGGTTGGTGGGGTTTTGGGTATAGTGAGGTGGTGGGTGGGATTTGGTGGGGTTGGGGTATAGTTGATGGTGTGGGTGGGGTTGGTGGGATTGGGGTATAGTGAGGTGGTGGGGCCTTGGTGGGTTGGGGTATAGTTTTGAGGGTGGTGGGTGGGTTTGGTGGTGTTGGGTATAGTGAGGTGTGGGGTTGGTTGGTGGGGTGGGGTATAGTTTTTTGAGGGTGTGGGTGGGGTTTGGTGGTCTTGGGGGGTAGTTGAGGGTGTGGTTGGGTTTGGTGGTGTGGGGGTATAGTTAGGGTGTGGGTGGGTTTGGTGGGTGGTGGGTATAGTTTGACGCCCCGGTGGATTTGGTGGGGTTGGGGTATAGTTGAGGAGGTGTGGTGGTGTTTGGTGGGTTTGGGTATCGTTGAGGATGTGGTGGGCTTTGGTGGGGTTTGGGGTTTAGTTGAGGGTGTGGGTGGGTTTGGGTATAGTTGAGGTGTGGGTGGGGTTTGGTGGGTTGGGGTATAGTTGCAGGTGTGGGTGGGGTTTTGGTGGGGTTGGGGTATAGTTGAGGTGTGGGTGGGTTGTGGGGTTTGGGTATAGTTTGAGGATGTGGGTGGGGTTTGGTGGGTTGGGGTATAGTTGAGGTGTGGGTGGGTTTGGTGGGTTGGGTATTGTGGAGGTCTGGGTGGGGGTTTGGTGGGGTTGGGGTATAATTGAGTGTGGGTGGGTTTGGTATAGTTGAAGGGTGTGGGAGGGGTATTGGGTGGTGTTGGGGTATAATTGAGGGTGTGGGTGGGTTTGGTGGTGTTGGGGTAAGTTGATGGTGTGGGGGGGTTTTGTGGGTTGGGGTATAGTTAGGGTGTGGTGGGGTTTGGTGGGGTTTGGGTATAGTTTGAGGTGTGGGTGGGGTTTGGTGGGGTTGGGGTCAGGGGGCAGCACTGTTTGTGAGGGTGTTGTGGGGTTGGTGGTGTTGGGTATAGTTGAGGGTGTGGGTGGGGATTGGTGGGGGTTGGGGTATAGTTGAGGGTGGTGGGTGGGGTTTGGTGGGTTGGGGTATAGTGCGGTGTCGCTGGGGTTGGGTGGGGTTGGGTATAGCTGAGTGTGGGGTTGGTTTTGTAGGTTGGGGTATAGTTTTGAGGGTGTGGGTGGGTTTGGTGTGGGTTGGGTATAGTTGAGGGTTGCGGTGGGGATTGGTGGGGTTGGGGTATAGTTGAGCGGTGTGGGTGGGGTTGTGGGCTGGGGTATAGTTGAGGGTGGGTGGGGTTTTGTGGGGTTTTGGGGTATATTGAGGGTGTGGGTGGGGTTTGGTGGGGTAGGGGTATTGTCGAGGGTGTGGGTGGGGGTTTTGGTGGGGTTTTGGGTATAGTTGAGGGTGTGGTGGTGGTTTGGTGGGGTTGGGGTAAGTTGTGGGTGTGGGTTGGGGTTGGGTGGGGTTGGGGGTATAGTTGAGGGTGTGGGTGGGTTTGGTGGGGTGGGGTATAGTGGGTGGGGTTTGGTGGGGTTGGGGTATAGTTGAGGGTGTGGGTGGGGTTGGGGGGTTGGGGTATAGTTGGAGGGTCGGTGGGCTTTGGTGGGTGGGTTATAGTTGAGGTGTGGGAGGGGTTAGTTGAGGGTGTCGGTGGGGTTGGGGTATAGTTGAGGGTGTGGGTGGGGGTTGGTGGGGTTGGGGTATAGTTGAGGGTGAGGGTGGGGTTTGGTGGGGTTGGGGTATAGTTGATGGGTGTCGGGTTGGCTGGGTAATGGGGTTAGGGTGTGGGGTTGGGGGTTTTGGTGGGGTTGGGTATAGTTGAGGGTGTGGGTGGGGTTGGTGGTTGGTGGTATAGTGTTTAGTTGAGGTGTGGGTGGTGGGGTTGGTGGGGTTGGGGTTAATAGTCTGAGGGTGTGGTGGGGTTTGGGGGTATTTAGGTTGGGGTTGGTGGGGTTGGGGTTGGGGGTATAGTGGTGGGTGGGGATCTGTTGAGGGTGTGGTGGGTTTGGTGGTTGGTGGTATAGTTGAGGGTGTGGGTGGGGTGGGGTTGGGGTATAGTTGAGGGTGTGGGTGGGGGTTTGGTGGGTTTGGGGTATTGTTGAGGGTGTGGTTTGGGTTGTAGTTGAGGGTGGTGGGTTGGTGGGGTTGGGGTATAGTTGGGGTATAGTTGAGGGTGAGGGTGAGGGTGGGGTTTGGTGGGGTTGGGGTATAGTTGAGGGTGTGGGTGGGGTTTGGTGGGGTTGGGGTATTGTTGAGGGTGTGGGTGGGGTTTGGGTATAGTTGAGGATGTGGGTGGGGTACAGTACAGGATGTTGGGGGTGATTGAGGCAGATGACTCAGTATATATTGCTAATCTCCCACCATTAACCTAGCTTCATATTACTTGACTAATGCCCTACTGTTGACCCACTTAAGTATAACTACTAATGCCCCACTATATAGACCCCTTTCAATGTTTATAAACATTGTGCATGCGCGTGCAGCTTGGCTGCAGAACGAAGGGACATGTCATTGAGTTTGCCGCTACGTGCAGTGCATAACTTTTATTTAATTTTAAATGAATTGAAATGCAGAAACTTAACCATATAAATTTGATATAATTTGTTCGGTGAATATGTTTTCTATATGTGTTCCAATTGACTTGTTTCTAGGTGTTGTTGTCTTAAGCCGTGTTTACACGGGGAATTGTAAAGCGAATTAGACAGAGCGATTTATATGAAGCGAAGTACTGGCGCGTTTACACACGGAGCGGTTTAAGGCAGAAATCGAAATCTGCGCATGAGCAAGTCCAGACTAACCAGCGCCAGTTTGGGTTCATCGACGTCACCACAAGAGAGTGTGGGTTCGACCTAGATATGTATTGATTGAATCGTATTGTTTTGGAACGGTCAAAACTTCTGCTGGGTAGTGAAACCCTAAAAATAAATGATGAAAAAATAAATGTGCACCTCTAGCTGGTTCATAGACCAAATGATATAATATGCGCTTTTGATTGACTGGAAAGTCAACAAACTAAGGTCTCGACGGTGCATGCGTGTGAGGTGCTTAAGCTAGTTCGCTTCATATAAACTACCTCACGAGGCGGTTTATATAAAGCGAATAATATGAATCGATTCAGCCCTAAACCGCCTCAGAGTCACGTTTACATGGCGAATGTAAGGCGAACTAGGCAAGGCGCATTATTTGAGGCGTCTTAACTCGCCCGTGTAAACACGGCTTTAGAGATATTTGATTTTTTCTGTATGAAGATTGCTCATGACCATTATTCAAAATTAATAGAAATGCAGAACCCTATTCAAAATTAATAGAAATGCAGAACCCTAACCTTATATATTTAATATAATCTATTCATTGAATATGTTTTCTATATGTCTACCAGGAGTGTTTCTAGGTGGTGTGGTTTTAGAGATATTTCACTTTTTCTGTAGGAAGATTGCTCACGGCCATTGACAATGCATTGAGTTTGCCGGTATGTGCAGTGCAAAGCGTATATTTTATTCAAAATTAATAGAAATGCAGAACCCTAACCTTATAAATTTAATATAACCTATTCCTTGAATATGTTTTCTATATGTGTACCAGGCAGTTTGTTTCTAGGTGGTGTGGTTTTAGAGATATTTCACCTTTTCTCTATGAAGTTTGCAGTGTGACAGTGTGTCATCCTGCAGCCAAAAGGCGCGTGCACTGACCTAGATACCCATGCTGACGCCATATGAAATAGGTCGTATACACTGCTATTGCCCGACCATTAACCTATTTGATATTACTCACCTAATGCCCCACCATTGACCCCCATTATATTACACTACTAATGCCCCACCATTAACCTACTTTATATTACTCAACTAATGCCCCACCATTGACCCACTTTATATTACACTACTAATGCCCCACCATTAACCTATTTTATATTACTCAACTAATGCCCCACCATTGACCCCATTATATTACACTACTAATGCCCCACCATTGACCTACTTTATATTACTCAACTAATGCCCCACCATTGACCCACTTTACTTTATATAAAACACTGATGTCCCACCGCTGACACACTTTATATTACATGGCTAATGCCCCACTGTTGACCCACTTTAATATCACTACTGATGTCCCACTTTACATTATATGACTGATGTCCCCTGTTGACCCACTTTACATTCATGACTAATGGGCATCATTGACCTATTTAATATTACACAACTAATGCCCCACCATTGACCTGCTTTATATTACACAACTCATGCCCAGTTGACCCAATTTATATTACACAATAAATGCCCCATTGTTGATCCACTTTATATTACACAACTAATGCCCCATTGTGGACTCACTTTACACGACATGACGAATGCCCCACTGTTGACCCACTTTGTATTACACAACAAATGCCCCACTGTTGACCCACTTTATATTACACAACTAATAGCCCACTGTTCACTCACTTTATATTACATGACTAATGCCCCATTGTTGACCCACTTTTTTCTTCTTTTTTTGTTGTACATTAGTTGATTAAGCAGGGGAAATCTCAATCGTGGAGGATTGGTCTTCCTCATTCCACTGTTCCTTGCCCTATCCTAATAATGCCGAGCGCCAGGCATTATCACTGCGCTTGATTATCCTGACACTGAGCCACCCTGTCCTTGCCACATCCTAGTAAAACTAGCACGCACGGGGTGGGGAGGAGGGGAGGGGGGATAGGATGGAGGGGGGGGAGGAGGGAGTGGAAGGCAGGTGGGGGGAAGGTAGGAGGGAGGAGGATGGGAGGGGAGGAGAAGGGAGGAAAGGAGGAGGGGGATGGAGGGGGATGGAGGGAGGAGAACGGGGGGCAGGAGGGACGGAGGAGGAGGGAGGGAGTGAGGAGGAGGGAGGAGGATAGGAGGGGGGGGAGGGAGGGAGAGAGGAGGGGGAGGAGGGAGGGAGGAGGAGGGGAGGGAGGGAGGGGAGGATGAAGGAGGGGAAGGAGGGAGGGAGGATGAGGAGGGGAGGAGGGAGGGAGGAGGAGGGAGGAAGGAGGAGGAGGAGGGGGAGGCGGAGGAGGAGGGGAGGGGAAGGAGGGAGGGAGGAGCGAGGAGGAGGGGGGTTTGATTGATTGATTGATTGGTGGTTGCTTTACGCCGTGTCGGCAGCATATGACATATTCACGGCGAGAGGAGGGAGGAGGGTGAGGGAGGAGGGAGGAGGGAGGAAGGAGGGATGAGGCAGGAGGGAGGAGGCAGGAGGGGGGAGGGGGGTAGGAGGAGGGAGGGAGGAGGAGGAGGGAGGGAGGAGGAGGAACGAGGAGGGACTAGGAACCAGGGAGTCTGGACCAGGGATCATAGAGCAGGGATCAGGGACCATGGACCATGAGCAAAGGTCACGGAGTAGGGAGCAGGGAGCAGGGAGTAGGGAGCAGGGAGCAGAGGTAGGGAGCAGGGAGCAGGGAGCAGGGAGCAGGGAGCAGGGACTCCTATGCTCCCTCTCCGCACCATTATGCGACGTCGGTGGTTGACCAATAAGTGTTTTCACGATCCTGACTCGACCGGAACCAGAAGACGGAACGGCAACTCACCTGCAACGTGAACCGGAAATGAGACATTAGATGCGGGTTGGCCACGCGACACAGTTTGGGGGGTTTGACACAGTTCAAAGAGTTGAGGGTTGTATCATATGTACCATGCACCATGTATCACTTGTACCATGCACCATTATCACTTGTACCATGCACCATTATCACTCGTACCATGCACCATTATCACTCGTACCATGCACCATTATCACATGTACCATGTGCCATTATCACATGTACCACCTGTACACATGTACCACATGTACCATTATCACATTACCGTATGTACCACATGTACCGTGCACCATGTATCCCATTACCATGCATGATTGCCACATGCACCATGCATCGCTTGTACCATGCGCCATGTACCATATCTACCATACACCTTATCACATGTACCTCATGTACCATCCACCATTACCACATGAACCATGCACCATGTATCACAGGTACCATGCACCATTATCACATGCACCATGTATCACATGCACCATTATCACATTACCATATGTACCGTGTACCATGCACCATTATCACATGTACCATGTATCATCTGTACCATGAACCATTATCACATGTACCATGGACCACATATCACCTGTACGATGCACCATGTGTCACAATACCCACACAGCTCACACTTCACATCATCTACACAGCTCACACTGCCACACTTCACACCCTCACCGCCCACACAGCTCACACCGACACACTTCACAGTCACCACCCACACAGCTCACACCCACACAGCTCACACCAACACACTTCACACAGTCACCAGCCACACAGCTCACACCGACACACTTCACATCCTCACCGCCCACACAGCTCACACCGACACACTTCATACCCTCACCACAGCACACACCAACACACTTCACACAGTCACCAGCCACACAGCTCACACTGACACACTTCACATCCTCACCACCTACACAGCACACACCGACACACTTCACACCCTCACCACCCAAACAGCTCACACACACACACTTCACGCCCACACAGCTCACATCGACCCACTTCACACAGTCAGCACCCACACCGCTCAAACCCACACACTTCACACAATCACCACCCACACGGCTCACACCCACACGCTTCACACCCTCACTGCCCAAACAGGTCACACCCACACACTTCACACCTTCACCACCAACACAGCTCACACCCACACACTTCACACCTTCACCACCCACACAGGTCACACCCACACACTTCACACCTTCACCACCCACACAGCTCAAACCCACACACTTCACACAATCACCACCCACACGGCTCACACCCACACGCTTCACACCCTCACTGCCCAAACAGCTCACACCCACACACTTCACACCTTCACCACCAACACAGCTCACACCCACACACTTCACACCTTCACCACCCACCCACACAGCTCACACCCACACACTTCACACCTTCACCACCCATACAGCTCACACTGACCCAGCTCACACCCTCACCACCCACACAGCTCACACCCACACAGCTCACACCCACACGCTTCACACCCTCACAGCTCACACTTCACCCCTTCACCACCCACACATCTCACACCGACACACTTCACAGTCACCACGCACACACTTCAGTCACCACCCACACAGCCCACACCCACACACTTCACACCCTCACCACCCACACTGGGACATTTCACACCCTCACCACAGCACACACTGACACACTTCACACAGTCACCACCCACACAGCTCACACTGACACACTTCACACCCTCACCGCCCACACACTTCACACCCTCAACACAGCGCACAGCGCACACCGACACACTTCACCACCCACACAGCTCACACCCACACACTTCACACCCTAACCACGCACACAGTTCACACCCAGACACTTCACACCCTCACCACCCACACAGCTCACACCCACACACTTCACACCTTCACCACCCACACAGCTCACACCCACACACTTCACACAGTCACCACCCACACAGCTCACACCCACACACTTCACACAATCACCGCCCACACCGACACACTTCACACCCTCACCACCAACACAGCTCACACCCACACACTTCACACCCACACACTTCACACCTTCACTGCCCACACAGCTCACACCCACACACTTCACACCCTCACCGCCTGCTGGGTGCCAGGTGAGGGTGGGAAGGTTCTTTAGCGCCAGCTGGTGACAAAACAAAGCCACACATTCGGACAACACAAAACTGGTGGTAGCTTTATAAAAGGGCATTTTGCTTCAGGGAATAGTGCAATCTTCCAATCAGGTTCCTAAATGACCTTTGCTGTTGAACCTATTCCCAAAGGAGCCAATTTCCCACAGGGGCCGTGAATATTATATCAATATTAATATCGGCATCCCACTCTGCCGCCAGCCCATGAAGATCACCTCAACACTGACCTCAACATCACCTCAACACTGACCCGACATCACATCCACACTGACCCCACCTCACACTGACCCGACATCACCTCACACTGACCCGACGTCACATGCACAGCGCACCAACCACGGGGCACCGCCAGGGCCACTTTCCAAGAGGGCCAACTTCCAGTTGACCTAGTTCCAACTTTTCGCGCCAAAAGCTGTGGCCTCCCCCCGTGCTATGACGTCACGTCACGTGACAGTCACGTCACATCACATCACGAGGGGGAGATGTTACCTTCTGGGCCTGTATGCATGGAGCAGTGTTAGCGGCGTGTGGTGTTATCGCTCTAACACAGGGTAGCTAACACCGGTTATCGGCATCATCGAGAACAATGTCACGCCGTATGCATGGGCGCTTAAACGGTGAGTGTTAGCTAAACGTGAATGTATTTATAGATTTGGGAAATCCTTCGATTTGACAATATGAATAACGCCGCCAATGCGGGGGGAGGGTTAATATTGCTTCGAATTTAGGGTTAAATTGATAAAATTTCACTTATTGCGTATGTAATTTTGTTAAATATGATAGCATTGAGTAGATTTGGGTATAATATATTGCGCCGATTTGGCGGTGACGGCAGTGGCCATGTTTATTTGACGTTGGACAGTATGGATATCGACGTCGCTGCGGCGGCGGCGATTTGTTTACTTTACATTCGTCGATTCGAAAATATTAATATCGCCGCTGCTACAGCAGCAGCGTTAATATCGCTTCGCATTTAGGGTTAAACTGATAAGATTTCACTTATTGCGTATGTAATTCTGTTAAATATGATAGCATTGAGTAGATTTGGGTTCCATCCTGACACTAACCTAACACTAACACCGCTGTAAACCTGCTATGAGCAGAGTTAGAATTTCTGAGTTTAAACGCTCGGTGTTAGGCCTAACACTGCTCCATACATACCGACTTTTCGGCGCTAAACCAGAAATCCCGCCATAAACGCGTTTTGGGGCGCTAACACCGCTCCATGCATACGGCCCCAGGCCGACGCCCGTCGTCTGCTGTGCCGAGTTGGTCGAGAACGCGGATCGTGAAGGCCACCAAACGAAACAGACAAGAATAATTAGTTCAGTTATTGCCCGCCTTTTTCTATTGTTGCCAGCAACGTAAAGTGCAGCAATTATGTGACCGTGTAGCAACTTGCTTCTCCCAAGCGAATCACAGTTATAATTAAAATCACGAGATCAAATATATTTACAATATAAAAGAATACAAAACAGAAAAGCAATCTCTCAAATTGTGTTTCCCCTAGAATTCTACACGTATTTAAAATGTAAAACATAATATTATAACGTGGACTAGCATACACACAATAACAATACTAATAACAAACGCGTTGTCATTTATCGGAGTTCCTCGAATTGTTTTTGCCCCAGCGACCTCCAATTATTTAAAAACAAATATATACAACTAAATCAATAAATTCATGCAAATTGGGTGGGGATTCTCCTTTATTGGCTTACTCCGGTGAAGTATACTTATTTAAAAACAAAAATATATATTGTTCTCAAAACAAGTAGTAAACCACAAAGATACTGGGTTATACGATGTCATCATCTGGGCCACGTGATATTAGGGTCACGTGACTAGAAATGAGGGGGGCCCCGGACGGGTCGGGTCGGGGCGGGGCGGGGCGGGGTGGTGGCGGGTGGGGGCAGCCATTAATCTACTCCCGCTTCCATTTTTTTTATGGCTGGTAATTCAAGAGAATTGTGGATTAGACCTCTCCGGGTGTAACCTTGAATTAGAGCAGCCCGTGGCCGGCCACCTCTGGGAGCAACTATGAAGCAGAATGGTACTTATAACTGAACACATAGACACGTGAACTGAAGCAGAACGGCGGTGGGTGTTCTGATGTGGGTGTGCTGATGTGGGTGTGTTACTGCGGGTGTGCGTGTTTGGTGTGCTGCTGTGGGGGTGTGTTTGGTGTGCTGCTGCGGGTGTGTGTTTGGTGTGCGTGTTTGGTGTGCTACGTTTGTTGTTTGTTGTTGTTTTACATCCTAGCAACATCTAAGGTCATATCAGGACGAGTACCTACTTGTGACAGTGCGCACTCATGGCGACTTTATAGTGCTGTCTCACTGGGAAACCAGGCCGCCGGCACCATGACCTGGTATCCCACTCAGTCACATTATCCTGACACTGAGCACACCAGTCTCGTTTGGTGTGTTACTGCAGGTGTGCGTGTTTGGTGTGCTGCTGTGGGTGTGCTGCTGTGGGTGTGCTGCTTGGGTGTGAGTGCTTGGTGTGCTGCTGTGGGTGTGCGTGTTTGGTGTGCTGCTTGGGTGTGAGTGTTTGGTGTGCTGCTGCGGGTGTGCATGTTTGGTGTGCTGCTGCAGGTGTGCGTGTTTGGTGTGCTGCTGTGGGTGTGTGTTTGATGTGCTGCTGCGGGTGTGCTGCTGTGGGTGTGCTGCGGGTGTGCATGTTTTGTGTGCTGCTGTGGGTGTGCATGTTTTGTGTGCTGCTGCGGGTGTGCATGTTTAGTGTGTTACTGCGGGTGTCCGTGTTTGGTGTGCTGCTGTGGGTGTCCTGCTGCGGGTGTGCTGCTGTGGGTGTGCGTGTTTGGTGCGCTGCTTGGGTGTGTGTGTTTGGTGTGCTGCTGTGGGTGTGCGTGTTCTGTGTGCTGCTGCGGCTGTGCTGCCGTGGGTGTGCTGCTGCGGGTGTGCATGTTTTGTGTGCTGCTTTGGTGTGCGTGTTTGGTGTGCTGCTGTGGGTGTGCTGCTGTGGGTGTGCTGCTGTGGGTGTGCATGTTTGGTGTGATGCTTTGGTGTGCGTTTTTGGTGTGCTGCTGTGGGTGTGCATATTGTGTGTGCATGTTTGGTGTGCTGCTGAGGTGTGCATGTTTGGTGTGCTGCTGTGGGTGTGTGTGTTTGGTGTGCTGCTGCAGGTGTGTGTTTGGTGTGCTGCTGTGGGTGTGCTGCTGTGGGTGTGTGCTTGGTGTGCTGCTGTGGGTGTGCTGCTGTGGGTGTGCTGCTGCAGGTGTGCATGTTTGGTGTGCTGGTGTGCTGCTGCAGCTGTGTGAGTTTGGTGTGCTGCTGTGGGTGTGCTGCTGTGGGTGGGTGTGTTTGGTGTGCTGCTGTGGGTGGGTGTGTTTGGTGCAGGTGTGTACGGGGTCTGTGAGCTGCTCTGAGTCTCAAGGCTCTTTCTATGCGGGTTGACTGGCGGACACTGCCTTTGAAGCGAACCTCTTTACACTACGGCCGTACTCAATTAACATGACCTGGGCGACTCGGGTCAACCGAATCGTCAGAATTTCAAATCGAACACAGCGAGTAGAGTCGACAAATATATGTGCCGTGTGCAAAATGATCCGACCCCAGTCACCCACCTCTTGGCTGGGGTTGGCTACGAGCGATGACGTCACATTTGCCGTCCAGCAGGATAACAGTTACCAGTACCAGTCATACATAGTGGGTTTTTTAATAACCTAGATAAATGAAATGGAAAATACTTATTTTGCTGTAGTTTTATCAGTTATTTTTTTTTTTTTAAGAAAAAAAAAGGTTTTGGATTAAGCCACCATTTTCCACCCCGAGCGTGGAGAAGGGTATTTGATTATTCGACCCGAGTCTGTAGGATGTGCGCATGCACCAAAAAGTGGCTCGGGTGACCTGAGTTGATTAATCGATTACGCCCTTATTGTCACCATTAACGAACTTTAAAGTTTGTGCATGTTTGTTAGGGTGTTGCGCCCAGGCAACATATAAGGTCATATCATAAATGTTCCCTACGCGTGTTACTACTATACATGTTAATTTGATTCACGGTTCTAATCCTCTACACCCATGATATGACCTACTGGACTGCTTTATAGTTTGCCGGCCGTGAAACCCGAGCGGCGGCCCCGTGCTGCCCGTGAAAGCCGAGTGGCGGCCTCGTGCTGCTCGTGAAACCCGAGCGGCGGCCCCGTGCTGCCCATGAAACCCGAGCGGTGGCCCTACTCGCGTGTTGCCCGTGAAACCCGAGCGGTGGCCCCGTGCTGCCCGTGAAACTCGAGCGGCGGCCCTACTCACGTGTTGCCCGTGAAACCCGCGCGGTGGCCATGAAACTCGAGTGGTGGCCCCGTGCTACCCGTGAAACCCAAGTGGCGGCCCCGTGCTGTCCATGAAACCCAAGCGGCGGCCCCATGCTGCCCATGAAACCCGAGTGGCGGCCCCGTGTTGCCCATGAAACCCGAGCAGCGGCACATGAAACCTGAGCGGCGGCCCCGTGCTGCCCATGAAACCTGAGCGGTGGCCCCGTGCTGCCCATGAAACCTGAGCGGTGGCCCCGTGCTCCCCATGAAACCTGAGCGGCGGCCCCGTGCTCCCCATGAAACCCGAATGGAGGCCCCGTGTTGCCCGTGTGGCAGCCCAGGGCTGCCCATGAAACTCGAGATGGCGACTGCCCCTGAAACCTGAGATGGTGATTGCCCGTGAAACCCGAGTGGTGGTCCCGTGCTGCCCGTGAAACTCGAGCGGTGGCCCTACTTGCGTGTTGCCCATGAAACCCGAGCGGCGGCCCGTGAAACTAAAGCGGCGGCCCCATGCTACCCGTGAAACCCAAGCGGCGGCCCTGTGCTGTCCATGAAACCCGAGCGGCAGCCCCGTGCTGCCCATGAAACCCGAGTGGTGGCCCCGTGTTGCCCGTGAAACCCGAGCAGCGGCGCGTGAAACCTGAGCAGCAGCCCGTGCTGCCCATGAAACCTGAGCGGTGGCCCCGTGCTGCCCATGAAACCTGAACAGCGGCCCCGTGCTCCCCATGAAACCCGAATGGAGGCCCCGTGTTGCCCGTGTGGCAGCCCAGGGCTGCCCATGAAACTCGAGATGGCGACTGCCCCTGAAACCTGAGATGGTGATTGCCCATGAAACCCGAGTGGTGGTCCCGTGCTGCCCGTGAAACTCGAGCGGTGGCCCTACTTGCGTGTTGCCCATGAAACCCGAGCGGCGGCCCGTGAAACTAAAGCGGCGGCCCCATGCTACCCGTGAAACCCAAGCGGCGGCCCTGTGCTGTCCATGAAACCCCAGCGGCAGCCCCGTGCTGCCCATGAAACCTGAGTGGCGGCCCCGTGTTGCCCGTGAAACCCGAGCAGCGGCGCATGAAACCTGAGCAGCAGCCCCATGCTGCCCATGAAACCTGAGCGGTGGCCCCGTGCTGCCCATGAAACCTGAACAGCGGCCCTGTGCTCCCCATGAAACCTGAGCGGCGGCCCCGTGCTCCCCATGAAACCCAAATGGAGGCCCCGTGTTGCCTGTGAAACCCGGGTGGCAGCCCAGGGCTGCCCGTGAAACTCGAGATGGTGGCTGCCCATGAAACTCGAGATGGCGGTTGCCCGTGAAACCCGAGCGACAGCCCCGTGCTGTCCCTGAAACTCGAGCGGTGACCCTACTTGCGTGTTGCCCATGAAAACCAAGCGGCGGCCCATGAAACTCGAGCGGTGGCTCCGTGCTACCCATGAAACCCAAGCGGCGGCCCCGTGCTGCCCAGAAACCCGAGTGGCGGCCCCGTGTTGCCCGTGAAACCCGAGCAGCGGCGCATGAAACCTGAGCAGTGGCCCCGTGCTGCCCATGAAACCTGAGCAGCGGCCCCATGCTCCCCATGAAACCTGAGCGGCAGCCCCGTGCTCCCCATGAAACCCGAATGGAGGCCCCGTATTGCCCGTGAAACCCAGGTGGCAGACCAGGGCTGCCCGTGAAACTCGAGATGGCGGCCTCGTACTGCCCGTGAAACTCGAGTGGCAGCCCCGTGCTGGCTGTGAAACTCGAGCGGCAGTGCCGTACTGCCAGTGAAACTCGAGCGGCAGCCCCATGCTGCTTGTGAAACCCGAGCGGTGGCCCTGTGCTGCATGTGAAGCCCGAGCGGCGGCTCCGTGCTGCCCATGAAACCCAAGCGGTGGCCCCCGTGTTGCCCATGAAACACGAGCGGCGGCCCCGTGCTGCTTATGAAACATGAGTGGTGGCCCCGTGCTGAGCCTGAAACACGAGCGGCGGCCCCATGTTGCCCACACAGACTCATGCCGCGTCACTTCTTACGTCACTTCACACTTTTACATAAGATCCCGCTTTTTCACTTCCCGCCTCCAACCGGACCGAATGGGCTATCGGTGTTTTGCTTCCACATGTCGAGAGCCTTGGGTTCGTTCCCCGACTGAGAGAAAGCCGTAAATAAACAACAAGGTTGCTGATTGTTTGTTGGAGCTTTATCTCCTAGTAACATCCCAGGTCATGACGAGTGACTGTACATTCATGGGAACTTCATAGTGTTGTTCTACTGGGAGGGAGGTAAGAAGGAGGCAAGAGGGAGGTAAGAAGGAGGTAAGAGGGAGGTAAGATGGAGGTCAGAGGGGGGTAAGAGGGAGGTAAGAGGGAGGTAAGAGGGAGGTAAGAAGGGAGGTCAAAGGGGGGTAAGAGGGGAGGTAAGAGGGAGGTAAGAGGGAGGTAAGAAGGAGGTAAGAGGGAGGTAAGAAGGAGGTAGGAGGTAAGAAGGAGGTAAGAGGGAGGTAAGAGGGAGGTAAGACGGAGGTCAAAGGGGGGGTAAGAGGGGGGTAAGAGGGAGGTAAGAGGGAGGTAAGAAGGAGGTAAGAGGGAGGGAATACAGGAGGCATGGAGCACCACTAGGTGTCGCCGCTTGCTGTCCATATGTGGCGCTGCACGTGACTAGGTGGCGCCACACGGTGGGGGTGGGGGGGGGGGGGGGGGGGGGGAGTGCTGCAGTTTGTGTACATTTCACCAGACGACGATCGTTTCTCGCCGGAGCCAATTGTCTTCTATAACCACATGATAACATCAGACCCACCTCCCACCCCCACAATCCACCCCCACATGCCATCCCCACATGCCACCCTACCTCCCACCCCCACATGCCACCCCCACCTCCCACCCTCTCCCACCCCACATGCCACCCACCTCCCACCCTCTCCCACCCACACATGCCACTCCCACCCTCTCCCACCCCACATGCCACCCCACCTGCCACCCTCTCCCACCCACATGCCACTCCCACCCCACATGCCACCCCACCTGCCACCTCTCCACCCCATCCACCCCAAATGCCACTCCCACCCTCTCCGAGCCCACCTCCCGACCTCTCCCATCCCACATGCCACTCCCACCCTCTCGCACCCCACATGCCACCCCCACCTCCCACCCTCTCCCACCACACCTCCCCACCCCACATGCCACTCCCCGATCCCACCTCCCAACCTCTCCCACCCACATGCCACTCCCACCCCACATGCCACCCCACCTCCCACCCGCTCCCACCCCACCTCCCACCCTCTCCCACCCACATGCCACTCCCAACCTCTCACCCCACATGCCACTACACCCTCTCCGAGCCCACCTCCCAACCTCTCCCACCACATGCCACTCTCACCCCAATGCCACCCCACCTCCCAAACCTCTCCCCCCACCCTCTTCCCCCCCCCCCCCCCATGCCACCCCACCTCGCACCCTCTCCCCCCCCCCATGCCACCCCACCTCACACCCTCTCCTGTCACACATTTCTCTCCCTGCTCCCCACATGTCACCCTCTTCCACCGCCCTTCATGACCCACGTGTCACCCCCCGCCCCCCCCCCACATGTCACCCCCTCCTCACGTACCTTCTTCGCTCCGACATTTCCGTATATTTTACAGAACTCGATTCGAATTATTGGCTTCCTTTTGCCAGATTTAATCGGTTTAATTAATCGACGTGAAAACCAGCGTCGGCAGGAACCGTCACTCTCCAAGCAGAGCCTTGGTGGTGGCGTGATTCAGTATCGAACCTCAACTCTGTTGGGTCATTACTGAAGGTGGTTTTAAATGATACACACACACATAAATACATAAATAAATAAATTAATAAATACGACTTCATTCTGCACACGCATTGAGGCATTGCATTTAATTAAATCAATCGCCTATTTATTCATCATAGCAGAACACATTATAATTCTCACAAATCAAATTATATATATAATTTTGAGATAATTAAAAAGTAATCCCAAAATTAGATACATTAATTAATATACTTCAAGAAGTTTATAGCGATGAAGAGCAAGGTACTAGACAGATCAACATTCACAATAAATCTGAGATATTATTAACCTGTTCACCATTGAAACGACTTAGAAACAAACTAAGACAAAGTTGTATTTCAATCGGGCATTGCGAGGCCACGTGAAATAGTTGTTTTACGCCCAATCAACATTTAATGTCATGAATATCAGGCCATGGTATTGCAGCAATAGAATATTACAAGACGTACAGAATATTACAGTGTCAGCAGGAATATCCTAATTACAGCAGTCAGTTGGTGCCCAGGAAACGGCAATTTTAGAATTGTCGATGAATCAAGTCTGCCCACTGTGCAGACTCCACAATCACGTTGAGGGAGAACACTCCTTTTGTTGGTTTGTTATTTATCTGTCTCCATGGCGGAGCCTGGTCACTACGATTCTTTTGTCTCCAGGCGGCAAAGGCTCGTTGTCGTCTGCATGTATTTATTGGCGAGAAGACCGCCGAATGCGTCACCATGGCAACCACAAAGAAGCGGCTACAATGCCTGCTGGATACCAAACGACGTCGTGCTCGCCGGCCGAGCAGCAGTAGCGGGAAGAGGTCTGCGCGCGTACTTTACCGTTTATTGGGGTTCTACGTCCTAGCACATCTGATGTGATACCCGCACCGGAACGGGCTATCCGTGCAGTGAGATCCCTGATGTATGTGTCCATGTGGTGAGATCCCTGACGTCCTTGTCTGTGTGGTGAGATCCCTGACGTCCATGTCCGTGTCCGTGCAGTGAGATCCCTGACGTCCATGTCCATGTGGTGAGATCCCTGGTGTCCATGTCTGTGTTGTGAGATCCCTGACATCCTTGTCTGTGTGGTGAGATCCCTGATGTCCTTGTCCGTGTGGTGAGATCCCTGATGTCCTTCTCTGTGTGGTGACATATGTGTCTGTGTGGTGAGATGTCTGTGTGGTGAGATCCCTGTGTGGTGAGATCCCTGTGTCTGTGTGGCGAGATCCATGATGTCCGTGTCTGTGTGGTGAGATCCCTGATGTCCTTGTCCATGTGGTGAGATCCCTGATGTCTGTGTCCATGTCCGTGTCTGTGTCTGTGTGATGAGATCCCTGATGTCTGTGTCTGTGTCTGTGTGGTGAGATCCCTGATGTATGTGTCATAAGATCCCTGACATCCATGTCCGTGTGGTGAGATCCCTGATGTCTATGGCCATGTGGCGAGATCCCTTACGACTGTGTCTGTGGTGAGATGGCTGATGTTCTTGTCCATGTGGTGAGATCCTTGACATCTGTGTTCATGTGGTGAGATCCCAGACGTCTGTGTCCATGTGGTGAGATCCCTGACGTCTGTGTCCATATGGTGAGATCCCTGACATCTATGTCTATGTGTTCAGATCCCTGATGGTCTTGTCCATGTGGTGAGATCCCTGATGTCCGTGTCTGTGTGGTGAGATCCCTGACATTCTTGTCTGTGTGGTGAGATCCCTGACATCTATGGCCGTGTGGTGAGATCGCTGACATCTGTGTATGTGTGGTGAGATCCCTGATGTCCGTGTCCATGTCCATGTGGTGAGATCCTTGACATCTGTGTCCGTGTGGTGAGATCCATGATGTCTGTGTCTGTGTCCGTGTTCAGATCCCTGACGTTTTTGTCTGTGTGGTGAGATCCCTGATATCTATGGCAGTGTTGTAAGCACCCTGATGTCTGTGTCTGTTTGTTCAGATCCTTGATGTTCTTATCTGTGTGGTGAGATCCCTGACATATGTGTCCATGTGGTGAGATATGTCCGTGTCCATGTGGTGAGATCCCTGACATCTGTGTCCATGTGGTGAGATCCCTGATGTCCGTGTCCATGTGTTGACATCCCTGACATCTGTGTCCATGTGGTGAGATCCCTGACGTCTGTGTGGTCAGATTCAGCACCAACTTGATACGTACGGCGGACAGAGCGAGCCTAATTGATCCACACTCAATGTCATCAACCATACGACATTCCCGGAATGGCTATGGTATTCGGACATGTTTTCTTGTATCACACCACTAATGTCTGCACTCTGGTAGGAGAACTGCGTGTTGGCACAAAGAGGCCGGCAGGGCCGAGTGAGGAGCGTCCGCCTCCCGGTTTGGTTGGTCGTGGGATTCGAACTCCCGGGTTCGAACTCTAGCCGAGGCAAACCAATAAAAACAATTTATACTTTTCGCTACCTAGCCAGGCGTTTGGTATTAAGATAGGGCAAGGAGCAGTGGAATGCGGAAGACCAATTGTCCGCAATTGAAATAACTAATGTACAAAAAATAATAAATTAAATCGTAGCATTGACGAGGAGCCTGTATGGACGTAGGCAAGTAGTCAGGCAACTGCCCTAGGGAATCGGGGGGCGGCATGCAGTGTGTGTAGGTGTGTGTATATAGCGTGTGCATATGTCAGGGATGAAAGTGGTCTCCGGGAAAAAAAGCGGAAATGCTGATATTCTCCCATAGGCTTAGCATTGTCAGGGAATCACTGAAAATTCCCGGAAGTTGTGTTTCATACTTATTGGTATACGCTGACAGTGCTGCGCCGTTTGCACCACATATCGGTATATGCTGATAGTGCTGCGGCATTAGAAGCACGTATTACTAGTATACGCTGATAGTGCTGCGCCGTGTGAAGCATGTATTAGTAGTACTAGTATACGCTGACCCTGCTGCGGCCTTTGAACCACATATTAGTATACGCTGATGGTGCTGCAGCGTGAAAGAACTTATTGGTTGGTTGGTTGTTGGAGTTTTACATCCTGGCAACACCTAAGGTCATATCAGGAGAGGCGCAACGTATTAGTATACACTTATAGCTACAGGAAAAATCCCGGAAATCCGCGAAATCGCGGAGATCTTTCATCCCTGATATGTGTACATATGGGTGTAGGTGTGCATATATAGTGTGTGTATGTTTGCAGGTGGGTGCATATAGTGTGTGCGGGTGTGTATAGTGTGTGCATGTGTATATAGTGTGTGCATGTGTATATAGTGTGTGCATTGTGTGTGCATGTGTATAGTGTGTGCATTGTATGTGCAGTGTGTGTGCATGCATACATAGTGTGTACAGGTGTTTGAATTGTGTGTGCATGTGTATATACTGTGTGTAGGTGTGCGTGTGTGTATATACTGTGTGCATTGTGTGTGCATGTGTGTATATAGTGTGTGCATTCTGCGTGCATGTGTATATAGTGTATGCATGTGTGTGCATGAGTGTACATAGTGTGCATATAGTGTGTGCAGGTGTGTGCATTGTGTCTGCATGTGTATATAGTGTGTGCATTGTGTATGCATGTGTGTATATAGTGTGTGCATGTGTGTGCATTGTGTGTGCATGTATATAGTGTGTGCATGTGTGTGCATGTGTATATAGTGTGTGCATTGTATGCGCATGTGTATATCGTGTGTGCAGGTGTGTGCATTGCGTGCATGTGTGTGCATTGTCTGTAGGTGTGTGCATTGTGTGTGCATGTGTATATAGTGTGGGCAGGTGTGTGCATTGTGTGTACATTTGTATATAATGTGTGCATTGTGTGTGCATTGTGTGTATAGAGTGCACATGTGTGTGCAAAGGTGTGCATTGTCTGTATGTGAATATACTATGTGCATTATGTGTGCATTGTGTGTGGATGTGTGCATAGTGTGTGCATTGTGTGTACATCTGTATATAGTGTGTGGATGTGTGTGTATTGTGTGTGCATGTGTATAGTGTGTGCAGGTGTGTGCATTGCGTGTGCATTGTGTGTGCATGTGTATAGTGCGTGCATGTGTATGCATTGTATGTGCATGTGTATATACTGTGTGTAGGTGTGTGCATTGCATGTGCATGTGTACATACTGTGTGCAGTGTGTGCATTGCATGTGCATGTGTATATACTGTGTGCAGGTGTGTGCATTGTGTGTGCATTGTGTTACATTGTGTGCATTGTGTGTACATGTGTATATACTGCATGCATTGTGTGTGCATTGTGTGTACATTGTGTGTGCATGTGTATATATTGTGTGCAGGTGTGTGCATTGTGTGTGCATTGTGTGTGCAGTGTGTGCATTGTGTGTACATGTGTATATACTGCATGCATTGTGTGTGCATTGTGTGTACATTGTGTGTGCATGTGTATATACTGTGTGCAGGTGTGTGCATTGTGTGTGCATTGTGTGTGCAGTGTGTGCAGTGTGTGTACATGTGTACATACTGCATGCATTGTGTGTGCATTGTGTGTACATTGTGTGTGCATGTGTATATACTGTGTGCAGGTGTGTGCATTGTGTGTGCACGTGGGTGCAGCAGAGGGAATGCAAGCCGTCTGACTGGTTTGGCACCTACTGATCTGCTAACACCAATTTTATGAGGATATTATTGAAGTATGATATTTATGAAGTATAAATTGTCACTTTTATTACACAAAATGTCCGATGTACAGCAGGAGAGGAGACGAACACGGCGAGGTGCTCAACACGGTGGGTGTGGGGTTGTGGTGTTGTTGTGGTGGTGGTGGTGCTGTGGTGGTGCTGTGGTGGTGCTGTGGTGGTGCTGTGGTGGTGTTGTGGTGATGTTGTGGTGTTGTTGTGGTGTTGTTGTTGTGGTGTTGTGGTGTTGTGGTGTTGTTTTTGTGGTGGTGGTGTTGGGGTGGTGTGTTGTGGTGGTCGTGTGGGGTGTTGTGGTGGGTGTTGTGGTGGTGGGTGTTGTGGGGTGTTGTGGTGGGTGTTGTGGTGGGTGTTGTGGTGGTGGTGTTGTGGTGGTGGTGTGGTGGTGGGGTGGTGTGTTGTGGTGGGTGTTGTGGTGGGTGTTGTTGTGGGTGTTGTGGTGGGTGTTGTGGTGGTGTTGTGGTGGTGCTGTGGTGCTGGTGTTCTGGGTGGTGGTTTTGTAGGGTGATGTGGTGGTGGTGTGGTGGTGGTGGTGTGGTGGTGGTGGGTGTTGTGGTGGTGTTGTAGTGGTGGTGTTGTTAGACCTTCCCTGCAGCTTTGGGTGAGTCCGACACATTGGGACACAAGGCTTTCAGGTCAGGTCATTCCTCCTTTAAAACCAGAACACAGTTGATAACACTATTCAAACCCTTTCTGACGTTGCGCAACAGTGAAGGTCAGGACAGGCGGGGGCAAACTCTGGGCTTTAGTGTTGCTCCACTGTAGTATATATACCACACTGCTGGCACCATGATCCAACATTTATATTTAACGACGCCTCAAGAGTGCATTGATTTTTATCATCGGCTATTGGATGTCAAACATATGGTCATTCTGACATATTTCTTTGAAGGAAACCCACTGCTGCCACATAGGCTACTCTTTCCGATAAGCAGCAAGGGGTCTTTTATCTGCACTTTCCCACAGACAGGACCGCACATACCACAGCCTTTGATGAACCAGTTGTCGACCACCGGTTGGAATGGAAAATAACCCGAACTGCACCATGATCCAATATCCCACTCAGTCATATTATCCGGAAACTGAGACAAGCAGCCCTTGCTCTATCCTAGTGATGCTGAACACCAGGTGAGGTAGGAGCACACATCAACCATGTAACTCGCTGACAGCGTGCGGGCAAGCGGAAGCTCTAACTGCTAGGCCTTCCGACTGGTGACACAGAACTGAACGTGCATGCCCATAGCCTCCTCCACAGCCTCCCCATCGGGTCCTCAGGTTCAGACACGCTGCCACTGCGGGCCACGTGCTGGGGCGCGTTGCCATGGCAACACAGGGAGGGAGGGGGGGGGATGATGAGACACTGGGTAATTAGGTAGCTGTCATATGGCCAGAGTTATTGGTCTGCACGTTGGCCCACATCGCAGCCAACTTACACTTACCAACGAACGGGTGGTAAACTCACACCTCCAACTCAACCTGTTATTGGTGTGTATCCCGCCCCACAACACACGCAAAATACACAGAGACGAGTGGGTGTTAAACTCACACCTCCCACTTAACCTGTTATTGGTGTGTATCCCGCCCCACAACACACGCAAAATACACAGAGACGAGTGGGTGGTAAACTCACACCTCCCACTTAACCTGTTATTGGTGTGTATCCCGGCCCACAACGCACCCAAAATACACAGAGACGAGTGGGTGGTAAACTCACACCTCCAACTTAACCTGTTATTGGTGTGTATCCCCCCCCCCCCACAACACATGCAAAATACACAGAGACGAGTGGGTGGTAAACTCACACCTCCAACATAACCTGTTATTGGTGTGTATCTCGGCCCACAACACACCCAAAATACACAGAGACGAGTGGCTGGTAAACTCACACCTCCAACTTAACCTGTTATTGGTGTGTATCCCGCCCCACAACATACCAAACATACACAGAGACGAGTGTGTGTTAAACTCACACCTCCAACTTAACCTGTTATTGCTGTGTATCGCGGCCCACAACACACGCAAAATACACAGAGACGAGTGGGTGTTAAACTCACACCTCCAACGTAACCTGTTATTGGTGTGTAAAACACCCCACAACACACCCAAAATACACAGAGACGAGTGGGTGGTGAACTCACACCTCCAACTTAACCTGTTATTGGTGTGTATCTCGGCCCACAACACACGCAAAATACACAGAGACGAGTGGGTGTTAAACTCACACCTCCAACTTAACCTGTTATCGGTGTGTAAAACACCCCACAACACACCCAAAATACACAGAGACGAGTGGGTGGTAAACTCACACCTCCACCTTAACCTGTTATTGGTGTGTATCTCGGCCCACAACACACCCAAAGTACACAGAGACGAGTGGGTGTTAAACTCACACCTCCACCTTAACCTGTTATCGGTGTGTATCCCGGCCCACAACACACGCAAAATACACAGAGACGAGTGTGTGGTAAACTCACACCTCCAACTTAACCTGTTATTGGTGTGTATCTCAGCCCATAACACACCCAAAGTACACAGAGACGAGTGGGTGTTAAACTCACACCTCCAACTTAACCTGTTATCAGTGTGTATCCCGCCCCACAACACAGCCAACTTATAGTAGTACCCCTATGACACTGGTTCCATGACCAGCTATGTGTGGTATGGTTGTTGAACCTACTCTACATATGTATATATATGTGTGTACATATATATAAATAGTATATCTTACCGACAATAGTAGGTATCTAATCCATCATCCCCAGGAGGTCCAAACAAACCCTGCCTACCTCTATCATTCGGATGAATCGACACTGCCCGATAAGCATTTTTAATGTCAATAGTGCACAGATAGTCACCGCGTTGCAACATATGGACCACATCATCAGTAGATTTATACGAAATCTTTTTAGCAATTTCTCCTGTATAAGTTATTCACCAAATACTCAGGCCTACTACAATCTACCACTATACGTCCCCCACCATCACCCTTCCGTACTACAAAAACACCATGCGTACAAGTTGGAGGGTCGACTGACTTTGATATTATATTTACATTAAGTTCATCATTAAATTTATTAGCAATTAATTTCTTATGCTTAACTGAACATCGGTTATTCCTAGTTACCTTATAAGCAACCGTGCAATTTTGATTTATTACTCTAAAACCAAATACAACACCCGATAACATAAACCACCAATCCTGGTCTATCTCCCCCCGGAAAAAAAACACCCGACGAACGCCCTGCAAGGCTTCAGTTGACTGGGAACTCCTGCGATATAATGTGCACAATTACACATACCGCATACACATTTAACCGTAATTCGAAAAAGGCCTGGATATCATTGTCTCAAATACTGAAACTAATAATTCACCATTGTCACAGTTTTCTACCAACAAATTATCATTTTTTTCGTAACCCATCCAGGTAGTCCAAACTAAACCGCTCAGTCCTGCACTGTCACCCAGTCGAACGTCCTGAACGTCCTCAGCTGTTATGTAGTCAGGTGATACACTCCCCACATGCACCCCCCCACCCCAACAGCACCACTCGCTGGCCGCTCCGCAATTAGCTCAGGAATGTCGTTGGTCGTTTCAATGCAATTAGCTCTGCACACGCCATCAACTGCAGCCAATTGCCACAAGGGTCGCACATTCCAGAGATCTTCAATAGACGATTTTGGGTGAATTTCATTCTTTCATTCTTTACATTTTTTGAGCCACACTTTGAACACTTGTGCTCATAATTACACTCCTCCATTCTGCTGCAACTGTCACCGCCATTCCACTGGTAACAACAGCGTGTTGGCCTCGAACCAGACCCAGTGCCCTTCTTGCCGTACAAACTACCAGCACCCGCCTTGTGCACTTTTGCACTTTTGCATTTTGCGCGCCATAGTGAACAGCACTTTCACCCGAATTAACTTTGGCGAATGCTGCCATTCCAATCTGCTTCACAGACTTTCGCACTGCAAGCGCGTAGTCCACATGCGCCAAATCTTTAAAGTAGTTGTCCCCAGCCCTTACACAAATGAACACAATATGCTCTATAATAGCCCTATAGTCAGCTATAGCTAGCTCAGGAATATCTAAACACCATACACCAGTCACTGCCACCACTTCATAGCCATTCAAATGGCGCACCTCCTTGCCGGCTACTGTATAGCGCTTTAAAGCCCACTTACTGCGCCTTCTCCTACTGGAACTGCTATCACTGCGGCTGCGCGTTCGTCGTCGTCCACTTTCGCCTCTGGTGCGCACCCTGGAGCGGCCAAAGTTCAAAAACCCCGCTGTGGTACCCACTGCACCTGGAGAGGAACCGCCCATGTTCCATGTGGGTGCCGTCAGCCCAAGGTCATCCAAGTTCACCGTCGAACGTTCTAGTTGACGTCCTGCCAGCTGGTCGTCCCGCAACGCCTGAAGTTTCCTCCTGCGCGTCTCCAACACCCCGAGCCTTATTTCCGACTCAAGCCTTGCAATGTCGTCCGTCACAGTCTTCTCCCGGTCGTCGACAGTCAATGCTGCCAAAGACCCGTCCACTACCTCCACCTCCCCGTCGTCTTTTCCCCCTAAGAAGCCATGGCTGACTGACGTGTCGTCCTCCTCTCCTGTTGATATGTCACACAAGCTTCCTTATCATCCTTCCTATGACACTCACCACACTCACGACAAAATACCATGTCACACTCAACTTTAGGAAATTGACGAACAGCCGGCAGATGACAGGCAGACGGCACGCAGGCGACAGACAACCGACAGCAAGACGAGAATGTGTGCTCAGTTTGAAAACCAGGTATGAAATGGCTGAGTAGCGAGTCACAGGGCACCAAAATGCGGTGGCGCTGCAGTAGCGCACAGAGGGATCGATCAATTCGTGTCATGATAGGCCAATATACTAATCATCATTAAATACCCGACACCTTACTGGGCAGTAATAATCAGCACAATAATAAGGATAGGCCACTCCGCCTTTTTATATAATGATAATAATTATCCTGTCTATAAATAGTATAGCTATACGAATCTTACCTGGGTACACATGATGGATAACTGTTGTTTTCCAGAGGTACTAGCCTCGGATAGTCGTGGGAGAAGGAAGCACAACTGGGTCCAGCAATCTTTTACATACTTAATAGGATAAAAAATTATCTTACCTCTTTATGGATACTATTGTGTTTTCGTTTTGGTTCTAGAGAAACGTGATAGTTGTGGAAGGGTAGGGTGGGTGGGCCCTGACCCATGACTATCTGAGGCTAGTACCTCGGGAAAACAACAGTTATCCATCATCTGTACCCAGGTAAGATTTGCATAACTATACTATTTTACCTCGGTACTACACCTCTGGCTACTCGTAGCCCAGGGAGAATTTTAAGCAATCTCATTTTTTATCCTTTTATAATTTCTAGTTGTAACCATACTATTGTTTGTAGTGTAAAATATTAATTTTGTTTCTCATCTGTCTTTAGTTGGTGAGTGGGTGAGTTGCTAGACCACTTGCTTTCTCTGGTCGTTTGTTGTAATGTTTTGGAAACGATCTAGCCATCATCCACCCCACGTGTGCTAGGATTCTCTTCACCAAGATCCCTAATTGTCTTGCCTTGGAAATCATGGCTCCATGAGTTGAGTGGGATGCGTAGCGTCCAGTATTGACACCTGCCTCCTTAAGCACCTCGAGTGTTTGTCTCGAGATCGTTTTATGCGGTTTAATGAAGCTGATTAGCAACTGTCTGGAATGCCTAATTCCGATATATACGCCCTAATGGCTGAAACTACACCCATCCGTTTATCCTCTGGAAAACTATTTACATGTACTGTGGACAGTGGGTCCCCTGTGCAATTCGACTTTAGTAATGTCTCTAAATCAAATGTTACCTCATCCTTGTCTATCTCTAATCCATCCAGTGAAAGTGCCACAATCGTTGGCCTCTATGTCCCATCACTAGCAGTAATTTGTTTGTTTGTTGTTGTTTTACATCCTAGCAACATCTAAGGTCATATCAGGACTGGTACCGACTTGTGACTCATGGCGACTTTATAGTGCTGTCCCACTGGGAAACCAGGCCACCGGCACCATGATCTGATATCCCACTCAGTCACATTATCCTGACAATGAGCAGACCAGCCCTTACCCTCTCCTAATAATGCCAAACGCCTGGCTAGGAAGCGACAAGTATAAATTTTAAAGTCATTGGTTTGTCTCGACCAGGGTTCGAGCCCACAACCCCACGATCTACCAGCATGGAAGACGGACGCTCTAACTCATTTGGCCATCCTGTCTGGTCTACTAGCAGTAATAGCACTGCTAATTTAAAACCTAGTTCCTTCATAGATAAGTGTCTATTGCTAGGCCATGACTTGAATAACTTAAATACTATCGACACATCTCAGAACCTATTATATTTTGGCTTAGGTAGGTTTCTCTCATACACCGATCTAATAAACCAGTGTACCAACTGATGTTTTCCAATTGTTTGTCCACTGATTCTAGGTAGAATAATAGAAAGTGCACGCACATCTTGCTGTATTGATTGCACCAAATCCTAATCCTTCATCCTCCAGGATTCTTAGAAATCTTAATAGCTGGTCTATTGTAGGTTTTAATGGTTTGACTCCTTTTAGAACGCAATGAAGTCCCCATTTCTTTAGAGAACTTGTCTATAATTTCACTGTCCCTTTCCTCCAGGCATGTGAAATAAGTCTTTCTTTTGTAATTTTGTTTAAACATATTGTTCTAAATGGGTTTTTTAAAGAGGAATGCCAAAAGGGGTGTTGTCGCAACATCTCCGTGGACTGTTATGTTGCAGGTTGTTCCTTCCTCTTGGGAATCTGAGCATGTCTGTTGCTGCTGATGTTATTACCGCTAGCTATGGTTGTGTTTCTCATGCTGGTACTATCAGTACTGCATGTGTGTGATCCATCTTGATCTTCCTGGCCACTCTGCTGATAATGCTGAATGGTGGAAATATGTAATAACATTTATTATTCCAAATTAATGAAAATGTGTCTACTCTCCAGACTTCTGGTCCACGATGCCAAGACACATATTTAGATAACTTTTTGTTATTGCGTGATGCATATAAGTCAATCTCCAGTTTGCCCCATTTGTGACAAATGTGGTAAAAAATACTCTGATTTAGTGACCATTCTAAATGGTCTTGGAAATGTCAGCTTTTCTTGTCAGCCAAAGTATTTTGACTGCCTGGGATATGTGCTACTGTTAGCCATATCTTGTCTTCCTCTGCTCTGTCCCAAATGAGGTTAGCCACATAAATATATGGTTTGGAATGAGTGCCTCCCATATTATGTATGCAGGCCATAGCTGTTGGATTGTCTGTTAAAACCCTTACATGATATTTAGATAGGTGAACTAGACTACGGAGTCCTAGATAAAAAGCTCTAAGTTCTAATGCATTTATATGATCGGAGATTTCATCTTCCATCCACCGACCACTTGTTGACTGTTGGTCTCTATGCGCCCCCGAGCCTTCCAATGAAGCGTCTGTTGTAACTGTAGTGTTAGGCTCTCCCATCCTAATGGGGGTGAGCGAATTGTTATTGTGTGACAGCCACCACATAATATCATTTTGGCCTGCTGCCGAAATCGTCATGGGCCACTCAAAATTTCCTTTTGTGCATGCCAAAGCCAAGTTCTTATCTATTTCTAGCGATTTAATATGAGCCTTGCCATAAAGAATAGCCGGTGCATATGCTATCATAATCGCTATCAATATTGTGACTTGTTATATCTTTGGTTTGTTCAATTGTAATAATTGATTTGCCGTTGTTGTAAATTTATCAACTTTTTGTTCCGTTAATGAAATGGTCATTTCAGTAGTGTCAATAAAAAAACACAGAAACTTTAATTTGTTTGTTGGTATTAGTACTGATTTAGTTTTGTGTATGTAGAAACCTAATTTTGTAAATGTTTCACATAATTTGCCTACTGCCGTCTAGCTTTGTTGTGTTTGTGCGACAATAAATTAATCATCAATATATCGAAACATAATATGCCCTTCCCTAGACATTTGGGAAAATATTGGTTTAATTAACCGTGTAAAAATGCATGGACAGCAAGCTAGTCCATTCGGCATACATGTGAACTCATAAAGTTCATCGTTCCAACGAAATGTGAGATATTTTCGATCTAGTACATAGATAGGTATTGTGTAGTATGCATCTTTAAGATCTACACTGGCTAACCAGGCGCCTTGCATAACGAAGTCTCTTGCTGTGTCCAAGGAGAACATTTTAAAATGTTAATATTCTACAAATTTGTTAAATAATGTTTGATCTAAAATTAATCTTACATCTTCATTTGGTTTGGGTCGCAAGAAAATATTGGATATGAATTCCCCAGCCCCATGTAGTGCTGGTTCTATAATTCCTTTCTCACAACATTGTAGGACTTGATTGTCTAACGCCTCACATTCGGAACCATGAAATTGATAAGGGTAAATGCCCAGTCACAACTTACCGGACTGGGGTACCGGACGAGAACCAGACACTGTCCGGTACTGTACAGCGATGTCCGGTACATGTCCGGTACCCATCCGGCGGTGTCCGGTGGTGTCCAGTACAAGTTTTGAACATGCACAAAACTTCTACCGGACACCACCGGACTGACGTGTCCGGTTGGTGGCCGGTTGGTCCGGTTCATGTCCGGTACCCATCCGTATGTGTCCGGTACCCATCCGTTGGTGTCCGGTACCCATCCGTTTGTAAAAATATACGGATTTTCGGTTCGGAATTATATATTGGCAGAGAACATTATTGTTAATAATAAATTTAAGGACTTTGCAACACTTCTGTCAATGCTAATATATTATTATATAATGTTGACGCCGGCATCCAATGCTCGACACCGACAACTTTACCAGATGTCGGCATCGCAATTCTTAAAGTGTAGTGAATTTCTTTGTTTTATATTAAATTATCCTAGAAACAAATAAGGTTGTTGTATTTTCTCTACCTTTACATTCAGGATAAATTTAAGGACTTCGCAACACCTCTGTCAATGCTATGCCGTTCGACGCCGACATCCAATGCGTCTGGTTGATGGTTAGTCCATCCGGTTCTCATCCGGTACATGTATGGTACATGTATGGTACTTATCCGGTTGTCCGGCGGCAATTTGCCCCAATTATGCTCCATTTCGATACATTTAGTGTACCGGGCAGCACCAGACTAGAAAATTCTTTGTCCGGTGGTGTCCGGCACTCAGACCGGTAAGGTCTGACAGGCGCTTAAGGTATATTCTTTTGAATAGGTTCCTCAATCAAGGGGATTCTTACTCCCTCCGCTAAACTAAGGATAATTAGATTATCTGTTATGTTATTCCATTCCAGTAGGCAATTATTGAGATTACCAGCTTGAAAAATGCTTACTGGTGTCTTGGTTGCTGCCTCTACTTGTTCCCTGGGCAGAGGAATGGCTTCTGGGCATTGAACTCCTTCTTGAAGGGTCGCTTCCTGTCGTTCCAGCTGAACGAGTGCCTTTGGCCCCTTCCCCTGGCCTGGAAGCTGAAGCCCGTCCCGAACCGGCCTCCTCGTTGGCCAGTCTGTCGGCTTCGAAAATCCTGGCGCATTTTCTTGAAGCGGTTAGGATTTGCGTCTGTGGATTTCTTATCCATCTCCATGTGCTTGCTACACTTGGAGCTCATCTCCACTTGTCTAAACAAGTACTCGAGCTGGCCACCAAAGATCTTTGTTTTGTCCAGCGGTTTCCCCTTAATGGGCTTCGGGGCAGGGAATAACGCATATTCATTCCCATCATTATCTGTGACCTCCTTCGGCCTTGCTACCTCCTTGCCTGCATCCGTGCCGACCGCCTTGAGCACATTCTCAAAACGTCTGTACAAGAGGAAATTGCTCGTCGCAGTTAGCAAAGCAATCCCCCCGTTCATATCATCTCGGAGTTTCGAGAACTTGTTCTCAGCCATCATGCTATTGGCAATAGGCGCGATGGCTGTGAGGGCTGAAAGAACCCCTTTGTGCACTGTGTGCAGGGCCGCCTCAAACTTCTTGTGTTCCACCCTTAGTTTGAATTCTGGGTCCATTTCTTTAATGGCGGATTCCGGGATCCCCTTGATCCCCTATATTTCTCAGCCATTTTGATGATTATTTCGGCCGGCTTAAGCATATTGATATGCCCCTGAATCTTTTTCCTCATCAGTGTTGTAATGTGGATTTTCTTCCGCCTCTGCTCCTTGCACTTCCACAGGATTTCACGTATTTACCCCCGTGTTTTGTGTCGGAGTCCGAACTTGTAGAGGACGAGTCGGCCGAATAGTCGGACGAAGAAGATTTGTATTTCCTCCTTTTCTTCATCTTCTTCTTGCTCTTTTTCATGAGGGGCTTCTTCTTATGTGCCCTTGTGTACTCGTCCCCTTCCGAAGAGTGCACTTTCTTTTTGTGGTTTGCGTTTGCGTTTGCATTTGCGTTTGCGCGCAGACACAACCACTTCTTCCTCGGACTCATCGTCAGACGAGGCCTGATATTCAGAAAGATCCTCCCACTCCGATTCATTGGAATCCAGCACCACCTTGTCTTTCTTCTTAGTGGCCACTCTGGAGGGCAATATCTCCTCCATCTTTTGTTGAACCAGTCTAGCGACTTGTTCATCTAGGTCAGTTGGTCCGGGGCTGGTATCATACCACCCCCGTCTCATCTGAATCCCTTTGTTTAGGAGAGGGCAACCTTTGTACCCGTGCTGGCGGTAAGCGGTCTTTATCATCACTGAGCACATGAGATGCCTCGGCCTTTCTCCGCTTCGTAGCCATAGCTTAGAGACTGCGAGTAAAAACAAAAACCAATGGGTAGGCATTGTTTAGGCTGACTATCACACTGATTATTACAGTACAAATATACAGGGTGTGTATTATGGCATTAAAAACAGTATTTTTCACAGGCGTTTGGCTAATTTGACAGTCGCAGGATGACAGTATGGTAAACCAACTGATCCAAATGAGGGATAGGGACCAGTGTAGCAATATCCTCCCACACTCTAAGAACCTATAAACTTCTCCCACCTGTGGCTTTCTTCGCCAACAAGCTGAAGAACATACTATAGGACTCTGAGGTACGCCTTAACAAGAATAACGAATGGGGAATCTTAAAGAAACCCAGTAATAAATCCTAGTGATGTAAGTGTCCCCTGCCAAACATCTCTCCGTTTTGCAATGGGTGGCTTAATTAATAACCGAACAATGGATGCATTGTTCTAATGATCATATGTAACCCGATCGAAACTAAGCTGTAAATCAGGTAAAACTTCGTGAAACGTTAAAAAAAACTAACCTTGTTGGTTTTGTAGTTAAAGTAGAAAAACTGCCGGAGCTGCTCACAAATGTCCTCCTGCTGTGAGCTGATTATGCTAATTGCTGGACCCAGATGTGCTTCCTTCTCCCTGGACTACGAGTAGCCAGAGGCATAGGACCGAGGTAAAATATATATATATATACAAACAGGTATATGTACTAATTCTGAGTATTAAATGACTGATTGACAAACCACTTAAAGGACTTATGATTCCAGGGGAATGCCTTTAGGCAAGGAGCCACATAGACAGGAGTGTGTGGATATGGTGATGATTGCATCTAAAGCTAAGATTCCTTATACGCGGTATGCGGCATGTGAATGTGAATGTGGCATGCAGCATGCGAATGGGTTGATTCCACCCATGTGGCATGCAGCGATTTGGTTTGATCTTTAATTAGTGGTGCATTCACACATACAGAGTTTTCAAAGTGTCAGACAGGTGCGTTAAAACGGCTCAGATTGATGTTTGTTTGTTGTTGTACGTCCTAGCAACATCTAAGGTCATATCAGGATGGGTATCCACACATACATACATCCACACATACATCCACAGATACATTCACATGCCACACATACATCCACATGTATATACATACAAACAACATACCTAAGGAAGAGATGGGAAAAGTAGGACAGTCCAAACATGTGCTCTAACCAAGGCCCGTGAGTGACCACGGCTATAGTGACAGGTTTCTCACAACTGTTTTCTATGGCAAACGCACCAGTATTCGCATTCGCATGCCACACCGATCGGTCCATGGACCGATTCAGTTGCCGCATTCGCATTCGGACGTATGGAAGCACCACTAACTATTCAGTTACATGCTTTTCGATTTGCTGCCGCATTCGCATGCCGCATACAGCTAGGATTCCTTACACGTGGTATGCGGCATGCGAATGGCATGATTTCTTACATATGGCATGCGGCACACGACTGCCTATAATTAAAAACTAAAAATAAACAAGCATACTCAATACTGTACTGTATATTCATATTTTTGTGGCTATGGTAGCATTTTTACCAACTCGAACCCCACCACCACCACTACCATATGTTTCCCCTCTGCACCCTTGTGTGTGACCGTTCCGTAATGCTCCGTCGCCTCTCCTCGTCTAAAACTAATGGACAAGTGCGACTGACTGAACCCCACCACCACCACTACCATATGTTTCCCCTCTGCACCCCTGTGTGTGACCGTACCGTAATGCTCAGTCGCCTCTCCTCGTCTAAAACTAATGGACAAGTGCGACTGACGTTTCTATTCGCACACCGCGTGCCGCATACCGCACCGATCGCTACAGGGACCGATCGAGTTGACACATTCGCATAATGCGTGTAAGGAGTGTAGTCCATTGATTTCGAGGCGTTTCGATTTGTTGTCGCATTCGCATACTGCATGCCGCGTGTAAGGAATGCTAGCTTACTGCGTATAAGGAATCTTAGCTTTAGTCTTGTCGCTTCCTAGCCAGGCACTCAGCATTATTAGGATTGGGCAAGAACTGGTTAACTCTATGTTAGGATAATGTGACTGACTGGGATATCAGGTTATGGTGTGTGTGGCCTGGTCTCCCAGTGGGGCAGCACTATAAAGTCACCATGAGTGCATATTGCCACAAGTCAGTACCCGTCCTGATATGACCTTAGATATTGCCAGGACGTAAAACTCCAACAACCAACCAACCAATTGTCTCCACACTCACACACGGTCCGCGATGACGGAAGCAGCGAACCGGCAAACGGATGCACGTGTGTAGGTGTGTAGGTGTGTGTAGGCATGTGTAGGCATGTGTAGGCGTGTGAAGGCGTGTAGGCATGTGTAGGCGTGTGTAGGTAGGTGTGTGTAGGCATGTGTAGGCATGTGTAGGTGTGTGTAGGCGTGTGTAGGTGTGTGTAGGCGTGTGTAGGCGTGTGTAGGTGCATAGGCATGTGTAGGTGTGTAGCTGTGTGTAGGTATGTTTAGGCATGTGTAGGCATGTGTAGGTATGTGTAGGCATGTGTACATGTGTAGATGTGTGTAGGCAGGTGTGTAAGTGTGTGTAGGTGTGTGTAGGTGTGCAGGAGTGTGTAGGAGTGTGTATGTGTGTGTAGGTGTGTGTAGACTGCAGGCTACATACCATACATGTATGTAGGTGTGTAGTCGTGTAGGCATGTGTAGGCATGTGTAGGTGTGTGTAGATGTGTGTAGGTGTATGGTGTTTGTAGGCATGTCGCCATTTGTAGGCATGTGTGTAGGTGTGTAGACATGTGTAGGTGTGTAGACATGTGTAGGTGTGTAGACATGTGTAGGCGTGTATATACATGTGTAGATGTGTGTAGACGTGTGTAGACATGTGAAGATGTGTGTAGACATGTCAACATGTCTAGAATGTAGATGTGTGTAGGCATGTGTAGGCATGAGTATGCATGTGTATACGTGTGTAGACATGTACATGCATATGTAGACATGTGTAGAAATGTGTAAACGTGTGTAGATGGGTGTAGACATGCATATGCATGTGTAGATGTGTGTAGGCATGTGTAGACGTGTAAGTGCATGTAGGTGTGTCAGCATGTGTAGACGTGTGTAGATGTGTGTAGGCATGTGTAGTCATGCGTAGGCGTGTGTAGACGTGTAGGTGTATGTAGATGTGTTGGCATGTGTCGGCATGTGTAGGCATGTGTAGGCATGTGTAGGTGTGTGTAGGCATGTGTAGGCATGTGTAGGCGTGTGTGGGTATGTGTAGGTTTGTGTCAGTGTGTAGGTGTGTGCAGGTATGTAGGCATGTGTCCGTGTGTGGGCGTGTGTAGGCTTGTTTAGACGTGTGCCCGTGTGTGTCGGTGTGTAGTCATGTTGGTGTGTAGGGTGTGTAGGCGTGTATGTTTGGGGGGGGGGGGGGGGGATCTCTGGCCCAGTCTCTGACGCCGATTTACCTACAGGGCGGACGCTGCAGAATGAGGAATGTGGAGCATGCGCAGATCTAGCACTGCAGGCTAGAGGAGGTGGGCAGGGTGAGGGGAGAGGAGGGGGGGGGGAGAAGAGTGGAGAGGGGGGGGGAGAGGAGGTGAGGGGAGAGGAGAGGGGAGAGGAGGTGAGGGGAGAGGAGAGGGAAGGAGAGGAGAGGAGAGGAGAGGAGAGGAGAGGAGAGGAGAGGAGGGGAGAGGAGGGGAGAGGAGGGGAGGGGAGAGGAGGGGAGAGGAGTGGAGAGGAGGGGAGAGGAGGGGAGAGGAGGGGAGAGGAGAGGATGGGAGAGGAGAGGAGGGGAGAGGTGGGGAGAAGAGGGCAGAGGCGGGGACAGGAGGGGAGAGGAAGGGAGAGGAGGGGAGAGGAGGGGAGAGGAGGAGTTGAGAAGAAGGGGGGAGGAGAGGAAGGCAGATGTGGGATTGGGAGGAGTGGGCAGGAGGCTGCGGTAGGGAGGGTGCGTGGATGAAGGAGGTTGCACAGAGCGGAGGGCGGCGGGCGTTCTCAACCATAATGCATCACCTTTATACCTGCACTCAATCACAAAACCATGCGAACCTGTGTGCCTACAAAGTATCGTCTGCCATCCATGAAACCATCTCACAGACCATGCAGGCTGCAGATCGTGCATGATGCATACCATGCAGGCTGCAGACCATGCAGGATACAGACCATGCAGGCTACAGACCATTCAGGCTACATACCATGCAGGCTACAGACCATGCAGGATACAGACCATGCAGGCTACAGACCATGCAGGATAATACCATGCAGTATACAGACCTTGCAGGTTTGTAGACCATGCAAACTGCATACTGTGCAGGCTGCATACCATGCAGGCTGCAGATTATGCATGCTACATGCCGGGTAGGCTACATACCATGCAGTGTACAGGCCATGTAGGCTACATGCCGTTCAGGTACATGCCCTGCAGGCTACAGACCGTTCAGTCTATAGACCGTAGAGTGCACAGGTTGTGCAGTCTACAGACCATGCAAGCTGCAGAACGTGCAGGCTGCAGACCATGCAGGCTACCGACCATACAGGTTGCATACAATGTAGGCTGAAGACCAAATGCTGCAGACTGAACAGGTTGCATGTCATGCAGGCTGCAGACCATGCAGGCTGGAGACCATGCAAGCTGGAGACCATGCAGGCTACAGACTGTACAGGTTGCATGCCATGTCGGCTGAAGACCGCAGGCTGAAGACCGCAGGCTACAGACCATACAGGTTGCATGTCATGCAGGCTGCAGACCATGCATGCTTCAGACCATGCATGCTGCAGACCGTGCATGCTGCAGACCGTGCAGGTTGCAGCCCATGCAGGCTGCGTACTACAGACTATAGAGGTTGCATGTAATGCATGCTGCAGACCGTGCAGGCTACATACTGTAAGGTTGCATGTCATGCAGGCTGCAGACTGCAGGTTACATACCATGCAGGTTACATACCATGCAAGCTGCATACCGTGCAGGTTACATACAGTACAGGTTGCATGCCATGCAGGCTGCAGACCGCAGGCTGGGGTGGAGGTGCAGGAGTAGAGAGGTAGGGAGAATTAGAGGAAGCAGAGGAAGCAGGTTGGTTGGTTGTTTTACATCCTGCCAACATTTAAGGTCATATCAGGATGGGTACCGATTTGTGACAAGGCATACTTATGGCAACTGTTAGTGCACACTTATGGCAACTTTTATAGTGCTGCCCCAATGGGACCAGGCCATGAGCACCATGACCTGATATCGCACTCAGTCACATCATCCTAACACTGAGCCAGCTAGTCCTTGCCCTATCAGTATCTTACTAATGTTGAGTGCCTGGCTAGGAAGTGACAAGCATAACTTTTTAAGTCATTGGTTTGACTCGACCAGAGTTTGAATCCCACGACCTCCCACAACCGGAGACGGACGCTCAACTCATTCGGCCATCCCATCTGGTAAGGGAAGCAAATGGAGCAGGGAGGAACGGGAATGGACTGCGATGAGCAGGGGGGGCAGGGAGGAACAGGGGGAGAATGGAAAGCAGGAAGGAACAAGGAGTAGCAAGAATAGGAAGGAACAAATGGGAGCTGGGGAAGCAGGGAGGAATAGAGAGAGAGCAGAGAAAAGAGAGCAGAGAGCAGCGAGCAGAGAGGAGAGAACAGAGAGCAGAGAGGAGAGAACAGAGAGCAGCGAGCAGAGAGCAGCGCACAGAGAGCAGAGAACAGATAGCAGAGAGGAGAGAGCAGATAGCAGAAGGCAGAGAGCAGATAGCAGAGAGCCGAAAGCAGAGAGCAGATAGCAGAAGGCAGTGAGAAGATAGCAGAGAGCAGAAGGCAGAGAGCAGATAGCAGTGAACAGAGAGCAGATAGCAGAAGGCAGATAGCAAAGAGCGGAGAACAGAAGGCAGAGAGCCGAGAGCAGATAGCAGTGAGCAGAGCGCAGAGACCAGCAAGCGGAGAGCAGAGAGCGGAGAGCACATTGCAGCGAGCAGAAAGCAGGGTGGAGGTGTTGCCCTTTACTGCAAAGCCACCAAAAACCTAGACACTGAAAGGCTAAAACCAACAAATCTCTCAAATGAGCACATATAACTATTATGGTGCCTAATAAAAAACGAAAAACAAGCAAATGTAGCCATAGAGAGCCTCTATAGGCCACCGTCAGGTGAAATTGAAGTATTCCTTGAAGAACTAGAAAAGAGCATAAACACTGTAAAAAAATCAACAAATGCAGAAATCTTTGTGCTAGGGGACTTCAATGTGAATTGCAGCAGCGAAGAAAAAAGTTAACTAATGCTGCAAACCACCATCAAAATCTTAGGCCTGCAGCAGCTCATCACTGAAAGCACAAGGCTAAGCAATAACAGCTCAACAATAGACGTAATACTAACCAACTCAAACCATGTCACAAAATGGGGCACTAGAAGCTGGGTTATAAGCGACCACAAACTAGTATATGTAACCAGGAAAAAGCTCAAAAGCACAAATCACTATGAATACAAAATGGGCAGGTCCCTAAAAAACTACTCAGAAGATACATTAAAAAATCACCTGCACCAAAACATAAACAACATCGCACAAAACAGAGATGATGTTGATATCTATTGGGACAACATCATCACAGAAATAAGAAAATCAACTAATGAGATGTGCCATTAAAGAAAATAAAAATACCCTTGGGTAGACAAAGACCTGCTAACACTCATCACAACCAAAAGTAAACTGGGTGATAAAGCAAAGCACACAGAAACAATAGAAGACAAACTGGCCTACCATATCGCCAGAAACAAGTCTCACAAAGCTGTGAGAACAGCAAAAATGAAATATGTAATATAGCAGGACAAAGACTGGGGAAGCAATGTAAACAAATTCTGGAAAAATGTAAACCTATTATTCCCCAAAAAATAACAACGAAGAGCATACAAACTTCCAAGATAACGAAGGGGCAATGCTCACAGACAAAGATGCAGCAAACAAACTGAACATACACTTTGCCACAATAGGGCAAAAGCTGTCAGAATAATTTTTAAAAAGATGGGAAAACAGATCATGAACTGTGCAGAACCTGCAAAACAGATATGATAGAAGTAAACAAATTTATAAATGACATAGATACGAATAAACTAAATGGAATAGATGAAATACCAACCAAAATACTGAAAGAGGCACTCCAAGCCATCCCAGCCACTATAGTAGACCTATTCAACATCTCCTTTGAGCAGGGGCATTTTATGTCAGCCTGGAAAATGGCAACCATCACCCCCATTCACAAAAGTGGAGACAAACAAAATATGGGAAACTACAGGCCAATATCAATTCTTCAAACCCCAGGCAAGCTCATTGAAAAAGTGTTACATAGACACATAAATGAAGACCTGGAAAAAACCGATATACTAAACAAAAGACAAGGGGGCTTCAGGAAACTGCACTCCACATCAAAAGCTAACCTAACAAATGCCATACTGGCATCAATGAACCAAAAACAATTAGTTGGAGCCGCCTTCATTGACTTCAGCAAAGCATTTGACACAGTATACCATAAAATACTACTGGAAAAAATCAAAACCATGGGCATAAAATCCAACACTATGGATTGGATAAAATGCTACCTGAGCAACAGGCAACAGAAAACAAAAATAAACAATACACTATCAGACAACCAACCTGTCACATGTGGTGTACCCCAAGGGTCAGTGTTAGGGCCACTACTCTTTATAATCTATATAAACGATCTAGAAAAATGTTTGCAAACTGAATGCCTCCAACTATATGCAGATGACACAGTCATATACGCAAATGGCACCACAGAAGAGGAGGTAATTACTAAACTAAATAAACTCCAACTAAAACTAGATGAGTGATGTGAGTCCAACAAAATAACCATCAACACAAGCAAATCAAAAACAGTACTCTTCTCGCATAAACAAATGCCAGAAAGAAAACTACACTGTAAGTTAGGAAACCAAACATTAGAAAATGTAGACCATTACTTTGAGTTGGACAGCCAACTAAACTACAACCTATGTATAAATAAAATTATCCAGAAAGTAAACTATAAACTGTGGCTATTTGCAAAGCTAAGAGACTACATGACACAAGAAATGTCAATAAAAATCTTCAAGGGCATGGTGCTCCCCTATTTTGACTATGGAGATGTAAACTACATGGGTGTGGGAAAAGAACTACTAAAAAACTGCAAATACTGCAGAACAGAGCCCTAAAAATTTGTCTCAGAGTAGACAAGCTGCACCCCACCTATGACATACACAAAAGAACCAAAGTGAAATTACTAGAAAATAGGAGAATAATTCACTTGAAAACATTAGCATATAGCTATAGTCAAAACAATAAACTCCGAACAAAACCACAAAGGGCTACTAGAGCAAACAATGCGTCACTACTAAAGCAGACCAGAAGTCAAATAAAAGTTCATGAGAGAAGCACACTGGAAATGGTTGCCAAGGTGTGGAATGCCCAAACGGTAAAGGAACGACAAATTCCTGACCTAAAAACTTACAAAAAATATCTGTGCAAAATAAGGCCAGGAAACCCCCACTAAGCTGCACTGCAAAGGGGCATGTGATATGTCACGGCCCACCAGCGGGACGCCCAATGGAAGGTAACCATGTCAAAAGTAGCCAGATAACACACCACACAGCTACGTACAAGCCTATGATATGTAAATAGGAGTAGGCTAGTCTAGTAATAAGAGTAGAACAAAATAAAATACATATATGCCAAGAAAATCCAAAAAAACTAACATAGGCTACTAACCATACCAACCAATTATCTATCTGCTGCTGAAATGCAGGCAATCAAATTACTTATCAGCAGCTACTGTGTGGTAAGATAACACCAATACTACAACTGGCCAGCATTGAAAACAAGCCTGGGTAGTACTATGGATAGTACAAATACAGCCTCAATTAAAAAAAAAAAATTTGTTAAGAGAGCAGCGAGGAACTGGCACAGTTACAAAGAACAGCTTCACGCAGCAGCCGGGCTTTATCTCAAAACTACACCCGAGTGATTGAGTCATGGTGCGGCAGGTGGCCCGGTGTCCGGGTGTCCGGGTGTCGGAGTAATGGGGGTGTCGGGGTGTCGGTTTGGTGGGGTGGTGGTTTGGTGGGTGGTGGTTTGGTGGGGTGGCAGTTTGGTGGGGTGGTGGTTTGGTTGGGTGGCGGTTTGGTCAGGTGGCAATTTGGTGGGGTGGCGGTTTGGTGGGGTGGCAGTTTGATGGGGTGGCGGTTTGGTGGGGTGGTGGTTTGATGGGGTGATGGTTTGATGGGATGGTGGTTTGGTGGCGTGGCAATTTGATGGGGTGGCAGTTTGGTGGGGTGTTGGTTTGATGGGTGTCGGAGTAATGGGGGTGTCGTGGTGGCGGTTTGGTGGGGTGGCAGTTTGGTGGGGTGGCGGTTTGGTGGGGTGGCAATTTGGTGGGGTGGTGGTTTGGTGCGGTGGTGTTTGGTGGGGGGGCTGTTTGGTGGGGTGGTGGTTTGGTGGGGTGGCGGTTTGGTGGGGTGGTGGTTTGATGTGGTGATGGTTTGATGGGATGGTGGTTTGGTAGGATGGCAATTTGATGGGGTTTTGGTTTGATGGGGTGGGAGTTGGGTGGGGTGGTGGTTGGTGGGGTGGGCAGTTTGGTAGGGTGGTGGTTTGGTGGGGTGGTGGTTTGGTGGGGTGGTGGTTTGGTGGGGTGTCAGTTTGATGGGGTGGCAGTTTGGTGGGGTGGCGGTTTGGTGGGGTGGTGGTTTGGTGGGGTGGTGGTTTGGTGGGGTGGTGGTTTGGTGGGGTGGTGGTTTGGTGGTGTGGTGGTTTGGTGGGGTGGTGGTTTGGTGGGGTGGCGGTTTGGTGGGGTGGTGGTTTGGTTGGGTAGGGTGGTGGTTTGGTGGGGTGGCAGTTTGATGGGGTGGCGGTTTGGTGGGGTGGTAGTTTGATGGGGTGCTGGTTTGGTGGGTGGTAGTTTGGTGGGGTGGCGGTTTGGTGGGGTGGTAGTTTCGTGGGATGGTGGTTTGGTGGTTTGGTGGGATGACGATTTGGTAGGGTGGTGGTTTGGTGGATGACGATTTGGTGGTGTGGTGGCTTGGTGGGGTGGCATGGTGGCAGATGACGGTGTGGTAGCATGGTCGTTTGCTGGGTAGCATTGTCTACACTCATGACAACTTTATAGTGCTTCCCCACTGGGAGACTATGCCACCAGCACCATTTATCAATTTCCCACTCAAATACATTATCCTGATACTGAGCTAACCAGTTCTTGCTCTATTCTAGTAATGCCGAGCGTCAGCCAAAGTAGTGACAGTATCCAAGTCATTGCTTTGACTCGGTCGGGATTTGAGCTCCCGACCTATCTATGTGCAAAGCCAGTCCATCCGTTCTCTCTCTTTCTTTCTCTCTTCCTCTCTCTCTTCCTCTCTCTCTTCCTATCTCCCTTTCTCTCTCACACACGCCCACACGCACACAGAGGCGCGTGCGGTGTGCGGTGTCTGGCATTCAGTTGGTACTTCATGTCTAATCAAGTCTAATCCGCCTAGCAGCTCCAGTCCATAATGGCATATTTCACCACCAGGGGGGCGGCACCCGAGTAGTACGCGCTCCCGCCGCAAGACGCCACTGTCCATTAACTGCAATGCTGGAGGAACAGACAGCGCGAACATAAATGTCACTTTGTCGTCGTCGATGCTACAAATGTGTGGATTTAGGTGCCGTTGGAGGCAAGGAGGGCACTACAAATATATCAGTTCTACAACCACATGCCAGTCAGTGGGGTTCATGTGTATAGCTAATTAGTGTGGTTCTACATCCAAAGGCCAGTCAGCGGGGTTCATGTCTATAGCTAATTAGTGTGGTTCTACATCCAAAGGCCAGTCAGGGCGGTTCATGTCTATAGCTAATTAGTGTGGTTCTACATCCAAAGGCCAGTCAGCGGGGTTCATGTCTATAGCTAATTAGTGTGGTTCTACATCCAAAGGCCAGTCAGCGGGGTTCATGTCTATAGCTAATTAGTGTGGTTCTACATCCAAAGGCCAGTCAGGGCGGTTCATGTCTATAGCTAATTAGTGTGGTTCTACATCCAAAGGCCAGTCAGGGTGGTTCATGTCTATAGCTAATTAGTGTGGTTCTACATCCATAGGCCAGTCAGGGTGGTTCATGTCTATAGCTAATTAGTGTGGTTCTACATCCAAAGGCCAGTCAGGGCGGTTCATGTCTATAGCTAATTAGTCTGGTTCTACATCCATAGGCCAGTCAGGGCAGTTCATGTCTATAGCTAATTAGTGTGGTTCTACATCCATAGGCCAGTCAGCGGGGTTCATGTCTATACTTAATTAGTGTGGTTCTACATCCAAAGGCCAGTCGGGGTGGTTCATGTCTATAGCTAATTAGTGTGGTTCTACATCCAAAGGCCAGTCAGGGCAGTTCATGTCTATAGCTAATTAGTCTGGTTCTACATCCATAGGCCAGTCAGGGCAGTTCATGTCTATAGCTAATTAGTGTGGTTCTACATCCATAGGCCAGTCAGCGGGGTTCATGTCTATACTTAATTAGTGTGGTTCTACATCCAAAGGCCAGTCAGGGCGGTTCATGTCTAAAGCTAACTAGTGTGGTTCTACTTCCATAGGCCAGTCAGGGCAGTTCATGTCTATAGCTAATTAGTGTGGTTCTACATCCGTAGGCCAGTCAGGGCAGTTCATGTCTATAGCTAATTAGTGTGGTTCTACATCCATAGGCCAGTCAGCGGGGTTCATGTCTATAGCTAATTAGTGTGGTTCTACATCCAAAGGCCAGTCAGCGTGGTTCATGTCTATAGCTAATTAGTGTGGTTCTACATCCATAGGCCAGTCAGGGCGGTTCATGTCTATAGCTAATTAGTGTGGTTCTACATCCATAGGCCAGTCAGGGTGGTTCATGTGTAAAGCTTCCGACACGGTGTAAAACAACCAACACCTAATTAATCAATCTTTGTCAGCGCTGAAGGACTGGTCTGCTGGCAATTTTCTTTTTCAATTCAGGATTAGTTACACAAAAATGTGTATTATAGTCAGCTACCAATAGCCATTAAATACAGAATTTGCAATCAGATAGCGCAATAGAAATATAGGCACATGGTATTTGAAATGCACTAGCAGGAATTTACTTGTTTTTATATGTTTGGAATTGCAATGGTATGAACAAAAAGGCAACAAGTAGCAGCACCGTTTGTTTGCCTCCGCCCCTCCCCCCAAGTATTTGGTGTATGTACTTAAACACGGAAGTACGTGCCTGTGGTTATGCTTGAGGTATGGTCAGGGTTCTGGTATGTTCAAATTACATTTCTCAGAAGCACTCGAGAGCACACACTAACAAAGTGAGCTGACAATTAACGAGTTTTTCACCTTGGCCACTTTGATCAGTCTATCAAATATGCGTGGTTTTCTTCTGATCTGTGTTCTCGGCATGGCATGACAACCTACCTTACTTTAGTAGTAGTTACAGTAACTTGATTTAAAATAACTTAACTTCAGAGAAACTTTAAGTGTAAGCATACCAAATTAATTGTGGCATGCTTGTCAAACCTGTGAACCCATTGTCTTCAGCAGTAACCGGTTCTATTAAATTGACATAGTATGCCCTTCTATGTAGAAACAAAATGCTTAAAGTTGCATGGTTCGATGAAACTGGTTTTTATCAAAACCAAAACACTTATCTAATTTTGGTTCTATATATCCAACTTAGATAATAGTGCATTAGCTAAGGATTGGGGACAGCCTATACAGAATAATCTGTGAGTTTATCACCTCATCCCCTTGGACACCTACTTTGAGACAGCCATTATGTAGGAACACTCATCAAGCAATTAGGTCAATCTCGTGGCCTCGTTAGCCAACTCCTCATTCCAGGTACCATATGTAACCTAGTCAGGTTTCAGGATGTCCCACTGGAAGTTTGATGGCACCATAGCCTGAACTGTTTTAAAGTTGTATGGTTTGATAAAGCATACTCAAACTAAAAATTCCAAACCATTGATCCTATGTTTCCAACTCAGATGGACTGAAAATCTGACGGTGCCCTCGGTATTTTGGGGGGGGGGGATTTTTTAACATCAGTTGATTAAGGAGGGGAATTTTCAATTGCAGACAATTGGTCTTTCTCATTCTACTGCTCCTTGCCCTATCCTAATAATGCCAAACCCCAGGTTAAGTAGCAACAAGAACCAATTTTTACATTATTGCTTTAACACAACCAAGATTAAAACCCAGGGGTTCAAATCCCATGACCTACCAAAAAAGGAAGTGGCGTTCAATGCATTTGGCCACTCCTACTTTCTAGTTAGTATGATTCCTGTTTTGCCAGCTATTTTTTAATCTACTTTTTAAAAATTATTTCTTTTTAAATTTACAGATGCAAAAATACATCAATAATAAATCAATATGTGTGCCCAATTTGATTTCTTTTTAAATTTACAGATGCAAAAATACATCAATAATAAATCAATATGTGTACCCAATTTGATTAATTCTATGTATGGAATTGACTATGGACTAGTTAGTAATGATGTAAATTCAAGAAATACAATTAAATATGTAAGATAATATTATATTAAATGATATTACACCACTGCCAAACAGCTAATGTATGCTGTCAAAAGTACACACACAAATATAACCACACTAAAATTGATCAAACAATGCTAGTGTAAATAAAATAATATATATAAAAATATATAATAACAACAAATTTGAAATAAATAAAAGATCAAAGAATGCACCCCAAAATGTAGTGTGTCGATTGTGACATTTGGATTTGGGAATGTTATGGTTCTATTAGACTGCGCAACTTTTAAAAAGTTGCCAAATTCTAGATGTTCCATCATTTATGTCTAGACAGAAGACTAGACCATTTCAGTAATTGCAACAAAGTAACAAGTTGAAGAATGCTTTGTTAAAGCTGCATAGTCCCATGAAGCATCACATTTTCAAAACCAAAACAATTATCTAAACTTTATTTGATATATTTGACAGCAAATTTGCAACAATTTTGTTAGAAATTGCTTATAATTATATATAGTAACCTGAGTATGCAAGGGCTACCAAAATATGTTTGAAAGTGATTTTAGCCGTAGGCCACACGCTTGCGCGATGCGTCGTAATGTGACAGGGCAATAGTGTTGTCTTACATGTTATCAAATAAATATTGACTGATTACTTATGAACAAAATATTCACTGATGCAATTGTTATAATTAAGCATGAATAGTAATTTGAACATTTTGAGAAATTTTGTTCATAAAATACAATATTGAATATTGTGATAGAAAAGTCTAATGTGTTATATGCAACACCTTACCATTAATTGTCAAGTTCATTGAAAATATGAATGGTTTTTGACTTCCCAGTAAGGCAGTTCTATAAAGCCAGACAGAGTGGCCAAATAAAGAGAGCACCTAGGCATATGTCAATGTACTTTAGATCTACGTTAGACAAACATTGTTCACTACATAGCACTAAGTTGACCTACGTCAGTGCGACGGATAGGTCATGGAATTTGCACCCCCAGGTTTGAATCCTGGTCGAGTCAAACCAATGACTTAACAAATTATACTTGTCCCTTTGTATTCGGCATTACTAGGATAGAGTGAGGAGCAGGGGATATAGCAAGATCAAATTGTCTATGACTGAAAATTCCCCATCTTAATCAACTGATGTACAAAAAGCATACACAAACACAAAAACTGGGTACCTTCAGATTTTCAGTCTAACATTGACCCATCTAATTTGGAAATATCAGATTCAATGTAAGTATGTGGTTTGATTTTGACCAACAAAATTATGCTGCATCAGACCATGCAGCAAACAAGTGATGGTGCAATTGCGCCATCAGTGGAAACTACCAGGAGACCAGGCTACATTTGAATTAGGACATCCAACATCACATGGTCATCGCGAGATGTCAATATGCGTCATAGCTAGAGAACTTTTGGAAAGCTTGTCAAAAGTATTTTGGGTTCTTTCAGCTCCAATTGCTTCAAAACTAGCCATTTTTCCTCAAAATGATTAATAAGTTGTAACGATCAATTTGATATATTTATCTCAAAAATAAAATAAAAATTTAAATGCCATCGGACCATGCAACTTTAATATGTGCACCAGTATCTAAGGTGGTTTTGCGTGAGATAATTCTATGATGCTTTTATTGGATTGTGCAGCTTTAATTAGCAACTGTTTTATCGGACAATGCAGCTTTAATTAGCAACTGACAGTTCGTCCTGCCTCTGAATCTCCGAACAGGATGTCGCAGTCTGCAATGACCTCTCTGGCAAGGAGCCACATGGACAGCTAGGCCTGCATCAGGGAGCCTATACAGAATGATAGGTAGCGCGCTGCCATAGAATGGCAAGAAGTGTAAGTTCGAATTCTGCTCTAGGCACAATCATTCCCATTTGCATCTCCCCCCGACAATACATTAAAGTTGAATAATCCGATGAAAGCAATATATTAAAAAAAATAAAAGACTTACCTAGATTTGATCGTCTGTGCCTAACTTACATATTGGTGCACTGAGTAATGATGTTGGCCTGGATTGAATGAATGATAAATGGATCTATGAGAGCATCCTTTGTCCGTCTACTTTGAAGAAACCGTACACCAGGGTCGCTGTATCTCGTCACCTCTCATCTGTCGTGACCTCATTCTATGTCCCAGTCAGCCCGCATCACGTGACCATCGTCAGATGGCAATCTGGGCCACAACTACACGAGTTTTGGCAAGCTTGTCAACATTATTTTGTTTCTTTCAATTCAAATTGTTACTATTTTTCATCAACACTCGTAACTAATGAATTGTAGGTAATGATGATAAAACTGATATATCTATCATTAAAAAACATCAGGTAAACTTTCAAAAGTCGGCGAGCTATGCAACTTTAAAGCAGGTTCCATTACGACTTACAGTGCGCTGTAGACATGTGGGTAATGAGGAAGGTGACGCCGAGATCCGAGTGACTCACCTGCAATAAAGGACGAACATCACGCTTAGTTTGTAAACAATGAGCGGTTACTTAGTTATAACAGAACAGTGACACGTGTACCTGCCCAGTCCACACTACACTCACACACAGTTACACTTACTTATAACAAAACAGTGACACGTGTACCTGCCCAGTTCACACTACACTCACACACAGTTACACTTAGTTATAACAAAACAGTGACACGTGTACCTGCCCAGTCCACACTGCACTCACACAGTTACACTTAGTTATAACAAAACAGTGACACGTGTACGTGCCCAGTCCACACTACACTCACACACAGTTACACTTATTTATAACAAAACAGTGACACGTGTACCTGCCCAGTCCACACTGCACTCACACAGTTACACTTAGTTATAACAAAACAGTGACACGTGTACGTGCCCAGTCCACACTACACTCACACACAGTTACACTTATTTATAACAAAACAGTGACACGTGTACCTGCCCAGTCCACACTGCACTCACACAGTTACACTTAGTTATAACAAAACAGTGACACGTGTACGTGCCCAGTCCACACTACACTCACACACAGTTACACTTATTTATAACAAAACAGTGACACGTGTACCTGCCCAGTCCACACTGCACTCACACAGTTACACTTAGTTATAACAAAACAGTGACACGTGTACGTGCCCAGTCCACACTAAACTCACACACAGTTACACTTATTTATAACAAAACAGTGACACATGTACGTGCCCAGTTCAAACTACACTCACACACAGTTACACTTAGTTATAACAAAACAGTGACACGTGTACCTGCCCAGTCCACACTGCACTCACACACAGTTACACTTAGTTATAACAAAACAGTGACATGTGAACCTGCCCAGTCCACACTCCACTCACACACAGTTACACTTAGTTATAACAAAACAGTGACACATATACCTGCCCAGTTCAAACTACACTCATACACAGTTACACTTAGTTATAACAAAACAGTGACATGTGTACCTGCCCAGTCCACACTACACTCACACACAGTTACACTTAGGCATAACAAAACAGTGACACATGTACGTGCCCAGTTCAAAATACACTCACACACAGTTACACTTAGTTATAACAAAACAGTGACACGTGTACCTGCCCAGTCCACACTACACTCACACACAGTTACACTTAGTTATAAGAAAACAGTGACATGTGTACGTGCCCAGTTCAAACTACACTCACACACAGTTACACTTAGTTATAACAAAACAGTGACATGTGTACGTGCCCAGTTCAAACTACACTCACACACAGTTACACTTAGTTATAACAAAACAGTGACACATGTACCTGCCCAGTCCACACTGCACTTAAACACAGTTACACTTAGTTATAACAAAAGTGACACGTGAACCTGCCCAGTCCACACTGCACACAAACACGCTCGTCTCACCCACTCCACATTGTGCCAACACTTCAGTCCCATAAAAGCACCACATCTTCAAAACTAAAACACTTACCTAGATATTACCCTGCACTTATTAAGCATTTGTTGCTGCATAGAGGGCGGGGGGGGGGGGGGGATACTATGCCAATTTAATAGAACCTGTTATTGATGAAGACTACGGACTAGTTTTATTTCACCATGGTTTCATTTCATTATATAAAATAAAATTAGCGATTCAAAATAGGTTACTTCAAACTAAATTAAAGTTGCTTATCACGATCAGTCCAATATATTTATCTCAGAAAATTGCAGAAATTGGAAGGTTCCATCGGACTATGCGACTTTGACACTGCACGGGCTGAGACTTGTCTGCACACCTCACAGCACCGACACCTGCCCCACCTCCTGTAGGCTGAACGATCACCTAAACTCCACAAGTAGCGGCAATGAAGGCATGTAGGCGATAGAACTGACTATGGGGATGTCATTTACATGGGGGCTAAAAAAGAATTACTAAATAAACTGCAAATACTGCAAAATAGAGCCCTAAAGACCTGCCTCAAAGTAGACAAACTGCACCCCACCTATGACATACACAAAAGAACTAAAGTAATGTTATTAGAAAACAGAAGAATAATCCACCTAAAAACCCTAGCGTATGGATATAGTCGAGACAATAAACATCTAATCCAACCACTAAGGAACACCAGAGCAAACAATGCACCACTACTAAGGTAGACCACAAGCCAAATCAAAGCTCATGAAAGAAGCCACTGGAAATGGCTGCCAAAGTATGGAATGCACAAGCGGTAAAGGAACGACAAATTCCTGACCTAAAAACATACAAAAAATATCTGTGCGAAATAAAACCAGGAAACCCCCTCTACGCTGTTCCACAAGGGGGCATGTGATGTCACGGCCTACCAGCTGGACAGCCCATGAGAGGTAACCCCCTACCAGAAACCAGCCAGATAACATCAAACCCAAGCATAAACCAACTACCTATTATGTACAAGCCTATAGTATGTAAATAGAGTAGGCTAGTCTAGAATTAAAGAGGAAGACTCTTACCAAGAAAATAAAAAAAAACTAACATAGATTACTAACCACAAACCATAATCTTAAGAAACACAGACTGATAACTGCCCAGCATTGAAAACAAGAGCGATCATCCGAGCTTATATGCTATGGACAGCATAAACATCCCATACAAAAATAAATTTAAAAAAAGTCTGAACCCCGGCAGTCTGACAGTGATAGGGCTCTTGTCATACATTCTAATGTAGACTGCAGCCCAGCAAATAACTTACATTGTAATTTGTATGAAATGGCACTTAGTGTGTCATGGGGCGCATCTTCACCACCTTCCTCATCTGGCTGTCATGTGTTAGTTGAAGCTGCGACCCGACATACTAGGTCGCAGCTTCAATCCTTCCTCAGGGACCAGAAGGAAAACAACTTGGCGGTTCTTTATAATGAAGACATTCAGCAGTTAGAGGACACCTAAACCTGAAGGTGCACACGGCTAACATTTGAACAAACTCCTGTGATTGCTTTTCAATATACACACAAACATATATCAAATTATAGCTCTACATGAGCTGAATTCAGAAATGTCATCAACGATGAGATTGCGTGGAAGTTGGCTATTTTGCCGTTTGCCTAATGAGAAAGCGGGTGGCGTAGTAAATTGATTGTATTGATGCCGGACACACTTTGTATCCCGGAAGAGAGGTCAGTCTGCAGCGTGCGCTCTGCACACGTCAGTTCGTATCCAATCAGAGGCATATCACATATGCCAAAACAAGTGATACAAATCAGCAATTTTTGTCACTTGTCCATATGACAAGTCAGGTGAGATTTTACTTATTTGCCTGAATTTTCATCTTTCCGCGTACATAGTAAAAGCAAGGAAGTCAACTAGGTAGATGTACAATGGTGGTCGACATCAGTGTTTATTATCCATAACACAGACAATGATGAGTCAGAATGAACAATAATAATGACTTAACTGTAAGTCACTCTTATACCAGAGAAGACAAGTACATCGCACTCGGCCATTAATTATACAATTAACAATTAATAAGTTGCTAATTAACCGACCATAGAAATGAATATATAAGACAATGATCAAGCAAGTAATTATATTAAGCCCCAGTCACACATACCTGGATCAGGGGCCGGATGAGCCCCGGACCGCCATCCGGGGTGGTCCGGGGCTCGTCCGTGGGTCGTCCGTGGCGACCGCCCCTGATCCGGCCTGATCTGGCTCAATCCGGCATGGTCCGGGGGTGGTCCAGGGGTGGTCCAGGTAATTTGGGGGTGGTCCGGGGTGGACCAGGGCTGTCCGGGGTCATTTTGAGCCACGGTTTGACCTGGACCATCCCCGGACTATCCAGGACTAACCCCGGCCTAGCCACGAACCACTCCCGGACTGTCCGGGGGTGATCCGGGATAGTCCGGGGGTGGTACGGGGCAGTCTGGGGGGTGGTCCGGCCTCATCCGGTTTAGTCAGGGGCCGGTCCGGCCCAGTCCGGGCTCATCCAGGGCCGTTCCGGGGGTGGTCCGGGGCTCGTCTGGGAAGGTGTGACTGCGAGGCAAAAATTGACGAAAACAGTGATTTTATCCATGGCGGTCCGGGACAGTCCGGGCCATTGGTCCGTGGGTGGTCCGGCTCAAAATCCGGGGCTCGTCTGGCTATGTGTGACTGGGGCTTTACCAGTTAGGCAATTGACATAATATCTTGGCTAGCCATAACACCAAGGAGCTCCCGCCCGACAAAGCCAAATAAATAAAATAGAGGAAAAAAAGCACCTAGGGAAGAGATGCATGATAATGATAGGTGAAAACCATAGGGCATCATGGTAATCGATAGCACAGGCCACATGCATCTCGAGAAGGATTCGTTCGGAAATTAGGAGAGCAGTTATTTGAACACTGAATCGGATTTTCAACCACACCTAGTCTTCATTTCCTCAATGGTTGCACCTTGCATAGCGAGGAAGGTTCAGCAAGAGTCCAACAAAAGCCTGACAAGGTCCTAACAAGAGCTAAACAATAGTGCAATAAGAGCGCAATAAGAGTCCAAGAAGAGTCCCACAAGAGCCCAACTAGAGCCCCACAAGGTCCTAACAAGAGATAAACAAGTCCAACAAAGTCCTAACAAGAGCCCAACAAGGTCCTACTAAGAGCCAAAGAAGGCCAATAGCCCAACAAGAGCCCAACAAGCGCGCAACAAGAGCCCAACAATGTCCTAACAAGAGCCAATATGAGCCCCACAAGAGCTCAACATGAGCCCCACAAGAGCCCAACAAGACCCCCATAACAACCCCATATGAGCCTAACAAGGGCCCAACAAGAGCCCCCCCCCAACAAGACCCCCATAAGAACCCAACAAGAACCCACCAAGGGCCCAACAAGAGCATAGCTAGATCCCCACAAGAGGCTAATAAGAGTCCGACAAGGGTCCCACAAGAGCCTAACAAGAGCCTAATGAGAGCCTAACAAGGGTCCCACAAGAGCCTAACAAGGGTCCTTCAAGAGCCTAACAAGGGTCCCACAAGAGCCTAACAAGGGCCCAACAAGAGCCTAGCAAGATCCCCACAAGAGTCCAACAAGGGTCCAACAAGAGCCCAACAACAGTCCAACAAGAGCCCAACAACAGTCCACCAAGACCTGAGAGTCCCACATGAGTGACATGCAGACTCGCTCTGACAGCTTTAATCTGCTGGACACAAAGTCCACAACCACATCAGCTCCAACTTCACAAGGCCACAGCCGCTCGCTTTACCCAAACACCTCACCACCCACACCATGCCCTGATATCCCACTCAGCCACATTACCCTGACACTGAGTCAGACCAACCCTTGCACTAACCTAGTTATGTCGAGCTGCTAGGTAGCTACAACAATAAATTAAATAAACCACTTGCTTAACTCGACCAGGCATGGAACTCACGACACGGGAAGCAGGTGTTCGAACCACTCGCCACCCGGTTCGGTGCCTTGCCTCAGCAGAGTGCAAGGGAGCAGCATCGGTATTCAAGGACCGATTACAGAGTATGTACACAAATATACACACATCAACTAAGTTGTTTCCTCATAGACGACACACACTGGTCCACCGACATCCCGCACACCTAAACATGCTCCCCGAAGCAGAGTACGCCCTGTGCATCCCATTCCCATTAGCTTCCGGTCACGTGAGGGGATGGGGGGGGGGGGGGGGCCAGCCATGTGTTAAGAGCACGCCGAGGGCGCCGCCTGGTGGCGCGCAGAATCAATACAAACCAACGAGGAGCCTGGTCCGCCGAGCAACTCTGCGCCGCCGGGTCACCTGGGGACCAGTGTGGTAGAACTGAGGCCCAGTGCTTAGCGCTACTTCGCTCCGGG
>CM059202.1:18793692-18958058 GCA_030323885.1 Branchipolynoe longqiensis
ACCACACTGTCATGTACCTACCCTGTACCCTACAACCCACACTGTTACCACACTCTCATGTACCTACCCTGTACCCTACAACCCACACTGTTACCACACTCTCATGTACCTACCCTGTACCCTACAACCCACACTGTTACCACACTGTCACGTACCTACCCTGTACTCTACAACCCACACTGTTACCACACTCTCATGTACCTACCCTGTACCCTACAACCCACACTGTTACCACACTCTCACGTACCTACCCTGTACCCTACAACCCACACTGTTACCACACTGTCACGTACCTACCCTGTACCCTACAACCCACACTGTTACAACACTGTCACGTACCTACCCTGTACCCTACAACCCACACTGTTACCACACTCTCACGTACCTACCCTGTACCCTACAACCCACACTGTTACCACTCTCATGTACCTACCCTGTACCCTACAACCCACACTGTTACCACACTCTCATGTACCTACCCTGTACCCTACAACCCACACTGTTACCACACTCTCACGTACCTACCCTGTACCCTACAACCCACACTGTTACCACACTGTCACGTACCTACCCTGTACCCTACAACCCACACTGTTACAACACGGCCACGTACCTACCCTGTACTCTACAACCCACACTGTTACCACACTCTCATGTACCTACCCTGTACTCTACAACCCACACTGTTACCACACTCTCATGTACCTACCCTGTACCCTACAACCCACACTGTTACAACACTCTCGTACCTACCCTGTACCCTACAACCCACACTGTTACCACTCTCATGTACCTACCCTGTACTCTACAACCCACACTGTTACCACACTCTCGTACCTACCCTGTACCCTACAACCCACACGTTTACCACACTCTCATGTATCTACCCTGTACCCTATAACCCACACTGTTACCACACTCTCGTACCTACCCTGTACCCTACAACCCACACTGTTACCACACTGTCATGTACCTACCCTGTACCCTACAACCCACACTGTTACCACACTGTCATGTACCTACCCTGTACCCTACAACCCACACTGTTACCACACTGTCACGTATCTACCCTGTACTCTACAACCCACACTGTTACCACACTCTCACGTACCTACCCTGTACCCTACAACCCACACTGTTACCACACTGTCACGTACCTACCCTGTACCCTACAACCCACACTGTTACCACACTCTCATGTACCTACCCTGTACCCTACAACCCACACTGTTACCACACTCTCATGTACCTACCCTGTACCCTACAACCCACACTGTTACCACACTCTCATGTACCTACCCTGTACCCTACAACCCACACTGTTACCACACTCTCATGTACCTACCCTGTACCCTACAACCCACACTGTTACCACACTCTCATGTACCTACCCTGTACCCTACAACCCACACTGTTACAACACTGTCACGTACCTACCCTGTACTCTACAACCCACACTGTTACCACACTCTCATGTACCTACCCTGTACTCTACAACCCACACTGTTACCACACTCTCGTACCTACCCTGTACCCTACAACCCACACTGTTACCACACTCTCATGTACCTACCCTGTACCCTACAACCCACACTGTTACAACACTGTCACGTACCTACCCTGTACTCTACAACCCACACTGTTACAAAACTGTCACCTACCTACCCTGTACCCTACAACCCACACTGTTACCACACTCTCATGTACCTACCCTGTACCCCAACCCACACTGTTACAACACTGTCACGTACCTACCCTGTACCCTACAACCCACACTGTTACCACACTCTCATGTACCTACCCTGTACCCTACAACCCACACTGTTACCACACTCTCGTACCTACCCTGTACCCTACAACCCACACTGTTACCACACTGTCACGTACCTACCCTGTACCCTACAACCCACACTGTTACCACACTGTCACGTACCTACCCTGTACCCTACAACCCACACTGTTACCACACTGTCATGTACCTACCCTGTACCCTACAACCCACACTGTTACAACACTGTCACGTACCTACCCTGTACCCTACAACCCACACTGTTACCACACTCTCATGTACCTACCCTGTACCCTACAACCCACACTGTTACAACACTGTCACGTACCTACCCTGTACTCTACAACCCACACTGTTACAAAACTGTCACCTACCTACCCTGTACCCTACACCCCACACTGTTACCACACTCTCATGTACCTACCCTGTACCCTACAACCCACACTGTTACAACACTGTCACGTACCTACCCTGTACTCTACAACCCACAATGTTACCACACTCTCATGTACCTACCCTGTACTCTACAACCCACACTGTTACCACACTCTCGTACCTACACTGTACCCTACAACCCACACTGTTACCACACTGTCACTTACCTACCCTGTACCCTACAACCCACACTGTTACCACACTGTCACGTACCTACCCTGTACCCTACAACCCACACTGTTACCACACTGTCATGTACCTACCCTGTACCCTACAACCCACACTGTTACAACACTGTCATGTACCTACCCTGTACTCTACAACCCACACTGTTACCACACTCTCATGTACCTACCATGTACCCTACAACCAACACTGTTACCACACTGTCACGTACCTACCCTGTACTCTACAACCCACACTGTTACCACACTCTCATGTACCTACCCTGTACCCTACAACCCACACGGTTACCACACTCTCACGTACCTACCCTGTACCCTACAACCCACACTGTTACAACACTGTCACGTACCTACCCTGTACCTTACAACCCACACTGTTACAACACTCTCACGTACGTACCCTGTACCCTACAACCCACACTGTTACCATACTGTCACATACCTACCCTGTACCCTACAACCCACACTGTTACCACACTCTCATGTACCTACCCTGTACCTTACAACCCACACTGTTACCACACTCTCACGTACCTACCATGTACCCTACAACCCACACTGTTACCACTCTCATGTACCTACCCTGTACCCTACAACCCACACTGTTACCACACTCCCATGTACCTACCCTGTACCCTACAACCCACACTGTTACCACACTGTCACATACCTACCCTGTACCCTACAACCCACACTGCTACCACACTCTCATGTACCTACCCTGTACCCTACAACCCACACTGTTACCACACTCTCACGTACCTACCCTGTACCCTACAACCCACACTGTTACAACCCTGTCACGTACCTACCCTGTACCTTACAACCCACACTGTTACAACACTCTCACGTACGTACCCTGTACCCTACAACCCACACTGTTACCACACTCTCACGTACGTACCCTGTACCCTAAAACCCACACTGTTACAACACTGTCACATACCTACCCTGTACCTTGCAACCCACACTGTTACCACACTCTCACGTATCTACCCTTTACCCTACAACCCACACTGTTACCACACTCTCATGTACCTACCATGTACACTACAACCCACACGGTTACAACACTGTCACATACCTACCCTGTACTCTACAACCCACAGTTACAAAACTGTCACGTACCTACCCTGTACTCTACAACCCACACTGTTACAACACTGTCATGTATCTACCCTGTACTCTACAACCCACACTGTTACCACACTCTCATGTACCTACCATGTACACTACAACCCACACTGTTACAACACTGTCACGTACCTACCCTGTACTCTACAACCCACACTGTTACCACACTGTCACGTACCTACCCTGTACCCTACAACCCACACTGTTACAACACGGCCACGTACCTACCCTGTACTCTACAACCCACACTGTTACCACACTCTCATGTACCTACCCTGCACCCTACAACCCACACTGTTACCACTCTCATGTACCTACCCTGTACTCTACAACCCACACTGTTACCACACTCCCATGTACCTACCCTGTACTCTACAACCCACACTGTTACCACACTCTCGTACCTACCCTGTACCCTACAACCCACACTGTTACCACACTGTCACGTACCTACCCTGTACACTACAACCCACACTGTTACCACACTGTCACGTACCTACCCTGTACCCTACAACCCACACTGTTACAACACTGTCACGTACCTTCCCTGTACTCTACAACCCACACTGTTACCACACTGTCACGTACCTACCCTGTACTCTACAACCCACACTGTTACCACACTCTCATGTACCTACCATGTACCCTACAACCCACACTGTTACCAGACTGTCACGTACCTACCCTGTACTCTACAACCCACACCGTTACCACACTCTCATGTACCTCTCTGTACCCTACAACCCACACTGTTACCACACTCTCACGTACCTACCCTGTACCCTACAACCCACACTGTTACAACACTGTCACGTACCTACCCTGTACCTTACAACCCACACTGTTACAACACTGTCACGTATGCACCCTGTACCCTACAACCCACACTGTTACCACACTGTCACGTACCTACCCTGTACTCTACAACCCACACTGTTACCACACTCCCATGTACCTACCCTGTACCCTACAACCCACACTGTTGCCACACTCTCATGTACCTTCCCTGTACCCTACAACCCACACTTTTACCACACTGTCACATACCTACCCTGTACCCTACAACCCACACTGTTACCACACTCATGTACCTACCCTGTACCCTACAACCCACACTGTTACCACACTCTCACGTACACACCCTGTACCCTACAACCCACACTGTTACAACACTGTCACGTACCTACCCTGTACCTTACAACCCACACTGTTACCACACTCTCACGTACCTACCCTGTACCCTACAACCCACACTGTTACCACACTCTCATGTACCTACCCTGTACCCTACAACCCACACTGTTACCACTCTCATGTACCTACCCTGTACCCTACAACCCACACTGTTACCACACTCCCATGTACCTACCCTGTACCCTACAACCCACACTGTTACCACACTGTCACGTACCTACCCTGTACCCTACAACCCACACTGTTACCACACTCTCATTTACCTACCCTGTACCCTACAACCCACACTGTTACCACACTCTCACGTACCTACCCTGTACCCTACAACCCACACTGTTACAACACTGTCACGTACCTAACCCTGTACCTTACAACCCACACTGTTACAACACTCTCACCTACGTACCCTGTACCCTACAACCCACACTGTTACCACACTCTCACGTATGTACCCTGTACCCTAAAACCCACACTGTTACAACACTGTCACATACCTACCCTGTACCTTACAACCCACACTGTTACCACACTCTCACGTATCTACCCTGTACCCTACAACCCACACTGTTACCACACTCTCATGTACCTACCCTGTACCCTACAACCCACACTGTTACCACTCTCATGTACCTACCCTGTACCCTACAACCCACACTGTTACCACACTCCCATGTACCTACCCTGTACCTTACAACCCACACTGTTACCACACTGTCACGTACCTACCCTGTACCCTACAACCCACACTGTTACCACACTCCCATGTACCTACCCTGTACCTTACAACCCACACTGTTACTACACTCTCATGTACCTACCCCGTATCCCTCGGGTTCGGAAGGTAGGGAGTCGGTTCCCAATCGAGTCAAATCAATGACTTATCAAATTGATACTTGACCCTTCCTAGTCTAGTGCTCGGCATTAATAGGATAGTGTAACGACTGGTTAGCTCAGTGTCAGGAAAATGTGAGTGAGATATTGGGTTATGATGCTGGCAGCCTGATTTCCCAGTCGCCATGAGTGCACACTGTCAGAAGTCAATGCCCTTCCTGATATGACCTTAGATGTTGCCAGGATGTAAAACTCCAACAACCAACCAACCTACCCTGTACCCTGTATCCCACAGCCCTCACTGTGATTAGAGTTCCACACATTAACCATATGCCCGACCCACTATTTAAAGCATTTCCAATTTGGTGAAGTCAGCAGGGACTGAAGTCAGCCCAGCATTCAGACCACTTCACGTCTGCACCTCACCCCCACCAACCCTCACTCCACCCCCCACTGCACCCCACCAACCACCGCTCCACTCCCCCCCCCACTCCACTCCCCCCCCCCCACCAACCCCCGCTCCACCCAACCACCCACCGCTCCATACCAACCCCCGCTGCACCCACCAACCCCCGCTCCATACCACCCCCCACTCCACCCCCAACCCCGCTCCACCCAACCAACCCCCACTGCTCCACACCAACCCCGCTCACCCACCACCCCCCCGCTCACTCACCAACCCCAGCAACCCACTCTACCCACCAACCCCTACTCACTCCACCCCACCCACTTTACGTCTGCACTCGACCCCACCCTCGCTCCACCCCACCAACCCCCACTTGACCCTACCACCCCCACTCACCCACCGACTCCCACACTTCCACAGAAAACATCACACTCACACTCACACTCACCTCACATCACACTCACATCACACCACACTCACACTCACACTCACACTCACACTCAACTCACATCACACTCACACTCACACTCACACTCACACTCACACACACACACACACACACACACACACACAACACACACACACACACACAATTTAAACAAAAGGATTTTGGCATTCTTTGTTTGTCCGATTTCAATGAGGTAGCTTGACGCGGCTTGAAGGGGGCCCGCCTGCCTGACTGCGGGGTGTGCCACCAGGGGACAGCCTGCGTCCCACTCACCCACATACACCCGTCTGTAAACACGGCCCTTCGGCAACACCGAATGTGGACCACACGTCTCCAGTCTTTTTTTGTCTTTTTTAAATCTTGTTTCCTCCTTTGTATATCATCTACACGTATATACATATATGTATATATACACATATATATATACATATATAGATATGGATATTTAGTTGGTTGAGAGCATTAATTTGACATGTAGGCTCTTGAATCAGAATAAGTGAACGAGGATGCCCGACGAACCCTGACGCCTGTTTGTTATTGAAGCTTGACTTCAGTGTACACAGATCGTGTAGCTGCATGGTGAGCATGGTGAGCATGGTGAGCACGGTGAGCACGGTGATCATGGTGAGCACGGCGAGTGGTGAATGTGAAACATGGTCTGAGGTGTCACGCAGGCTTTCGTTTCAGCCCCTCCACACACTAAATGTAACAGCGGATGAGTTAACTCCAGACCGTCAACAGCAGATGACAGACAACAGATGACAGTCAACAGCAGATGACAGTCAACAGCAGATGGCAGCTAATATCACATGACAGCTAACAGCCCATAACAGCTAACATCACATGCCAGCTAACAGCAGATGGCAGCTAAGAGCACATGGCAGCTACCAGCAATGACAGCTAACAGCACATGCCAGCTAACATCACATGCCAGCTAACAGCAATGACAGCTAACAGCACATGACAGCCAACAGCAATGCCAGCTAACAGCACATGGCAGCTAACAGCAATGCCAGCTAACAGCACATGACAGCTAACAGCACATGACAGCTAACAGCACATAACAGCTAACAGCACATTACATTCCAGCTAACAGCACATTCCGGAAAACAGTACATGGCAGCTAACAGCATATGGCAGCTAATAGCACATGACAGCTAACAGCACATGACAGCTAACAGCACATGGCAACTAACAGCATATGACAGCTAGCATCACATGACAGCTAACATCACATGACAGCTAACATCACATGACAGCTAACAGCACATGACAGCTAGCAGCACATGACAGCTAACAACACATGACAGCTAACAACACATGACAGCTAACAGCACATGGCAGCTAACATCATATGACAGCTAACAGCACATGACAGCTAACAGCACATGACAGCTAACAGCACATGCCAGCTAACAGCACATGACAGCTAACAGCACATGACAGCTAACAGCACATGACAGCTAACAGCACATGACAGCTAACAGCATATGTCAGCTAACAGCACATGCCAGCTAACGGCACATGCCAGCTAACAGCACATGCCAGCTAACAGCATATGGCAGCTAAAAGCACATGACAGCTAACAGCACATGACAGCTAACAGCACATGACAGCTAACAGCACATGTCAGCTAACAGCACATGGCAGCTAACAGCACATAACAGCTAACAGCACATGCCAGCTAACAGCAGATGACAGTTAACATGAATAACAGCAGATAACAGTTAATGACAGAGGACAGTTTATTGTAGATGACAGTTAACATCAGATGACAATTAACACCACGTGACAGTAAACAGGAATAACAGCAAAGAACAGCAAACCTGGGTGTAGTTTATGGGAACAGCAGCTTATAGCAGCCTTCATATAGAAAGATATTCGAACAAATGCAAACAGTTGTCAGTTGAATCACATAGATTACTGAATATTTAAATTTTAAGCAAAGTATGGTGAAACTTACTGAACATCAACAGATTTTGACATTTATTCATATTTACACTTGAGATTAATATTTGTCTCATATCCAATAATTAACGATTTAAACAAAGCAAGGTTTAGTTTATTGATCAGGAACAGATTTGTGGAAACGCGCAAACATGGCACGGCGCTCCTGATCCTGACCCCATAAGGCTGCCGAAGTAAGGTAGGCCACGATGTACTAATGGCAAGACGCAATCAGGCTGCCGAGGTATGGTAGGCCATGATGTACTGATGGCAACCAGGCTACCGAGGTATGGTAGGCCATGATGTACTGATGGCAACCAGGCTGCCGAGGTAAGGTAGGCCATGATGTACTGATGGCAACCAGGCTGCCGAGGTAAGGTAGGCCATGATGTACTAATGGCAACCAGGCTGTCGAGGTAAGGTAGGCCATGATGTACTAATGGCAACCAGGCTGCTGAGGTATGGTAGGCCATGATGTACTGATGGCAACCAGGCTGCCGAGGTATGGTAGGCCATGATGTACTGATGGCAACCAGGCTGCCGAGGTAAGGTAGGCCATGATGTACTAATGGCAACCAGGCTGTCGAGGTAAGGTAGGCCATGATGTACTAATGGCAACCAGGCTGCTGAGGTATGGTAGGCCATGATGTACTGATGGCAACCAGGCTGCCGAGGTATGGTAGGCCATGATGTACTGATGGCAACCAGGCTACCGAGGTATGGTAGGCCATGATGTACTGATGGCAACCAGGCTGCCGAGGTAAGGTAGGCCATGATGTACTAATGGCAACCAGGCTGTCGAGGTAGGTAGGCCATGATGTACTAATGGCAACCAGGCTGCTGAGGTATGGTAGGCCATGATGTACTGATGGCAACCAGGCTGCCGAGGTATGGTAGGCCATGATGTACTGATGGCAACCAGGCTGCCGAGGTAAGGTAGGCCATGATGTACTAATGGCAACCAGGCTGTCGAGGTAAGGTAGGCCATGATGTACTAATGGCAACCAGGCTGCTGAGGTATGGTAGGCCATGATGTACTGATGGCAACCAGGCTGCCGAGGTAAGGTAGGCCATGATGTACTAATGGCAACCAGGCTGTCGAGGTAAGGTAGGCCATGATGTACTAATGGCAACCAGGCTGCCGAGGTAAGGTAGGCCATGATGTACTAATGGCAACCAGGCTGTCGAGGTAAGGTCGGCCATGATGTACTGATGGCAACCAGGCTGCCGAGGTAAGGTAGGCCATGTGTATGATGGCAACCAGGCTGCCGAGGTAAGGTAGGCATGATGTACTAATGCAACCAGGCTGCTGAGTAAGGTAGGCCATGATGTACTAATGGCAACCAGGCTGCCGAGGTAAGGTAGGCCATGATGTACTAATGGCAACCAGGCTGTCGAGGTAAGGTCGGCCATGATGTACTGATGGCAACCAGGCTGCCGAGGTAAGGTAGGCCATGATGTACTAATGGCAACCAGGCTGCTGAGGTATGGTAGGCCATGATGTACTGATGGCAACCAGGCTGCCGAGGTAATGTAGGCCATGATGTACTAATGGCAACCAGGCTGCTGAGGTATGGTAGGCCATGATGTACTGATGGCAACCAGGCTGCCGAGGTAAGGTAGGCCATGATGTACTGATGGCAACCAGGCTGCTGAGGTATGGTAGGCCATGATGTACTGATGGCAACCAGGCTGCCGAGGTAAGGTAGGCCATGATGTACTGATGGCAACCAGGCTGCCGAGGTATGGTAGGCCATGATGTACTGATGGCAACCAGGCTGCCGAGGTAAGGTAGGCCATGATGTACTAATGGCAACCAGGCTGCTGAGGTATGGTAGGCCATGATGTACTGATGGCAACCAGGCTGCCGAGGTAAGGTAGGCCATGATGTACTGATGGCAAGATGTAACTAGGCTGCTGAGGTAAGGTAGGCCATAATGTACTGATGGCAAGATATAACTAGGCTGCTGAGGTAAGGTAGGCCACGATGTACTGATAGAAAGACGTAATCAGGCTGCCGAGGTAAGGTAGGCCATAATGTACTGATGGCAAGATGTAACTAGGCTGCCGAGGTAAGGTAGGCTGTGATGTACTGATGGCAAGATATAACTAGGCTGCTGAGGTAAGGTAGGCCATAATGTACTGATGGCAAGATGTAACTAGGCTGCTGAGGTAAGGTAGGCCATAATGTACTGATGGCAAGATATAACTAGGCTGCTGAGGTAAGGTAGGCCACGATGTACTGATAGAAAGACGTAATCAGGCTGCCGAGGTAAGGTAGGCCATAATGTACTGATGGCAAGATGTAACTAGGCTGCCGAGGTAAGGTAGGCTGTGATGTACTGATGGCAAGATATAACTAGGCTGCTGAGGTAAGGTAGGCCATAATGTACTGATGGCAAGATGTAACTAGGCTCTCGACACACAAATCCCGTTGTCTATTAAGTACATGCACACAGAAACCACGGTGTTCTGGATTATTACACACACATACCGGTGTCTAATAGTACAGGCACACACACGGGGTCACATAGGTAAACAGATCAAAACAAGAAGCCACAAGGCTCGTTGAGCAACTGCACTCTGTGAATGTTCAAATCTGGGTGGTTTGACGGTAGTGGGCAGGACCTGACCCTTCGCAGGTGGTGCCAGTGAGAGAAATGGGAACTAAAGCCCTACATAATGGCGTATATAAGGTCCAGTATTGGATATAAACTGTGTGGGGAACATTCCTTGTTTATATACACCTAATTTCGTTACAGAATTTTTATATTTCATAGATATTTATTAAATCACGGGACGCCTTACCGGAAGTGGGCCGCACATTCACCTTACCGGAAGTGGGCCGCACGTGCACCATACCGGAAGTGGGCCGCACGTGCATAACGGGAGACGCTCTTACCTGCAATGTAACCAAAGACAAAGGTTAGATAGATCTTGATGGCCAAATGGTGTGCTAATATTGAAAATATTGGGTTCTTGGTGTTTACTTCCTAACAACATCTAAGGTCACATCAGGTAGGGTACCTACAGACTTGTGACTGCGTTAATAGCAACTTTATAGTGTTGCCCAAACGGGATGCACGGCTACCATCACGATGACCCCATATCCAAATAAGTCCCATGACCCTGGTATTGGGCAAATCAGTCCTTATCAATTGTACAACTCACTGCTTTGACTCGGTCACCACCTTCCACATGGGATGGTCGGTTGATTGTTGGAGTTTTACGTCCTAGCAACATTTAATGTCACATCAGGATGGGGACTGCATTGTGACAGTGCGCACTCATAGCGACTTTATAGTGCTGCACCACTGCGAGACCTGGCTGCCAGAACCATTACCTGATATCCCACTCAGTCACATTATCCTGACACTGAGCCAACCAGTCCTTGCCCTATCCTAATAATGCTGAGCACCTGGCTAAGAAGCAACAAGTATAATTTTGTATGTCATTGGTTTGACTCGACCACAGTTTGAACCAAAATATGAGACGGACGCTCAACACATTCGGCCATCCCGCCTGGGTTCTCCCACATGGGAGGCCACCCTGACAGGAAGCAAAGACTGAGGTAATCAATTACTAAGGAGGAAAATGTCTCAAACATCTTCACCAACATGCCATGTTGGGAACGAGAACCTCCAAGTATTAGAAGATCATATGTAGACACAAGGTTCCCATAGTTTTCCACATTAGACAGTGCCAGAATAGCTTAAGAAATGACAGGATTTGATGTGACCAAGTTGGCAAAGAGGTCTGCAGTTTAACGAATTGAAAGTAAATACCATGTCAGATGCCGGGTGTAATTAGACTCTGCCCTACATGAATGACTACACAGTACTTCATTCATTGATGGTGGTACTACACAGTACTTGATTTATTGATGGTGGTACTACACAGCACTTCATTGATTGATGGTGGTACTACACAGAACTTCATTGATTGATGGTGGTACTACACAGCACTTCATTCATTGATGGTGGTACTACACAGTACTTCATTCATTGATGGTGGTACTACACAGTACTTGATTTATTGATGGTGGTACTACACAGTACTTCATTGATTGATGATTGTATGTATCTGATTGATTGTGATACCATAAGTACTTGATTTATTGTAATATTAAAAGTACTTGATTGATGATAATACAAGTACTTTATTGATGGTGATATCAAGTATTTGATCGATGACTCAAGTATTTGATTGCTGATACTACAAGCATTTAAATTATGATATTACAAGTACTTGATTGGTAATAATACTGTACAAGTACTTAACTGATATTACACAGTGGTTGATTGATGATGAGAATAGCAAATATTACACCTAAAGCAGGATTCGAACCCACATAGGTTGCCACTCGAGGGGATAGCATGCTAGCCATTACACTACATATGCTCCCTGATGCAATCACCCTATCCAGGCATCTACGTACATCCTTGCCTGAAAGGTCAGTGCAGACTACTCAGTGTTCTTCTATGTGGCAACATGTTGAATAAGTGCATCAGTATCCAAGTTAGATATGCATAATCAAATCTAGATAATTATTTTGGTTTTGGAAATCTGATGCTTTCATCGGACTGTGCAGCTTTACATGCTTTACATCCATAAGTTATGTAATACCTACACTTACATACAGGCAATGCATTCAGATATACACACAGGGAAGGTTCAACAACTATACAGCTTGTACGGGATCCTCGTCACAGCACCAGTGTCCTTACATACAGGCAATGCATTCAGATATACACACGGGGAAGGTTCAACAACCATACAGCTTGTACGAGATCCTCGTCACAGCACCAGTGTCCTTACATACAGGCAATGCATTCAGATATACACACAGGGAAGGTTCAACAACCATACACTTGTAGGATACAGCACCATTGTCCTTACATACAGGCAATGCATTCAGATATACACACAGGGAAGGTTCAACAACCATACAGCTTGTACGGGATCCTCGTCACAGCACCAGTGTCCTTACATACAGGCAATGCATTCAGATATACACACGGGGAAGGTTCAACAACCATACAGCTTGTACGGGATCCTCGTCACAGCACCAGTGTCCTTACATACAGGCAATGCATTCAGATATACACACAGGGAAGGTTCAACAACCATACAGCTTGTACGGGATCCTCGTCACAGCACCAGTGTCCTTACATACAGGCAATGCATTCAGATATACACACAGGAAGGTTCAACAACCATACAGCTTGTAGATCCTCGCACAGCACCATGCCACAACAGCATCATTCAGATATACACAAGTAAAAACATACAGCTTGTACGGATCCTCGTCACAGCACCAGTGTCCTTACATACAGGCAATGCTTCAGATATACACACAGGGAAGGTTCAACAACCATACAGCTTGTAGGGATCCTCGTCACAGCACCAGTGTCCTTACATACAGGCAATGCATTCAGATATACACACAGGGAAGGTTCAACAACCATACAGCTTGTACGGGATCCTCGTCACAGACCAGTGTCCTTACATACAGGCAATGCATTCAGATATACACACAGGGAAGGTTCAACAACATACAGCTTGTACGGGATCCTCGTCACAGTACCAGTGTCCTTACATACAGGCAATGCATTCAGATATACACACAGGGAAGGTTCAACAACCATACAGCTGTACGATCCTCGTCACACACCATGTCCTTACATACAGGCAATGCATTCAGATATACACACAGGGAAGGTTCAACAACCATACAGCTTGTATGGGATCCTCGTCACAGCACCATTGTCCTTACATACAGGCAATGCATTCAGATATACACACAGGGAAGGTTCAACAACCATACAGCTTGTACGAGATCCTCGTCACAGCACCAGTGTCCTTACATACAGGCAATGCATTCAGATATACACACAGGGAAGGTTCAACCATACAGCTTGTACGGGATCCTCGTCACAGTACCAGTGTCCTTACATACAGGCAATGCATTCAGATATACACACAGGGAAGGTTCAACAACCATACAGCTTGTACGAGATCCTCGTCACAGCACCAGTGTCCTTACATACAGGCAATGCATTCAGATATACACACGGGGAAGGTTCAACCATACAGCTTGTACGGGATCCTCGTCACAGTACCAGTGTCCTTACATACAGGCAATGCATTCAGATATACACACGGGGAAGGTTCAACCATACAGCTTGTACGGGATCCTCGTCACAGTACCAGTGTCCTTACATACAGCCAATGCATTCAGATATACACACGGGGAAGGTTCAACCATACAGCTTGTACGGGATCCTCGTCACAGCACCAGTGTCCTTACATACAGGCAATGCATTCAGATATACACACAGGGAAGGTTCAACAACCATACAGCTTGTACAGGATCCTCGTCACAGCACCATTGTCCTTACATACAGGCAATGCATTCAGATATACACACAGGGAAGGTTCAACAACCATACAGCTTGTACGAGATCCTCGTCACAGTACCAGTGTCCTTACATACAGGCAATGCATTCAGATATACACACGGGGAAGGTTCAACAACCATACAGCTTGTACGGGATCCTCGTCACAGTACCAGTGTCCTTACATACAGGCAATGCATTCAGATATACACACAGGGAAGGTTCAACAACCATACAGCTTGTACGAGATCCTCGTCACAGCACCAGTGTCCTTACATACAGCAATGCATTCAGATATACACACAGGAAGGTTCAACAACCATACAGCTTGTACGAGATCCTCGTCACAGCACCATGTCCTTACATACAGGCAATGCATTCAGATATACACACGGGAAGGTTCAACAACCAACAGCTTGTAGGGATCCTCGTCACAGCACCAGTGTCCTTACATACAGGCAATGCATTCAGATATACACACAGGGAAGGTTCAACAACCATACAGCTTGTACGAGATCCTCGTCACAGCACCAGTGTCCTTACATACAGGCAATGCATTCAGATATACACACAGGGAAGGTTCAACAACCATACAGCTTGTACGGGATCCTCGTCACAGCACCAGTGTCCTTACATACAGGCAATGCATTCAGATATACACACAGGGAAGGTTCAACAACCATACAGCTTGTACGGGATCCTCGTCACAGCACCAGTGTCCTTACATACAGGCAATGCATTCAGATATACACACGGGGAAGGTTCAACAACCATACAGCTTGTACGAGATCCTCGTCACAGCACCATTGTCCTTACATACAGGCAATGCATTCAGATATACACACAGGGAAGGTTCAACAACCATACAGCTTGTACGGGATCCTCGTCACAGCACCAGTGTCCTTACATACAGGCAATGCATTCAGATATACACACAGGGAAGGTTCAACAACCATACAGCTTGTACGGGATCCTCGTCACAGCACCATTGTCCTTACATACAGGCAATGCATTCAGATATACACACAGGGAAGGTTCAACAACCATACAGCTTGTACGGGATCCTCGTCACAGCACCAGTGTCCTTACATACAGGCAATGCATTCAGATATACACACGGGGAAGGTTCAACAACCATACAGCTTGTACGGGATCCTCGTCACAGCACCAGTGTCCTTACATACAGGCAATGCATTCAGATATACACACAGGGAAGGTTCAACAACCATACAGCTTGTACGAGATCCTCGTCACAGCACCAGTGTCCTTACATACAGGCAATGCATTCAGATATACACACAGGGAAGGTTCAACAACCATACAGCTTGTAGGGATCCTCGTCACAGCACCAGTGTCCTTACATACAGCAATGCATTCAGATATACACACAGGGAAGGTTCATACAGCTTGTACGGGATCCTCGTCACAGCACCAGTGTCCTTACATACAGGCAATGCATTCAGATATACACACAGAAGGTTCAACAACCATACAGCTTGTACGGGATCCTCGTCACAGCACCAGTGTCCTTACATACAGGCAATGCATTCAGATATACACACAGGGAAGGTTCAACAACCATACAGCTTGTACGAGATCCTCGTCACAGCACCAGTGTCCTTACATACAGGCAATGCATTCAGATATACACACAGGGAAGGTTCAACAACCATACAGCTTGTACGGGATCCTCGTCACAGCACCAGTGTCCTTACATACAGGCAATGCATTCAGATATACACACAGGGAAGGTTCAACAACCATACAGCTTGTACGGGATCCTCGTCACAGCACCAGTGTCCTTACATACAGGCAATGCATTCAGATATACACACGGGGAAGGTTCAACAACCATACAGCTTGTACGGGATCCTCGTCACAGCACCATTGTCCTTACATACAGGCAATGCATTCAGATATACACACAGGGAAGGTTCAACAACCATACAGCTTGTACGAGATCCTCGTCACAGCACCAGTGTCCTTACATACAGGCAATGCATTCAGATATACACACAGGGAAGGTTCAACAACCATACAGCTTGTACGGGATCCTCGTCACAGCACCAGTGTCCTTACATACAGGCAATGCATTCAGATATACACACAGGGAAGGTTCAACAACCATACAGCTTGTACGGGATCCTCGTCACAGCACCAGTGTCCTTACATACAGGCAATGCATTCAGATATACACACAGGGAAGGTTCAACAACCATACAGCTTGTACGGGATCCTCGTCACAGCACCAGTGTCCTTACATACAGGCAATGCATTCAGATATACACACAGGGAAGGTTCAACAACCATACAGCTTGTACGGGATCCTCGTCACAGCACCAGTGTCCTTACATACAGGCAATGCATTCAGATATACACACAGGGAAGGTTCAACAACCATACAGCTTGTACGGGATCCTCGTCACAGCACCATGTCCTTACATACAGCAATGCATTCAGATATACACACAGGGAAGGTTCAACAACCATACAGCTTGTACGGGATCCTCGTCACAGCACCAGTGTCCTTACATACAGGCAATGCATTCAGATATACACACAGGGAAGGTTCAACAACCATACAGCTTGTACGGGATCCTCGTCACAGCACCAGTGTCCTTACATACAGGCAATGCATTCAGATATACACACAGGGAAGGTTCAACAACCATACAGCTTGTACGAGATCCTCGTCACAGCACCATTGTCCTTACATACAGGCAATGCATTCAGATATACACACAGGGAAGGTTCAACAACCATACAGCTTGTACGGGATCCTCGTCACAGCACCATTGTCCTTACATACAGGCAATGCATTCAGATATACACACAGGGAAGGTTCAACAACCATACAGCTTGTACGGGATCCTCGTCACAGCACCAGTGTCCTTACATACAGGCAATGCATTCAGATATACACACAGGGAAGGTTCAACAACCATACAGCTTGTACGGGATCCTCGTCACAGCACCAGTCCTTACATACAGCAATGCATTCAATCAGGAGGTCAACACCATACAGCTTGGATCCTCGTCACAGCACCATTGTCCTTACATACAGGCAATGCATTCAGATATACACACAGGGAAGGTTCAACAACCATACAGCTTGTACGGGATCCTCGTCACAGCACCAGTGTCCTTACATACAGCAATGCATTCAGATATACACACAGGGAAGTTCAACAACCATACAGCTTGTACGAGATCCTCGTCACAGCACCAGTGTCCTTACATACAGGCAATGCTTCAGATATACACACAGGAAGGTTCAACACCATACACTTTAGATCCTCGTCACAGCACCATTGTCCTTACATACAGCAATGCATTCAGATATACACACAGGGAAGGTTCACAACCATACAGCTTGTACGAGATCCTCGTCACAGCACCAGTGTCCTTACATACAGGCAATGCATTCAGATATACACACAGGGAAGGTTCAACAACCATACAGCTTGTACGAGATCCTCGTCACAGCACCAGTGTCCTTACATACAGGCAATGCATTCAGATATACACACAGGGAAGGTTCAACAACCATACAGCTTGTACGGGATCCTCGTCACAGCACCAGTGTCCTTACATACAGGCAATGCATTCAGATATACACACAGGGAAGGTTCAACAACCATACAGCTTGTACGGGATCCTCGTCACAGCACCAGTGTCCTTACATACAGGCAATGCATTCAGATATACACACAGGGAAGGTTCAACAACCATACAGCTTGTACGGGATCCTCGTCACAGCACCAGTGTCCTTACATACAGGCAATGCATTCAGATATACACACGGGGAAGGTTCAACAACCATACAGCTTGTACGGGATCCTCGTCACAGCACCAGTGTCCTTACATACAGGCAATGCATTCAGATATACACACAGGGAAGGTTCAACAACCATACAGCTTGTACGGGATCCTCGTCACAGCACCAGTGTCCTTACATACAGGCAATGCATTCAGATATACACACAGGGAAGGTTCAACAACCATACAGCTTGTACGGGATCCTCGTCACAGCACCAGTGCCCTGGGGGTGATTTGACTCAATTAGAAAACTTCGAAATTTCAAACTTATTTTAACAATTAGTTTTTAGAGTGTTTTGGGGCAATTTTAGGACCAGTACGCAAACCATTAATTAATCCTTAATACTCAGGCAATCACCAGATGGGAAATGAAGATTGCGACCATGTAATATGCCTGTCAGATCAGTCCTAGCCATCTCGTAATGTCGTTCTATCAATCTCAATACAATATTTAAACATCTTGAAATGTTGTTTTAATCAGTAAATGAGGGCTATGATTTCGTACCAGCAGAAAACTCAAAGTCAGGTCGGGGGTATGTATATTGTCCCTTTCTCTATACACAGTAGCACTTAATAATAATGCTTTGATGGTAAGCATATATGTAACAATGAGCAATTCCAAAAGTGAAAACAGAAAGAACAAACCTGCAGAGACCCGGAGACTGAAGAGAACATATAAAGTGTCAAGTCCTTACCCCTATATTACACCAAGTCTTTACCCCTATTTTACACCAAGTCCATACCCCTATTTTACACCAAGCACTTACCCCTATTTTACAGCAAGTTCTTATCCCTATTTTACACCAAGTCTTTACCCCTATTTTACACCAAGCCCTTACCCCTATTTTACACCAAGTCTTTACCCCTATTTCACACCAAGCCCGTATCCCTATTTTACACCAAGTCCTTACCCCTATTTTACACCAAGTCTTTACCCCTATTTTACAGCAAGCCCTTCTCCCTATTTTACACCAAACCCTTACCCCTATTTTACACCAAGTCTTTACCCCTATTTTACACCAAGTCCTTCCCCTATTTTACACCAAGCCCTTATCCCTATTTTACACCAAGCCCGTATCCCTATTTTACACCAAGTCCTTACCCCTATTTTACACCAAGTCTTTACCCCTAATTTACACCAAGCCCTTACCCCTATTTTACGCCAAGTCTTTACCCCTAATTTACACCAAGCCCTTACCCCTATTTTACACCAAGTCTTTACCCCTATTTTACACCAAGTCCTTACCCCTATTTTACACCAAGTCTCTGCCCCTATTTTACACCAAGCCCTTACCCCTATTTTACACCAAGCCCTTACCCCTATTTTACACCAAGGCCTTATCACTATTTTACACCAAGTTCTTACCCGTATTTTACACCAAGTCCGTACCCCTATTTTACACAAAATCCTTACCCCTATTTTACACCAACTATCTGCAGCAATCACAAGAATGACCAATTTCATTATTAAAGGCTCGAAAATCAGCGAATATGTTGACAAATCACTTTCCAGGTAAAAACATGAAATTAAATCAAATCCAGAATACATTTTTTTTTTCTCGTGTGATCATTGTGAAGCTGCTCTCCATTAGACTGGACAAGTCATTGTCTGCCCGCATGGGCCAAGTGAGTGTTGTAATCATAGCAAACCACGGACGGCTGTGGTGTGGGGAGGAAGGGTGTGGGGGAGGTGGGTGTGAGGGGAGATGAGGGTGGGGGGGAGGTAAGGTGGAGGACAGTGGGGTGTGAGGGAAGGTGGTGTGAGGGAAGGTGGGTGTGAGGGGTGGTGGGTGTGAATGGAGGTGGATGTGGGGGCAGGTGACTGTGGGGAGGAGGGTGGGAGGTGGGTGGGGAGAGGGGGTGGGTGTGTGAAAGGGGGAGGGTGGGTGGGGAGGTGGTGGAGGGGAGGTGGTGGGGGCAGTGACTGTGGGTGAGGTGAGGGAGGGGCAGGTGGGTGACTGTGGGGGGTGGTGTGGGGTGGGGGGGAGAGGAGAGAGAGTGGGTGTGGAAGGGAGGTGGGTGTGAGAGGTGGGGTGAGGGTGAGGGATGTGTGAGGTGGGGGAGAGGTGGGGGGGGATGGGGGTGTGTGAGGGACTGTGGGGTTGAGGGGGGGTGGGGGAAGGGGGTGTTGGGTGTGAGGGAGGGGTGGGGGGGAGGACTGGTGGAGGGTAGGTGGTGAGGGTGGGAGGTGGTGGTGGGGTGGTAGGGGTGGTGGGTAGGTGGGTGGGGGAGGTGGGTGTGGGGGAGGTGGGTGTGGAGGGAGGTGGGTGGGGGAGGTGAGGGGTGGGGGGGAGTTGGGGGGGGGGGTGGGGTGGTGGCTGGGTGGGGGGAGGAGGTGAGTGAGGTGGGTGTGAGGGTAGAGGTGAGGTGGGTGGGTGTGGAGGGGGTGGGGTCGGTGGGTGTGGGAGAAGGTGGGTGTCGGGGGAGGAGGGGTGGGGAGGGTGGGGGAGGGGAGAGGTGGGTGTGGAGTGTGGGGGGAGGGGGGGAGGTAGGGTGTGGGGGGAGGTAGGGTGTGGGGGGAGGTAGGGTGTGGGGGGAGCTAGGGTGTGGGGGGGAGGTAGGGTGTGGGGGAGGTAGGGTGTGGGGGAGGTAGGGTGTGGGGGAGGTAGGGTGTGGGGGGTGTGGGGTGTGGGGGGAGGTTGGGTGTGGTGGAGTAAAAAGAAGTTCATAATTAAAGGCGGAACTGGAGCTAAAGCCTGACGTCCCATGCCAAAACAAAGAGCGGCAAATAACATGTAAGAAGCAGCAGCCAAGCCCTGTTTCAGTGACAGCAGTCTATTGGAATAGACCTTTTCCACGGAGCATCGTACTCACGACGCTCCCAACATTAGTTCAGGTCACTGCCATCAGAGAGCGGGTTGGTCTGTAAGACCTTTTCCACACCCCATGCTGTTATCTGGCCATGACTATGGCTACTGCTGCTGCTTAAAGCAACCACCAATCAATCAAGTTACCCACATTACTTCTTGCCAGTGCTATCAGAAGGCCGGTTGGTGGTGCAAATCAATTATGTGTCAATAGACACTCATTAAATTAAAAAGCTAAGAATGATAGATTTGTGGCCAAGGGAAATAAATTCCTGTAACAAAATTAACGGTTTTATTACTCATTGATAGGATTTATTTAGTAAACTATATGAGGTGGTACGGTCCAGCTGCCCTCAAAAATGCTCAAATGTTTTCCTGTTTTACCTTAGTAAAAAGGTCATGCATACTGTCTGCAGTGTAGAACTGTTGGCGCAGGGCCAAGAAATCAAAAGGTGATGCATACTGTCTGCAGTGTAACATTGTTGGCACAGGGCCAACAAATGAACACAACTTAGTCAAATGTGTTTGAGTGTCAGCGGGGACTGATACCCAATACATTTAGGGGGAGGTTCCCCCTTGAGCAGAAAAGTATTTGTAAGCTACAAGTGGCCAATTCAGCAGCAGCTAAGGACTGCTTGGTACCACCGACCTCCTGCATGAGCCTGTGGTGGTTTTTACACAGATGGTTCAATTTCTTGCAGTTTATTAACTCATGTTGCCATTTGGATTTAGAAATGGTTGTCATTCACCCTTATTCTGGGTAGGATTGAACTTTTTGTTATGTACAGGAGGCCCAAAGGTTACTTTTTGATTTATTGGGGTCTACATCTTATCAACAACTAAGAAAAGGTACTGATTTGTGACAGATGTTAGCTTTATAGTGCTGCCACACAGAGCCATGGTTTAATAACCCAGTTTTGTTGTTTTGTTTTTTATTTTGATGGGGTGTTTCTGCTGTCCATAGCATGTAAGTTCGGATGATCGAGTTTGTTTTCAATGCTGGGCAGTTATAGTTCTGTTGGTTAAAGTTATGTTTTGCTGTTAGTGATCTATGTCAGTATTTTGGGGTTTTCTTGGGAAGAGTTTTCCACATTTTTTCCACTTAATTCTAGACTAGCCTACTTTATTGACATATTCTAGGCTTGTACATAATATTTAATAATCGTGACAGTAACAAACCCAGTCAGATTGTCATCCTGGGTAGGATTCCGAGTGTCGCTGGTTCCTCAAGATGGACTGAAGCTGCGACACAGCACGCTGGATCGCAGTTTCACCTTCCTGGTTGATTGATTGATTGATAGATTGATGGTTGCTTTACACCATGTAGGCAACATAGGCCATATTCATGGTGAGAACTGTTGGTTTTTTGTTCAGAGCATCGCTTTTACATGTAAAAGCATACAATTAATTATGTGTCAATAGACACTCATTAAATTACAAATCTTACAATTACAAATTCCCGTAAAAAAAGTTGTTATTACTAATTGATTGAATTGATTTAGTCAACTAATATTTTCATCCCACTCATGTTGCCATTTGGATTTGATGTGGGTGGTTATTAATGGTTTCAGATCAGAGTGAGGGATCAGACACAGCTCAACATCACAGTTCAGGGCTTTCTTCACAGCCCGATCAGCTCGTTCGTTTTCTTGGATGGTGGCATGGCCAGGCACCCAGCACAGGTGGATGTCATATCCATCTGTTGCGAGTTGGTTCATTTGATAAATGACCTTTGCTAGAATAGGGTGGTCTGTTTTCAGTCCAGCAACAGCATGAAGGCGGGAGACCGAATCACTGTATATAATAACATAGTTACTGTGGCTGGAAACCTTGATGCACTCCAACTCGAGAAAGAGTGGGTGGGCTTCCGCTATATTATTTATATTCTTATGGACAGACAAGGACACAAGGATATTAGTTGGATGAGAATATCTCTGGCTGAACCTCTAAAGGCCCCTCCGTTTATTAACAATAGTCAAAGCAATTAGTACAGGAAATAAGTCAAATTTCCGACCGAATGGAGGCGGGATAGAGGCCGCGCCGCCTGAAGTCGCCTCCCCTGGGGAGCTTCCACCTGATTGGATGCTCGCCCGAAGCTCATGGGGCCCCAGCCGGGAGAGTGTAGGCGGCACAGCGCCCACCACCCCATCGTTGGTAGGCGATATTAGGGCCCTGCAGCCTAAATAATATGAGCATAACATGTTATACAATACGAAAATTGAGCTCTGATTGGGCAAGCATACGCCAAATCTTTTCCATTAGCAAACTGCCACTGCAGCTACCTGGCTTTGATCTTTTGAACCATTAGTGTATATATGCAGAAGTGGTCTTCAAACTGGCCTCTGCATGTAGTCCTTGTTATTCGAGTGGATGTGTCCCACAATTCCTCAGTTCTGTGAATCAAAGGATAAGCGACGGCTTCCTCAACGAACACAGGGGATGTTCTAGGACTTTGGCATCCTCCAACACGAAAAAATCACCGACTTGTGACAGTGTTCACTCATAGCGTCTTTATAGTGCGGCCCTATTAGGAGATCAGGCTGCATGGCGACTTTATAGTGCTGTCCCACTGGGAAACCAGGCTGTCAGCACCATGACCTGGTATCCCACTCAGTCACATTATCCTGACACTGAGCTAATCAGTCCTTGCCATATCCTAATAATGGTGATCGCTAGGCTAGGAAGTGACACTTATCAATTTTGTACGCCATTGGTTTGATTCGACCGGGATTGAAACTTCCGACCTTCCACACGGGAAGTCTGCGCTCTACCGATTGGGTCAGCGCGTCCGATTAGGTTCCGGCTGGTTCCCGACTGTCCGGCGACAACTCGCACCGGGGCGCCGCCTGGGGCTGACACCTCATTAACATAACTAGTTAGCATATATATGTAAATAGGGCCCTGCCAACACGCCACAGTGAGTGGCTGGGCCTGTCAACGAGCCAGGTCTGAGCGCAAGTTAGCAACTGTTGTTGGTACAATTTATTTATTAAGCGGTAGAACTCATTTGGGGTTTAGGGTCAGGTCACGTGTAAGGTCATGTCAGGGCGGACCACGATATCTTGGCTATTATTTACATACAATTCATATGTTATGCAGCAAGTATCATACAATAGGTTGGGTGTTGGTGTTATTCACACAGAATTATAGAGAATATATTATACAGTACAGAATTGCTCATCAAACAGTGACTCCAGACCCAACATATCGGTGTCTTCCTGTTGGGCCTGTCTGCCCGTGCTTGTATGTCTGCCCGCCCGTCTGCCTGCCCGTGCCTGTCTGCCCGTGTATGTCTGTCTGCCTGTCTGTCCGTGCCTATCTGTCTGCCCATGCCTGTCTGCCCATGCTTGTCCGCCCATGCCTGTCTGCTTATGCCTGTCTGTCTCCCCATGCCTGACTGTCTGCCTGTCTGACTGCCTATCCCTGTCTGCCCGTGCCTGTCTGCCCGTGCCTGTCTGCCCATGCCTGTCTGCCTATGCCTGTATGTCTGCCCATACCTGTCTGTCTGCCCATGCCTGACTGTCTGCCTGTCTGACTGCCTATCCCTGTCTGCCTGTGCCTGTCTGCCCGTGTCCGTCTGCCCATGTCCGTCTTCCCGTATCCGTCTGCCCATGTCCGTCTGCCCGTGCCTGTCTGACCGTGCCTGTCCGTCTGCTGCCCATCCCTGTCTGCCCGTGCCTGTCTGCCTGTGCCTGTCTGCCTGTGCCTGTCTGCCCATGCCGGTCTGCCTGTGCCTGTCTGACCATGCATGTCTGTCTGCCTTTCTGACCATGTCTGTCTGCCTGTGCCTGTTTGCCCGTGCCTGTCTGCCCATGCCTGTCTGACCCTGCCTGTCTGCCCGTGCCTGTCTGCCCGTAACAGTGTGCCCGTGCCTGTCTGCCCGGTGCCTGTCTGCCTGTGCATGTCGGTCCATGCCTGTCTGACCCTGCCTGTCTGCCCGTGCCTGTCTGTCCATGCCTGTCTGCCCGTGTCTAGCGGCCCCCGAACCCCGGCCGACTTAATGCAGTCTGTGGGTGTAGTTTTTTTGTCTTTACAGTAACCCAAGATTAGGACAATCGACATAGTGCGGCTTAGCCGAGGTTACAGCGTCCGGAGCATGACTCACCAGGTCACTGGGGCTTCTTATTGGCGGGCCAGAGTTATACAGGACCCTTATTGGCGAACCAGAGTTATACAGGTTCCTTATTGGGGGAGCAGAGTTATAAAGCCCCCATTATTAAGTTATTGGTGGACCAGAGTTATACAGGACCCTTATTGGGGACCGGAGTTATACAGAATTATTTTGGTGGACCAGAGTCATACAGGCCCCTTATTGGCAGACCAGAGTCATACAAGTCCCTTATTGGCAGACCAGAGTTATACATGGCCCTTATTGGGGAGTAGAGTTATACAGGTCCCTTATTGGCAGACCAGAGTTATACATGTCCCTTATTGGAAGAGCAGAGTTATACAGGTCCTTTATTGGTGGACCAGAGTTATACAGGCCTCTTATTGGCAGAGCAGAGTTATACAGTTCCTTTATCGGTGGACCAGAGTTATACATGTCCCTTATTGGGGGAGCAGAGAGTTACATAGGCTCCTTATTGGAAGAGCAGAGTTATACAGGTCCTTTATTGGTGGACCAGAGTTATACAGGCCTCTTATTGGCAGAGCAGAGTTATACAGTTCCTTTATCGGTGGACCAGAGTTATACATGTCCCTTATTGGGGGAGCAGAGAGTTACATAGGCTCCTTATTGGAAGAGCAGAGTTATACAGGTCCTTTATTGGTGGACCAGAGTTATACAGGCCTCTTATTGGCAGAGCAGAGTTATACAGTTCCTTTATCGGTGGACCAGAGTTATACATGTCCCTTATTGGGGGGCAGAGAGTTACATAGGCCCCTTATTGGAAGAGCAGAGTTATACATGTCCTTTATTGGTGGACCAGAGTTATACAGGCCCCCTTATTGGATGACCAGAATTGTACAGGTTCCTTATTGGGAGCAGAGTTATACAGGTTCCTTATTGGGGAGCAGAAAGTTATACAGGTTCCGTTTGGGGAGCAGAGTTATACAGGCTCCATATTGTGGAGTAAACAGTTATACAGGCCCCTAATTTGCGGAGTTATACAGACCTCTAATTGGGGAGAAGAGACACGTGGTTTGTGGTTAAATGTGGGGTTACCAGTTGTCTGAATGTGGGTGACACGTGGTGTGCGGTTAAATGTGGGTTACCAGTTGTCTTAATGTGGGTGACACGTGGTTTGTGGCTAAATGTGGGGTTTACTAGTTGTCTGAATGTGGGTGACATGTGGTTTGTGGCTGAATGTGGGGTTACCAGTTGTCTGAATGTGGGTGACACATGGTTTGTGGCTAAATGTGGGGTTACCAGTTGTCTGAATGTGGGTGACACATGGTGTGTGGTTAAATGTGGGTTACCAGTTGTCTTAATGTGGGTGACACGTGGTTTGTGGCTAAATATGGCGTTTACTAGTTGTCTGAATGTGGGTGACATGTGGTTTGTGGCTGAATGTGGGGTTACCAGTTGTTTGAATGTGGGTGACACATGGTTTGTGGCTAAATGTGGGGTTACCAGTTGTCTGAATGTGGGTGACACGTGGGTTGTGGTTAAATGTGGGTTACCAGTTGTCTGAATGTGGGTGACATGTGGTTTGTGGTTAAATGTGGGGTTTACTAGTTGTTTGAATGTGGGTGACAAGTGGTTTGTGGCTGAATGTGGGGGTTACCAGTTGTCTGAATGTGGGTGACACGTGGTTTGTGGCTAAATGTGGGGTTTACTAGTCGTCTGAATGTGGGTGACACGTGGTTTGTGGTTAAATGTGGATTACCAGTTGTCTGAATGTGGGTGACACGTGGTTTGTGGCTAAATGTGGGGCTTACTAGTTGTCTGAATGTGGCTGACATGTGGTTTGTGGCTAAATGTGGGGTTACCAGTTGTCTGAATGTGGGTGACATGTGGTTTGTGGTTAAATGTGGGGTTTACTAGTTGTCTGAATGTGGGTGACACATGGTTTGTGGTTACATGTGGGGTTACCAGTTGTCTGAATGTGGGTGACATGTGGTTTGTGTCTGAATGTGGGGCTACCAGTTGTCTGAATGTGGGTGACACGTGGTTTGTGGTTAAATGTAGGGTTTACTAGTTGTCTGAATGTGGGTGACACGTGGTTTGTGGCTGAATGTGATGTTACCAGTTGTCTGAATGTGGGTGACATGTGGTCTGTGGCTGAATGTGGGTGACATGTGGTCTGTGGCTGAATGTGGGGTTACCAGTTGTTTGAATGTGGATGACATGTGGTTTGTGGCTAAATGTGGGGTTTACTAGTTGTCTGAATGTGGGTGACATGTGGTTTGTGGCTGAATGTGGGGTTACTAGTTGTCTGAATGTGGGTCACATGTGGTTTGTGGCTGAATATGGGGTTTACTAGTTGTCTGAATGTGGGTGACACGTGGTTTGTGGCTAAATGTGGGGTTACCAGTTGTCTGAATGTGGGTGACACGTGGTTTGTGGTTAAATATGGGGTTACCAGTTGTCTGAATGTGGGTGACACATGGTTTGTGGCTGAATGTGGGGTTACTAGTTGTCTGAATGTGGGTGACACATGGTTTGTGGCTAAATGTGGGGTTACCAGTTGCCTGAATGTGGGTGACACATGGTTTGTGGCTGAATGTGGGGTTACTAGTTGTCTGAATGTGGGTGACACATGGTTTGTGGCTGAATGTGGGGTTACCAGTTGTCTGAATGTGGGGTTACCAGTTGTCTGAATGTGGGTGACATGTGGTTTGTGGCTGAATGTGGGGGGTTACCTTTCTGCTGAATGTGGGAACGCCTGTATAAATTGGTTAAGTATGCATTATGTAGTAAGATACATATTTCTAAAACTTCAAATCTTAAATAATGTCATTCAAGAAGGTGCCCACCACTCCTTGTGCTATCCTATTAAGGCCGAGCGCCAGGCTAGGTATCACTTTTGTAACGCATTGGTTTGACTCAACCAAGATTCGAACGCATCCGGTTCACAAGAAAGAATCAAAATATTGTACACCCATCATCTTTTATGTCGCTGCAGGCAAGTATAATGGTGGTGGTGATGTGTGAGGGGGCGTTGTAATGGTGCATGCGGGTGTGTGGAAGGTGTGTGTGTAGGTGTGTGGGAGGTGTGTGTGTAGGTGTGTGTGCGCGTGCCGTGGCGGTCCGGGGTGCTGTGTCCGACACTACGCCCATGCTGCTGCTCTCATTCCCAACACGCATCTAATTGTGGCCGGTTCTGGCGTTCCGCAAAATCACAGTAACACGTATTCGATGAATCAACTCGGGTCACCCGAGTCACTTTTTGGCACATGCGCAGACTACATCCTCGGGTAGACCAGACGGGATGGCCGAATGAGTTAGAGCGTTCGTCTCCCGTGCTGGTAGATCGTGGGTTCGAACCCTGGTCGAGTCGGACCAATGACTTAAAAATTGATACTTGTTGCTTCCTAGCCAGGTGCTCAGCATTATTAGGACAGGGAAAGGACTGGTGTGCTCAGTGTCAGGATAATGTGACTGAGTGGGATACCAGGTCATGGTGCCGATGGCCTGGTTTCCCAGTGGGACAGCACTATAAAGTCGCCATGAGTGCGCACTGTCACAAGTCGGTACCTGTCCTGATATGACCCTAGATGTTGCTAGGATGTAAAACAACAACAAACAAACAAAAAACTAAATATCCTCGGGTTGCATAATCAAACACTCCAAAATGGTCGGGGTGAAAAAAATGGTGGCTTAATCCAAAACTTTTTTGTTTTTAATAACTGATATAACAACAGCAAAGTAGGATTTTAAGTATTTTTTGATTGCATGGATTAGTTATATTTCCATTTAATTAATCTGAATGTTTTTACGGTACCAGCACAAATGTGATGTCATCGTTTATAGCCAACCCCAGCAAAGATGTGGGTTACTGGGGTTGGGTCGTTCTGCACACGGCACGTGTATTTTGCGACTCCATTCGCGGCATTCGATTTGAAATTCTAACAACTCGGGCGACCCCAGTCGGCCGGGTTGTATTAATCGAATACGGCCACAATAACTTGTTCCCCCACCCTCCATCGTCAAATTATCGCTCAAAATCAAATACAACTTTCATTGAGCAAAAATAACTATTAATTGGCCTTTCATTTGTGTCTTTTTTTAAATTAACTTGATTCGATAAGGAACTCAACAAGGAAGTGCAGGTTTAATTACACTGGGGGACAAACGAGTGTGGGCCTGCCTTAAGAACAACCCCGGGAGGATAGACAATAGTGGGGTTGCCTTAAGAACAACACTGGGATGACAGACGAGTGTGGGCCTGCCTTAAGAACAACACAGGGAGGACAGACAAGTTTGGGCCTGCCTAAAGAACAACACAGAGAGAACAGACAAGTGTGCCCTTGCCTTAAGAACAACACTGGGAGGACAGACGAGTTTGGTCCTGCATTAAGGACAACACAGGGAGGACAGATGAGTGTAGGCCTGCCTTAAGAACAACACAGGGAGGACAGACGAGTGTGGGCCTGCCTTAAGAACAACACCGGGAGGACAGACAAGTTTGGGCCTGCCTAAAGAACAACACAGGTAGAACAGACGAGTGTGCCCTTGCCTTAAGAACAACACTGGGAGGACAGACGAGTTTGGTCCTGCATTAAGGACAACACAGGGAGGACAGATGAGTGTAGCCCTGCCTTAAGAACAACACAGGGAGGACAGACGAGTGTGGGCCTGCCTTAAGAACAACACCGAGAGGACAGACGAGTGTGGGCCTGCCTTAAGAACAACACAGGTAAACTAGTACATGAGAAGGGTGGGCAGAACAAATTAGATGTGGGGTCACTTTGCTGACTGGCTGGGAAATGCAGGGCACTTGACTTTTAGGTGGTTTGTAACCTTGACGGTTACAGCCTGCAGGACTGCAGCAATAGAAAACGGCCCCAATAAATTGGTCCATTTTTTTCATGAAGAGTAAACTTCAGAGGGGGCGCTGGTAGAAGCAGGGGGTTCTTTACAACAATAACAAGTTGTAGCAGCACCAGTTCACTCCGGCCTGATTGTAGCAGTGCACTTGTGTCCAGTCGCCGATGGGTTAGGAGGAAGGGAGGGGGAAAGGTGGGATCTGCAGCAAGAAGAAAGTCAAACAGTGAAAAGGGAAAAGGGCCCCACCCAAGCAAACAACTCCCTTGATCAGGGCGGAGTAAGCCTGGGAGAAGAAAAAATAAGGAGGAAAGATAAATCAGGAGAGTTGAGATGAGAGGCTGTGCCTCCTTGCCCTGTGGGGACCAGTCGGCGAGCCAGAGACAGGGAGAGAGTAGGAGGTATAAAGTGAAATGCTGGCTAGCTCCCCCTCTTGCAACGCTTTTCAGACAATATCAAGGAGTCTGGCAGCTGAGAGGCGATAGAAGAATTGTGGTCGAAGTGGGGTCCGGACTCAAGTGTGCCGTGCACAGCCGCGAGCCGTCCTATGAGTATCAGGGAGGGAGCAGCGCTGGGTGTGAAAACACTAAAGCTAAGATTCCTTACACGCAGTATGTGGCATGCGAATGCGAATAAAAATCCAAAAGCATGTAAATGAATAGTGGTGCTTCCATACGTCCAAATGTGCGAATGCGACAAATGAATCGACCCATGGACCAATCGGTGCGGCATGCAAATGCGCATGCTGCTGCATTTGCCATAGAAACCAATACTGTTCCTTCACAAATTTGGAGGAAAAACCCCAACAAATGTTGGGGGTTGGCATATATCTACGCCGCATATATGACATTCGCATGCCGCATACTGCGTATAAGGAATCTTAGCTTAAGGCCATACAGCCTAGACACGCACACAGCCCGGGAGTGCTTCAGGGAGTTGCTCCCTTCGAACCAAATGAAATACTAACATTGCGCCCGATATGCCAAGAAGATCAGCTCGTACTGACATTGGTCACTGTAGCAGCACACGACAAGGCGGAAAGAGAGGCCCTGCGGCTCGGCGATCAGCACCGGGTTATGGCAGTCAGGTCACTTTGCTGAGCTCACCGTGTATACACGCCGTCACCATGGCGACACACCGTTATCACACAACAGAATTACGCGCAATTTACGACCGGGCGCAGTGACGTGACATTTAAGAGGACCTATACACCTGTGACAGATTCCCTCAGTTCCTTTATTATCGCCCGTACCCTGCCTGTGGGAGGCGACCGGCGTCAGGGCCCGCACCAACCCGACCACAGCCCGTGACCAACCCCACACCAACCCGGCCACAGCCCCACACCAACCAGACTACAGCCCGTCAACAGCCCCACACTAACCCGTCAACAGCCCCACACCAACCCGACCACTGCCCGTCAACAGCCCCACACCAACCCGACCACAGCCCCACACCAACCAGACCATAACCCATCAACAGCCCCGCACCAACCCGACCACTGCCCGTCAACAGGCTCGCACCAACCCAAACACATCCCATCAACAGCCCCACACCAACCCGACCACTGCCCGTCAACAGCCCCACACCAACCTGACCACAGCCCATCAACAGCCCCACACCAACCAGACCATAACCCATCAACAGCCCCGCACCAACCCGACCACTGCCCGTCAACAGGCTCGCACCAACCCGAACACATACCATCAATAGCCCCACACCAACCAGACCATAGCCCCACATTAACCCACCAACAGCCCCACACCAACCCATCAACAGCCCCACACCAACCCATCAACAGCCCCACACCAACCCATCAACAGCCCCACACCAACCCAAACACAGACCGTCAACAGCCACACCAACCTGACCACAGCATGTCAACAGCCCCACACTAACCTCCAACAGCCCCACACTAACCCAGCCACAGCCAGTCAACAGCCTCACACCAACCCGTCAACAGCCCTGCACTAACCCGACCACAGCCCCACACTAACTCATCAACAGCCCCACACAAACCTGACCACAGCCCATCAACAGCCCCACACTAACCCAACCACAGCCCGTCAACAGCCCAACACCAACCCGTCAACAGCCCCGCGCCAACTAACCCAACAGCCCTGCCCACACCAACCCGGCCACAGCTCGTCAACAGGCAATACTGCTCTTAGTGTGCATGTACCCGAAGTAGAATGCATTCATAGTGCTGCCCCACTGGGAGACCAGGCCACCAGCATGATGACCCGATATCCCACTCAGTCACATTATCCTGACACTGAGCCAACCAGTCCTTGCCCTATCCATATAATGCCGAGCGCCTGACTGGAAGTGACAAGTATAAATTTGTATATCATTGGTGTGACTTGACCATTGTTCAAACCCCGTCCGTTCGAACCCCACAATCTATCAAAACGGGAAGCGGGCGCTCAACTCATTCGTCCATGCCATGCGGTGTGTAGGTGTGTGGAGGCGTGTGTAGATACTTTTATCAAACTATGAAAATATGATAGTGAGTGAAACTACATCTTAACCACGGGACAGTTGACGCGTCCAACAGTGACAGTATGACTCATGGCCGGTCAGACAAGACCCTGCCGGAGGTAGTTCCGGTGTGAGTCTCTGACAGTCGGTTGGGCCTGTCAGGTGTCATACTGCCACTGTCAGACGGACCGTCAGGTCTCATAGCGTCACTGTCAGGTGGACCATCAAGTGTCATACTGTGACTGTCAGGCGGACCGTCAAGTGTCATACTGTGACTGTCAGGCGGACTGCCAGGTGTCATACGGTACTGTGAGGCGGACAGCCATGAGTCATACTGTCACTGTTGGGCGGACTGGCAGGTGTCATAGTGTCACTGTCAGGCAGACCATCAGGTGTCATACTATCACTGTCAGGCATACCATCAGGTGTCATACTGTCACTGTCAGGCGGACAGCCATGTGTCATACTGTCACTATCAGGCGGACTGGCAGGTGTCATAGTGTCACTGTCAGTCGGACCGTCAGGTGTCATACTGTCACTGTCAGGCGGACCAGCAGGTGTCATAGTGTCACTGTCAGTCGGACCGTCAGGTGTCATACTGTCACTGTCAGTCGGACCGTCAGGTGTCATACTGTCACTGTCAGGCGGACCAGCAGGTGTCATAGTGTCACTGTCAGGCAGACCGTCAGGTGTCATAGCGTCACTGCCAGATGGACCATCAGGTGTCATAGTGTCACTGTCAGGTGGACTGGCAGGTGTCATAGTGTCACTGTCAGGCAGACCGACAGGTGTCATACTGTCCCTGACAGGCGGACCGGCAGGTGTCATACTGTCGTGTCAGGCATACCGGCAGGGGGCACCGTCAGGGGTGGGGACTGGAGTGGGGGCTGCGGACTGGTGGAGAGCTGTTTGAGTGTGTGAGTGTGGAGGGGTGGAGGGGTGGAGTTGAGGGAGGGGAGTGAATGCCAGCTGTTGTTCCAAATCCAAACAACACGAGATCAATGCCCAACATGTGTGTATAACATACATCTACAGCATTCCGCAAAACTGGGGTACCCTTCAACCGCCGCTCTCCCCTCACCCCCACACACACACACTCAACCACACACACACTCACCCATGCACTCACACCCACACACCCACTCACACCCACACATGCACTCATGCCCACACACACACTCACACCCACCCAGAAACACTTCCACACAAACACACAAGTACACACTCACTCACACCCACCCACACAAACACACACGTACACACTCACACCCACCCACACAAACACTCAGTCACACCCACACAAACACTCACACCCACACAAACACTCACATCCACCCACAAGCACTTACACACCAAGACAAACACTCACCCCCACACAAAGACTCACATCCACCAACACAAACACTCACAACCACACCCCCACTCACACCCACCCAAACCCACCCACACTTCCACACAAACAGGCATTTACACACTCACTCACAACGACAAACACATCCACACTCACACCCACCCACAAATACTTCCACACAAACACAATTACACACTCACTCACAGCCACAAACACATCCACACAAACACTCACACCCACACACAAACACTTCCAAACAAACACAGTTACACACTCACACCCACCCACAAACACTTCCACACAAACACAGTTACACACTCACTCACAGCCAGAAACACATCCACACAAACACTCACACACAAATATTTCCACACAAACACATTTACACACTCACTCACATCCACAAACATGTCCACACAAACACTCACACCCACAGACACATCCACACAAACAGTTACACACTCACTCACAGCCACAAACACGTCCACACAAACACTCACTCCCACCCACAAACACTTCCAAACAAACGTAGTTACACACTCACTCACAGCCACAAACACGTCCACACAAACACTCACACAGACCCACAAATACTTCCAAACAAACACAGTTACACACTCACTCACAGCCACAAACATGTCCACACAAACACTCACACCCACCCACAAACACTTCCAAACAAACACAGTTACACACTCACTCACAGCCACAAACACGTCCACACAAACCCACCCACAAACACTTCCACACATTTACACACTCACTCACACCCACAAACATGTCCACACCAACACAAACACTCACACCCACCCACCCACACTTCCACACAAACACACCCAGTTACACTCACCCACAAGCACTTACACACAAACAGTTACACACTCACTCACATGCAGACACTTCCACACAAACACACAGTTACACACTCACACCCACCCACAAACACTTCAAAACAAACACAGTTACACACTCACTCACAGCTACAAACACATCCACACAAACACTCACACCCACCCACAAACACAGCTACACACTCACTCACACCCAAAGACACTTCCACACAAACACACATAGTTACACACTCACCCACAAACACTTCTACACGAACACACAGTTACACCCACCCACAGACACTTCCACACAAACACACAGTTACACTCACCCAGACACTTCCACACAAACACACAGCTACACACTCACTCACACCCAAAGACACTTCCACACAAACACACATAGTTACACACCCACCCACAAACACTTCCACACAAACACAGTTACACTCACCCACAGACACTTCCACACAAACACACACAGTTAAACTCACCCACAGACACTTCCACACAAACACACACAGTTACACTCACCCACAGACACTTCCACACAAACACACACAGTTACACTCACCCATAGACACTTCCACACAAACACAGATAGTTACACTCACCCACAGACACTTCCCCACAAACACACACAGTTACACTCACCCATAGACACTTCCACACAAACACACACAGTTACACTCACCCCACACACTTCCACACAGACACACAGTTACACACTTAGTCACAGCCACAAACACTTACACACTCACTCACCCTCACACTTCCACACAAACACAGATAGTTACACTCACCCACAGACACTTCCACACAAACACCCAGCTACACTCACCCACAGACACTTCCACACAAACACACATAGTTACACACACCCACAAACACTTCCACACAAACACAGTTACACTGACCCACAGACACTTCCACACAAACACCCAGCTACACTCACCCACAGACACTTCCACACAAACACACACAGTTACACACTCAGTCACAGCCACAAACACTTCCACGCACACTTCCACGCAAACACAGATACTGACTGCTGCTTCAGGTGCCAGGTGGCGCACTAGTGGTGCTAGGTGCCAGGTGGTGCACTAGTGGTGCCAGGTGGTGCACTAGTGGTGCCAGGTGGTGCACTAGTGGTGCCAGGTGCCAGGTAGCACACTAGTGGTGCCAGGTGCCAGATAGCACACTAGTGGTGCCAGGTGCCAGGTGGCGCACTAGTGGTGCCAGGTGGCAGGCAGTGCCGGACTTGACACAGAAGCAAGCAGGTGGTTGACGGAACCGCTGGTGTTCGGCCACACCACTCTGTGGGTGTGGGTGGGCACTAGTGTCAGAGTGTGTGTTGGTGCTTGTGTGCGAAGGAGTGTGAGAGTGTGTGAGCGAGTGTGAGAGAGTATGAGAGAGTATGGGAGAGTGTGAGTGAGTGTGTGGGAATGTGAGGGAGTGTGTGTGAGTGCGTGTGAGTGTGGGTGAGTTGGTGTTAATATGTGAGTGTGAGTGCGAGTGTGGGTGAGTGTGGGTGAATGTGTGAGTGTGTGTGAGTGTGTATGAGTGTGGGTGTGGGTGAGTTTGTGTTAGTTTATGTGAATGTGTGAGTGAGTTTGTGTGAACGTGTGAGTGTGGCTGAGTGTGTGAATGTGTGTGAGTGAATGTGTGAGTGTGTGTGAGTGAATGTGTGAGTGTGGGCGAGTTCATGTGAATGCGTGAGTGTGGGTTAGTTTGTGTGGTTGTGTGAGTGTGTGTGAGTGAATGTGTGAGTGTGGGCGAGTTCATGTGAATGCGTGAGTCTGGGTTAGTTTGTGTGGTTGTGTGAGTGTGTGCGCAAGTATAATTATCTTGGACAAAATGCTCAGTTCGGACGCCAACCAGCATTTCCGGTTCTCATAACTGAATAGCCGTCAGGGCAGTCATGGGGAATATGGGGGTAAAGTGTGCACTGACACGGGGTGTGAAGTGTGCACTGACACAGGGGGTGAAGTGTGCACTGACACAGGGGGTGAAGTGTGAAATGACACGTGGCGTGAAATGTGCACTGACACAGGGTGTGAAATGTGCACTGACACAGTGTGTGAAATGTGCAATGACAAGGTGTGTGAAGTGTGCAATGACACGGGGTGTGAAATGTGCACTGACCCGGTGTGTGAAGTGTGCACTGACACATGGTGTGAAGTGTGCAATGACACAGGGTGTGAAGTGTGCACTGACACAGGGTGTGAAATGTGCACTGACATGGGGTGTGAAGTGTGCAATGACACAGGGTGTGATTGTTGTTATTCTTTAAGGTCCTAGCAACATCTAAGGTCATATCAGGACGAGTACCGACTTGTGACAGTACGCACCCATGGTGACTTTATAGTGCTGTCCCACTGGGAAACCAGGCCGCTGGGACCATGACCCGATATCCCACTCAGTCACATTATCCTGACACTGAGCCAACCAGTCCTTGACCTATCCTAATAATGGCAAGTGCCAGGCTAGGAAGCGACAACTATAAATTTTTAAGTCATTGGTTTGACTCGACCAGGGTTCGAACCCACGACCCCATGATCTACCAGCATGGGATACAAACGCTCTAACTCATTCACAGGGTGTGAAGTGTGCACTTACACAGGGTGTAAAATGTGCGGTGACACAGGGTGTGAAGTGTGCACTGACACATGGTGTGAAGTGTACACTTACACAGGGTGTGAAGTGTGCACTGACACAGGGTGTGAAGTGTGCACTGACATGGGGTGTGAAGTGTGCAATGACACAGGGTGTGCAATGTGCACTGACACAGGGTGTGAAGTGTGCACTGACACAGGGTGTGAATTTTGCACTGACATGGTGTAAAATATTCCGATAAAACACATTGGTGGGGAATGTGAACTTGTCTATAAGGGATTACAAATGGTCTATAAAGGTAAATGATGTATAGGGCCAGGGGCATTAATGTATTATGTGGTGCTGGTGATCCTTTACTTATATTAAATAGTCATTGCGCATTCTATAGATAGTGTGAGAGGGGCACTGCTGTTAGTGTGGAAGGAGCTCAAGAGCTCTACTCACAATCCACTCCCCCCCCCCCCCAACTGTTAGTCACGGATCACCACACACACAGACACAACAGGGCAGGTGAGGCCAAAGCAGCCAAGGCATGGTGGTGGTGGGTAGATCACAGTTGTCATGGTGATACAGAAATGTTTACTGTTGATTGGTGGACCTAGAAATGCTGACTGTTCATTGGAGGGCATGGCCAGGTGATATGCCATATCAAGTCCAGAGACCACTATATAATAATAAACCTGAGGGTGCAAGCTCTCTGTCTGCCTGCACACTTGATACACTGCCTTTCTTATACTTGCCTGTAGTGATTTCCGATTAGCCTGCCTACACAACTACAGCTGCCAGACGACGACTTTACAACAGGGTGTGAAATGTGCACTGACACAGAGTGTGAAGTGTGCACTGACACAGAGTGTGAAGTGTGCACTGACACAGGGTGTGAAATGTGCACAGACATGGGGTGTGAAGTGTGCACTGACATGAGTGTGAAGTGTGAACTGACACAGAGTGTGAAGTGTGAAGAGTGCAGTGACACAGGGGGTGTGAAGAGTGCACTGACACGGGGTGTGATTGTTGTTATTCTTTTATGTCCTAGCAACATCTAAGGTCATACCATGACAAGTACGGACTTGTGCCAGTGCGCACTCATGGCGACTTTATAGTGCTGTCCCACTGGGAAACCAGGCCACTGGCACCATGACCCGATATCCCACTCAGTCACAGTACCCTGACACTGAGCCAACAAGTCCTTGTCCTATCCTAATAATGGCAAGTGCCAGGCTAGGAAGCGACAAGTATCAATTTCTAAGTCATTGGTTTGACTCGACCAGGGTTCGAACCCCCGACCCAACGATCTACCAGCACAGGAGACGGATGATCTAACTCATTCACGGGGTGTGAAGTGTGCACTTACACAGGGTGTGAAGTGTGCACTTACACAGGGTGTAAAATGTGCAGTGACAGGGTGTGAAATGTGCATTGACACATGGTGTGAAGTGTGCACTGACACAGGATGTGAAATGTGCATGTGTGAAGTGTGTACTGACACAGGGCGTGAAGTGTGCACAAACACAGGGTGTGAAGTGTGCACTGACACAGTGGTGTAAACTGTGCAATGACACAGGTTGGGCCCATCAGGTGCCATACTGTCCCTGTCAGGTGGACCGTCAGGTGTCATACTGTCACTGTCAGGTGGACCGGGGTGTGAAGTGTGCACTGACTCAGGGTGTGGAGTATGCACTGACACAGCCTGTGAAGTGTGCACTGACACAGGGTGTGAAGTGTGCACTGACACAGGGTGTGAAGTGTGCAATGACTCAGGGTGTGGAGTGTGCATTGACAGAGGGTGTGAAGTGTGCACTGACACAGGGTAAAGTGTACACTGACATGGGGTGTGAAGTGTGCACTGACATGGGGTGTGAAGTGTGCACTGACACAGGGTGTGAAGTGTGCACTGACACAGGGTGTGAAGTGTGCACTGGCACAGGGTGTGAAGTGTGCATTGACACATGGTGTGAAATGTGCACTGACACATGGTGTGAAGTGTGCACTGACACAGGGTGTGAAGTGTGCACTGACACAGGGTGTGAAGTGTGCACTGACACGGGGTGTGAAGTGTGCACTGACACAGGGTGTGAAATGTGCACTGACACAGTGTGTGAAGTGTGCACTGACACAGTGTGTGAAGTGTGCACTGACACATGGTGTGAAGTGTGCACTGACACATGGTGTGAAATGTGCATTGACACATGGTGTGAAGTGTGCACTGACACATGGTGTGAAGTGTGCACTGACACAGGGTGTGAAGTGTGCACTGACACAGGGTGTGGAGTGTGCACTGACACAGAGTGGAGTGTGCACTGACATGGGGTGAAGTGTGCACTGACATGGAGTGTGAAGTGTGCACTGACACAGGGTGTGATGTGTGCAATGACACGGGGTGTAAAGTGTGCAATGACACAGGGTGTGAAGTGTGAGGTTAGATGGTGTGAAGTGTGCACTGACACATGGTGTGAAGTGTGCACTGACATGGGATGTGAAGTGTGCACTGACATGGTGTGAAATGTGCACTGACACAGGGTGTGAAGTGTGCACCAACATGGGGTGTGAAGTGTGCACCAACATGGGGTGTGAAGTGTGTACTGACACAGGGTGTGAAGTGTGGACTGACACAGGATGTGAAATGTGCATGTGTGAAGTGTGTACTGACACAGGGCGTGAAGTGTGCACTAACACAGGGTGTGAAGTGTGCACTGACACAGTGGTGTAAACTGTGCAATGACACAGGTTGGGCCCATCAGGTGCCATACTGTCCCTGTCAGGTGGACCGTCAGGTGTCATACTGTCACTGTCAGGTGGACCGGGGTGTGAAGTGTGCACTGACTCAGGGTGTGGAGTATGCACTGACACAGCCTGTGAAGTGTGCACTGACACAGGGTGTGAAGTGTGCACTGACACATGGTGTGAAGTGTGCACTGACACAGGGTGTGAAGTGTGCAATGACTCAGGGTGTGGAGTGTGCATTGACACAGGGTGTGAAGTGTGCACTGACACAGGGTAAAGTGTACACTGACATGGGGTGTGAAGTGTGCACTGACATGGGGTGTGAAGTGTGCACTGACACGGTGTGTAAACTGTGCACTGACACAGGGGTTGAAATGTGCACTGACACAGGGTTTGAAGTGTGCATTGAGACCTGGTGTGAAGTGTGCACTAACACGGGTGTGAAGTGTGCACTGACACGGGTGTGAAGTGTGCACTGATGCAGGGTGTGAAGTGTGCACTGACACGGGGTGTGAAGCGTGCACTGACACAGGGTGTGAAGTGTGCATTGAGACCTGGTGTGAAGTGTGCACTAACACGGGTGTGAAGTGTGCACTGACACGGGGTGTGAAGTGTGCACTGATGCAGGGTGTGAAGTGTGCACTGACACGGGGTGTGAAGTGTGCACTGACATGGGGTGTGAAGTGTGCACTGACATGGGGTGTGAAGTGTGAACTGACATGGGACATAATGTGTGCACTGACATGGTTATTAGCCTAACAACGAATTTCCGTGAAATAGCACTGTCGGAGAATAGCGTAAAAATGTCGGATGTCAGGCTTCCACTGTCCATATTGGGACTGTGTAGGCATCTTATGAACATTAATCAGTGAATATAAAACATCGTGGAAATCCCCGAAATCGCAGACATCTTTCAACCCTGAGAACGTCACTTCCGGTGCTCTACCCACAGGGGGCCTCACTTCCGGTGCTCTACCCACAGGGGGCCTCACTTCCGGTACTCTACCCACAGTGGGCCTCACTTCCGGTGCTCTACCCACAGGGGGCCTCACTTCCGGTACTCTACCCACAGGGAGCCTCACTTCCGGTACTCTACCCACAGGGAGCCTCAATTCCGGTAGACTATGCCCATGTCGCAACCCGCGCAGGACAGAAACCACACCATGTTTGTAATATATCGATGTCTAATCGCCCCGGGTCGGACGCACGTATGCAGCCGTGACGCTCCATCACGTCTTGCCCGGCGTCCAGCCCACCACCCCCAGCCCGACACACACAGATCTGCACTTCCAGCAGAACACCTTGCGTCCCACACAGATAACGGCGAGGCGGCGTGACGCCCCACTAGCGTAAGGACATGTACATGGGGGTCGGGGAGGAGGAGGAAGTGGGGGGAAGGAGAGGTTTACCCGGGGGTAACGGCGACAATTAGGCATGTACCAGCTGACGGCCTGAACTGACGGCGAGCTAGGAACAAACGGCTCAGTGTGCACTGCGGGCGTCAGGTTAGTGGAACGCTTCGTCTGATTGCGCATCGTCAGACTTCCGCTGGTGCCGCAAGGACTGAAGCTGTGACCCGGCTAGCCAGACTACACGGCGGAGGTGGGGGACGCGGTGAATACACACATACAGTCATAGCTTAACCAACGTCAAATATGTGCAATTTCACTGCAATCTACATTAGAAACAAATGCATGGCAGTACATTAATTATCAGTCCAAAGTGAGTTTACAGTATAGGGTGCATTGTGAAGGATGTGGGCAGGACACCATCCCCCAACTTCCGGTGGGTAAGCTCAAGCTGCGATCTTCTGCACGACGGGGCTTCAGTTCAGTCCTTCGTGAGGAAGCAGCAGGGGGCTAAATGTATGAGCAACGGGTTATCTGCGCCGGGGTTAAGGGCGGCCGACGGGGTAGATATGGTCGGTGTTGGTATATGGGTCACGTGAAATGTGTGTGCGCCAAGTGCGCACTTGTTAGCTACCCTGTGAGTTAATTATAGATTTTGGGGAACCCCTGGGGGAATGTACCCGGCGAGCGTCTTAGGAGTCGGGAGGGACCACCCCCTTCCTCCTCCCCCTCCACCCCCTCCCCATTCCCGTGACGAGACAGGGGTTGGTTGGTTGGTTGGTGTGTGTGTCTCTGTGTCTCTGTATGTGTCTCTGTGTGTGTGTATGTGTCTGTGTGTGTATGTGTGTGTCTGTGTGTGTTTATGTGTGCCTGTGTGTGTGTCTGTCTATGTATGTGTCTGTATGGACACATACATAGACAGATGATCTAACTCACACTTGATACAGTCCTTCGTGAGGAAGCAGCCTCACATGCCCAGTGACACTGGGCATGTGAGGTTGTGTACTCATGGAGACTTTATAGTGCTGTCCCACTGGGAGACCAGGCCACCAGCACCATGACCTGATAACCCACACAGTCATATTATCCTGATACTGTACCAACCAGTCCTTGTCCTATTCTATTACTGCTAAGCACCATGCTAAGTAGTGATAAGTATCAATTTGATTGGTTTGATTCGGTGGGGATTGGAACTCCCTATCTTCCACAAGGGAAACATGCACTTTACTGATTTGGCCATCATCTCCAGTCAATGAATCATCAACTGAATAAAGTAATGTCTAAGTCACAAATCACTTGCGGCGACTGTCAGTCACCGCATCGGCAAATCCGTGTAGCAGCCGTATCGTTGGATATGGTGGATGTACGACGACCGCGCGGTGTTTTGCTCACCGCAAGGGGTTACGATTTGTTTAAAAAATCACAAGGCCATAGGTTGCAACCCCGCTGCATAGTATCGCAAGGTGGCGATATGGTGGCCGTGCGGTGGCCGTACGGTGGCCGTATGGTGACACGGTGTTCGAACCCACGATCCCATGGTCTGGTTTGTACCCAGTCTGGTGTGCATACATAGGTACCCTCCTAACATGTTCAAATGGGTCCAAAGATTCAGGTTATAATTTCGCTGGAAGCTCCAATGAATCAGAAGCAATATGCGTTTTGAATTGTTAAAATATTCTAAAGTTTGAGTGAGATATGTGCATTTGAAAGTTGTTGTCTTTCAGATCTTTTGTCTTAGCTAGTGCATTCGAGAAGTGCCTTAATTAATGAGTGGTAAATAGGTTCATTATACGCAGTCAATAAAGGCCATTTTACCATCCATGAAGTGAATCTTTAGCATTCTTTCTGCCTAGAAATGGTCACACAATAAGCACAATATGCCCGTGTATGTATAGCAAGGCCCAGTATATCTCATGATTATATCTACTGAATTGCATGTTTACTCTATGTATATATATATACTTAGGTATTGCATATATGTTTATATATATTTGTATATATACATAAATATATACCTAGATATATATATGTAATAACTAAAAATATTTAAACAATTTAAAATGAGGGTAAAAAGAGAAGCATGAGGTGGTGCACGCCATGTTCCAATAGTTCTCAGTTTTCCCATGGTGCCAACTTGTGCAGCCATATGTAAGAACCACCCTGGTCTCTATACACTGCCGTCTTTTCCGGCTTAACCATAGCCTTATTACGATCCAAGTCGGCCACACCAGACATACCCAAGCATTAACACTTGACGAGACCCGCCGTAAATGCATGGGTTTGTGGATTTAACGCTACGGTGACAGCAGCTGTTCCATGCTCGCCAGACCAGCCGCGCCTGAGCCTTAATGCTTTGACGGGATCTGCCGCAAATGTGCAGGTTTGCGGGCTTAGTGCGATGGTGACAGCAGCCGTTCTGGTCATGCCTATGCCTTATCGTTTGGACAGGATCCGTTGCAAAAGTGCTGGGTTCTGAGATTAAGGCAATGATGGCAGCCTCATTTGAATCATGCTATTTTGATGTGTGCCTTCCACATCCAAAGTTATTTACTCTTCAAAGAAAAATTACTATATGCTCACACCAACCCAATGTTTTTTAAACAGATAATATTCTCAAAGTTCAAGATCCTTTTTACATATAGCACTATTTACAACATTGAAGTGTTCTGACACAAGATATAACGTGTGGTCTGTCAGTGTCTGTCAGCACTGGAAGGACATTAGCCACTGTCTAACAGCACTGCTATGTCACAATCCATCAACCTAAACTCGCTGTGGCAATCACCTCACCCATACTCCTCTACTGAAGGTTGGTGTGTTAGTTTAACAGAAGCTGTGACTGCTGAAGGTTGGTGTGTTAGTTTAACAGAACCTGTCACTGCTGAAGGCTGGTGTGTCAGTTTAACAGAAGCTGTCACTGCTGAAGGCTGTCGTGTCAGTTTAACAGAACCTGTCACTGCTGAAGGCTGGTGTGTTAGTTTAACAGAACCCGTCACTGCTGAAGGCTGTCATGTCAGTTTAACAGAACCTGCCACTGCTGAAGGCTGTCGTGTTAGTTTAACAGAACCCATCACTGCTGAAGGCTGCCATGTCAGTTTAACAGAACCCGTCACTGCTGAAGGCTGTCATGTCAGTTTAACAGAACCCGTCACTGCTGAAGGCCGGTGTGTCAGTTTAACAGAACCTGTCACTGCTGAAGGCTGTCATGTCAGTTTAACAGAACCTGTCACTGCTGAAGGCTGTCATGTCAGTTTAACAGAACCCGTCACTGCTGAAGGCTGGTGTGTTAGTTTAACAGAACCCATCACTGCTGAAGGCCGGTGTGTCAGTTTAACAGAACCTGTCACTGCTGAAGGCTGTCGTGTCAGTTTAACAGAACCTGTCACTGCTGAAGGCTGTCATGTCAGTTTAACAGAACCCGTCACTGCTGAAGGCTGGTGTGTTAGTTTAACAGAAGCTGTCACTGCTGAAGGCTGGTGTGTTAGTTTAACAGAACCCATCACTGCTGAAGGCTGTCATGTCAGTTTAGCAGAACCTGTCACTGCTGAAGGCTGGTGTGTCAGTTTAACAGAACCCATCACTGCTGAAGGCTGTGGTGTCAGTTTAACAGAACCCGTCACTGCTGAAGTTTGGTGTGTCAGTTTAACAGAAGCTGTCACTGCTGAAGGCTGGTGTGTCAGTTTAACAGAACCTGTCACTGCTGAAGGTAGGTGTGTCAGTTTAACAGAACCCGTCACTGCTGAAGGCTGTCATGTCAGTTTAACAGAACCCGTCACTGCTGAAGGCTGTCATGTCAGTTTAACAGAACCTGTCACTGCTGAAGGCCGGTGTGTCAGTTTAACAGAACCTGTCACTGCTGAAGGTTAGTGTGTCAGTTTAACAGAACCTGTCACTGCTGAAGGCCGGTGTGTCAGTTTAACAGAACATGTCACTGCTGAAGGTTGGTGTGTTAGTTTAACAGAAGCTGTCATTGCTGAAGGCTGGTGTGTTAGTTTAACAGAACCTGTCACTGCTGAAGGCTGGTGTGTCAGTTTAACAGAACTTGTGTGCTCTACACGCTCTATCATCACGCCTCGCTCCGCATGTGTGTTCACGCTACTCTCTACACTCTACAGCACCCGACGACACGTGCCGTTAAAGGACTGATGCTGACGACACGCGCACAAGTGTCCCGCCCTCATATGACCTTAGATGTTGCTAGGATGTAAACTCCTAACATATAAGGTCATATTAGGTATTCATGTGTTGCTGGGATGCTAAACTCACTCAATTAAAAGGGAGATACACATGCACATACACATACACTACCATCATGTTGAAAATACTAGTTCTGGTCTGGTCATCAAAGTTACACAATATTTAAAATATAACCACCAGTACTTGGCTGGGGGGCCGCCTGTTAATACAAGGTGCCATACACATCCTGGCACAGGCCTATAACCGACCAAACCAGTAGGGCATCAGCATGACCAAGTCAGTGAAATGCTGGCAGAACGTGGCCAGTCAAGGACATGTTAGCTGAACAGCCTCTTGTTGACAACCAGCCTCGTGCTGCCTCACTCAGTGCTGCCTCACTGAGTGCTGCCTCACTTAGTGCTCCCCCAATGCAAACGGCTGAGGCAGAAGGCAGCAAGATGATGGGAGGAGAGCGAATATTGATTATCGATCTCCAGCTGTGGGGAGCAGATCGAGGCTGGCTGGTGGGGCTTCATGCTGCAGGGCGCATCACATTGCGAGGATTGTGTCCTGCCAGCAGGTCATGTGACCTTTCACTCAAATCAGAGTGTAAAATATTCCGATAATGATGCATTGGTGGGGGTATGCAAATGTTCTCTTTGTGAAACAGGTATACATGGCCAGATGCATAGATGTGTTTATGTAGTTAGTTGCTGGTGGTACTTGATTGATTGGTAAATAGATATTGTGGTGCTAGTAAAATAGTGTGTAAGGGGCACTTAGAGCCCTACCCACTACCCCCTCCCCTAGTCAGGATCACCACACACATGCTCAACGCAGGTGGTGGCCAGGGGAGCCACACAGCTTGGTGGTGGTGGGCAGATCACTGTAACCATGGGGACCGGGAATGCTTGTTTCTCATTGGTGGAGCTAGAAATGCTTGTTTCTCATTGGGAGAATAGGATGGGGTGATACACTATACTGGATCCATGTACCATATAAATAATAAACCAGAGGGTTTGACTCTCTCTCTTATTTCACTCTTTATACTCTTCCTTTCTCTTTGCCTGTATTGATTTCCCTATAGCCTGCCTACACAACCACATATTCGAGCAGTGGACTTTACAAGAGCACACCAAGCATAAATAGACCGAGCGATCTGTCAACAATAGCTACTCAGGGTGCTAACCTTATCAGGGCCCGATTGACTGTTGGGGAGTGTTGAGATTGTGAGTATGTAGACATGACTATTGTGGAGTATTGAGATTGTGAGTATGTAGACATGACTATTGGGGAGTGTTGAGATTGTGAGTATGTAGACATGACTATTGGGGAGTGTTGGGATTGTGAGTATGTAGACATGACTGTTGGGGTGTGTTGAGATTGTAAGTATGCAGACATGACTGTTGGGGAGTGTTGAGATTGTGGAGTGTAGAGATTGTGAGTATGTAGACATGGCCTTTGGGGAGTGTTGAGATTGTGAGTACACAGCCATCACTATTGGGGAGGGTTGAGATTGTGAGTATGTAGACATGGCTATTGGGGAGTGTAGAGATTGTGAGTATGTGGACATGACTGTTGGGGAGTGTTGAGATTGTGAGTATATAGACATGACTGTTGGGGAGTCTAGAGCTTGTGAGTATGTAGACATGACTTTTGGGGAGTGTTGAGATTGTGAGTACATAGCCATCACTATTGGGGAGTGTTGAGATTGTGAGTATGTAGACATGACTGTTGGGGAGTCTTGAGATTGTGAGTATGTTTGTTGTTGTTTTACGTCCTAGCAACATCTAAGGTCATATCAGGACAGGTACCGACTTGTGACAGTGCGCATCCTGGCGACTTTATAGTGCTGTCTCACTGGGAAACCAGGCCGCCGGGACCATGACCTGGTATCCCACTCAGTCACATTATCCTGACACTGAGCACACCAGTCTTGTGAGTATGTAGACATGACTGTTGAGGAGTGTTGAGATTGTGAGTATGTAGACATGACTGTCGGGGAGTGTTGAGATTGTTAGTATGTAGGCATGACTATTGGGGAGTGTTGAGATTGTGAGTATGTAGACATGACTGTTGGGGAGTGTTGAGATTGTGAGTATGTAGACATGACTGTTGGGGAGTGTTGAGATTGTGAGTATGTAGACATGACTGTTGGGAGTGTTGAGATTGTGAGTATGTAGACATGACTATTAGGGAGTGTTGGGATTGTGAGTATGTAGACATGACTATTGGGGAGTGTTGGGATTGTGAGTATGTAGACATGACTATTGGGGAGTGTTGAGATGGTGAGTATGTAGACATGACTGTTGGGGAGTGTTGAGATTGTGAGTATGTAGACATGACTGTTGGGGAGTGTTGAGATTGTGAGTATGTAGACATGACTGTTGGGGAGTGTTGAGATTGTGAGTATGTAGACATGACTGTTGGGGAGTGTTGAGATTGTGAGTATGTAGACATGACTGTTGGGGAGTGTTGAGATTGTGAGTATGTAGATATGACTGTTGGGGAGTGTTGGGATTGTGAGTATGTAGACATGACTGTGTTGTCAGTAAAGCAGGCCCATATAGGCACAGTGCGTGGACTGAGGGCTTATCGGATCGATCTGCTCTTGCTCTGCCATCTCCACCAGGTCCCCATCACGTGATCACGTCATCCATCAGTACCGTGGTATGCGACTTGTACGAATCAGTATCCCGCAAGGACACAGTGTCACCTGAACGACAAACACCGGAAACTGTCTAGTGTGACCAGCGTTATGTACTTTCTACAGCCAGGTAAACAATCACCTGCTATTCTACCATATTTGCATCTATAATATTTGGTATAGTAACAGTAAAATATTGCTTGCGCATTGTAATGCTTGCTGGGGCTTTACATCCTAGCAACATCTATGGTCATATCAAGACAGGTACTGGTTTGTGACAAGGCACACTTATAACTTCATAGTGCAGCCCATTGGAATACCAGACCATCAGCACCATGACCCGATATCCCACTCATTCATATTATCCTGATACTGAGTGAGCCAACCAGTGCTAGTCCTATCATATCAATGCTGAGTTGGGGTTCAAACACATAACCACACGCACGGGAAGCCAGCCAGTAGTTACCGATTCGGCCATTCCGTCTGGTCCTGTTTAATGTCTTCCTCAGTTATGCAAGTTGTACCGGTCAGTTGATGCATTATGCAAGTTGTACCGGTCAGTTGATTCATTATGCAAGTTGTACCGGTCAGTTGATGCATTATGCATGTTGTACCGGTCAGTTGATGGATTATGCAAGTTGTACCGGTCAGTTCATGCATTATGCAAGTTGTACCGGTCAGTTGATGCATTATGCAAGTTGTACCGGTCAGTTGATGCATTATGCAAGTTGTACCGGTCAGTTGATGCATTATGCAAGTTGTACCGGTCAGTTGATGCATTGTGCAAGTTGTACCGGTCAGTTGATGCATTATGCAAGTTGTACCGGTCAGTTGATGCATTATGCAAGTTGTACCAGTCAGTTGATGCATTATGCAAGTTGTACCGGTCAGTTGATGCATTATGCAAGTTGTACCGGTCAGTTGATGTATTAAGATTAACTAAGACTAAAACAAGTCATGTCGAAATTGTGAGTATACAAGACATAATACATGACCTAAACTAAACTAATGACCACTAACACAACAAGGTAAAGGCCGTCAGGGACAGTAACTATAGGTAGCAAACAACTACCCAATTGTAGAACTAACAAGTCAGGGAGATGTAGGAAAATATTCGCAAACAGAGAAAGAACGCATGCAGGAGATAGCTACACAACGACTGAAAGTAAGAAAACAAGGGGAACTATGACCCGATTACTTTCTCGTGGCGAAAATAAGTCATTAAGCTTAACTGTTATGGGCAGCATAGCTACACTGTCACACATCAAAATAGATCCTTCCAAATCTTATGAACACGAAGACAATTTTGTTTATGCACACGAATAATGCACAGAAAGTAGTTGCCAAAGTGGAACCAGATGACCTTTGAAGGACCTTCGAGTAAGAGACAGCTGGCTGCAGGTCAGTCCACGGAAGGTGAGGATGGGGAACAGCACAATGAGGGTCACCATCGAAGTCCTGCTGACGTTTGTTCATTGTCAGACTGAGTTGGACGATTTTTACAGATTGATGTGGCATGGTTGTAAAACTAAACTGACTAGCCATACACAGGAACTCCATTGACTAGCCTATGGATGTAAAACTAAACTAACTAGCCATACACAGGAACTCCATCGACTAGCCTATGGTTGTAAAACTAAACTAACTAGCCATACACAGGAACTCCATTGACTAGCCTATGGTTGTACAACTAAACTAACTAGCCATACACAAGAATTCCATTGATTAGCCTATGGATGTAAAACTATGCTAACCAGCCATACACAGGAACTCCATTGACTAGCCTATGGATGTAAAACTAAACTGACTAGCCACACACAGGAACTCCATTGACTAGCCTATGGTTGTACAACTATGCTAACTAGCCATACACAGGAACTCCATTGACTAGCCTATGGTTGTACAACTAAACTAACTAGCCACACACAGGAACTCCATCGACTAGCCTATGGATGTAAGACTAAACTAACTAGCCATACACAGGAACTCCATCGACTAGCCTATGGATGTAAGACTAAACTAACTAGCCATACACAGGAACTCCATTGACTAGCCTATGGATGTAAAACTAAACTAACTAGCCATACACAGGAACTCCATCGACTAGCCTATGGATGTAAAACTAAACTAAGATTGTTTGGGCTTTACATCCATTGACTAGCCTATGGTTGTAAAACTAAACTAACTAGCCATACACAGGAACTCCATCGACTAGCCTATGGATGTAAGACTAAACTAACTAGCTATACACAGGAACTCCATTGACTAGCCTATGGATGTAAAACTAAACTAACTAGCCATACACAGGAACTCCATCGACTAGCCTATGGATGTAAGACTAAACTAACTAGCCATACACAGGAACTCCATTGACAAGCCTATGGATGTAAAACTAAACTAACTAGCCATACACAGGAACTCCATCGACTAGCCTATGGATGTAAGACTAAACTAACTAGCCACACACAGGAACTCCATTGACTAGCCTATGGATGTAAAACTAAACTAACTAGCCATACACAGGAACTCCATCGACTAGCCTATGGATGTAAAACTAAACTAAGATTGTTTGGGCTTTACATCCATTGACTAGCCTATGGATGCAAAACTAAACTAAGTTTGTTTGTTTGGGTTTTACATCCATTGACTAGCCTATGGATGTAAAACTAAACTAAGTTTGTTTGTTTGGGCTTCACATCCATTGACTAGCCTATGGATGTAAAACTAAACTAAGTTTGTTTGTTTGGGTTTTACATCCATTGACTAGCCTATGGATGTAAAACTAAACTAAGTTTGTTTGTTTGGGCTTTACATCCATTGACTAGCCTATGGATGTAAAACTAAACTAAGTTTGTTTGTTTGGGCTTTACATCCATTGACTAGCCTATGGATGTAAAACTAAACTAAGTTTGTTTGTTTGGGCTTTACATCCATTGACTAGGCTATGGATGTAAAACTAAACTAAGTTTGTTTGTTTGGGTTTTACATCCATTGACTAGCCTATGGATGTAAAACTAAACTAAGTTTGTTTGTTTGGGCTTTACATCCATTGACTAGCCTATGGATGTAAAACTAAACTAAGTTTGTTTGTTTGGGCTTTACATCCATTGACTAGCCTATGGATGTAAAACTAAACTAAGTTTGTTTGTTTGGGTTTTACATCCATTGACTAGCCTATGGATGTAAAACTAAACTAAGTTTGTTTGTTTGGGCTTTACATCCATTGACTAGCCTATGGATGTAAAACTAAACTAAGTTTGTTTGTTTGGGCTTTACATCCATTGACTAGCCTATGGATGTAAAACTAAACTAAGTTTGTTTGTTCTTTGCATCCATTGACTAGCCTATGGATGTAAAACTAAACTAAGTTTGTTTGTTTGGGCTTTACATCCATTGACTAGCCTATGGATGTAAAACTAAACTATGTTTGTTTGTTTGGGTTTTACATCCTGGAAGCATCTAGGGTTATATCAGGGCAGGTTCCGACTTGTGACAGCATGCCTTCATGCTGACTTTATAGTGCTGCCCCACTGGGAGACCAGGCAGCCAGCACCATGACTCGATATCCCACTCAGTCACACTATCTTGATAATGAGATAACCAGTCCTTGCCTAGTAATGCCGAGCACCAGGCGAGGTAGCGAAAAGTATCAATTTTATAAGTCATTGGTTTGACTCGGCGGGATTCGAAACGTTGACCGTCCATGTGGGAGCCCAACGTTCTTCGCAATTCAGGCACGGTGGGCGTACTGCCCTAAGTGGTATCCATGTGACACCTGCAGAGCGGAGTGTAAGCAGAGTTCTCAGTGGTGTCAATATGCGGGCATTTCTCCAAATCAATCTTGCCTGACATATATAATCAAGGAATGTAAAATTTGTCATGTGGGGCAATGAAACTGGGAAATATTGCGGCTAGAGCAGATTCTAACCCACACATATTGCATTCCAGGCCAGTGAGCTAAGCAACCAGTACACCACCTAGACTCCCTGATGTCATCATCCTATCCACGTTCACCTGTGTGTGGCTCCTTGCCTAGGAGGTCAGTGTAGACAACACTCATCCCCCTGGAATGTTAAATTCTTTGTCTATAACTTATAAGTCGTTCAATGCTTACAATTACATACATACAAGCAACCCACTTACATAGACATGTACATACAGGGTAGGTTCAACACCCACACAGTGTGCAGCTTACACAGGATTCAGGTGATGGCAACCAGTGGAGTGGGGGATGATGACAATGGGAAACATTGCAAAGAGCAGGATTATATGCTAACCATTACACCACAAGACTCCCTGATGTCATCACCCTGTTTATGCCCACCTGTCTATGGCTCCTTGCCTGAGATGTCAGTGCAGACTACTACATATACAGACAGATGTAGTAACACACACATATATAGTCAGTCTCACACACACAGTAACACACACATCTATAGTCAGTCAGTCTCACACACACAGTGACACACACTTACAGTCATAGTCTCACACACACAGTTACACACACATCTATAGTCAGTCAGTCTCACACACACAGTAACACACACATCCATAGTCAGTCATATTCTCACACACATGTGTAACACACATCTATTGTCAGTGATAGTCTCACACACACAGTTACACACACCTAGTCAGTCTCACACACAGTAAAACGCCCGGCACTGCAGCCAGCCGACCCAAACCACCCACTCACTCACTATCGCTTCCTTACCACATTACTGACCCCATTGTTTTGCTCAAATCTCACATTCCGAGATAGCGTTACCATGGCAACCGACCTGGCAGGTTAGCTAGAAATCCGTGATGTCGGTTTACTTGATAGCACACGTTTATTCCCGTAACGGGCGACGGAGCTCGAAAGAGGCATTGACAGTGGAGCAGAAAGAGGCATTGACAGTGGAACAGAAAGAGCCATTGACAGAGGAACAGAAAGAGGCATTGGCACAATGTGGTACAGGAAGAGGTATTGACAGTGGAACGGAAAGAGGTATTGACAGTGGAACGGAAAGAGGCATTGACAGGGGAACAGAAAGAGGCATTGACACAATGCGGTACAGAAAGAGGGATTGACAGTGGAACAGAAAGAGGCATTGATACAAAGCGTTACTGAGAGGCATTGACACAACGTGAAGCAGAAAGAGGGATTGACAGTGGAACAGAAAGAGGGATTGACAGTGGAACAGAAAGAGGCATTGACAGTGGAACAGAAAGAGGCATTGACACAACGTGGTACAAAAAGAGGGATTGACAGTGGAACAGAAAGGGGCATTGACACAACATGGTACGGAAAGAAGCATTGCCACAATGTGGGACAGGAAGAGGCATTGACAGAGTGGAACAGAAAGAGGCATTGACACAATGCAGTACAGAAAGAGGCATTGACACAATGCGAAACAGAAAGAGGCATTGACAGCATGCAACAGAAAGAGGCATTGCCAAAATGCCGTACAGAAAGAGGCATTAACACAATGCAATACAGAAGGAAGCATTAATGCAGTGGGGCATGGCAAGAGGCAGTGACGCAGTGAGCATGGAGGCAGGACACGTGGGTAGAATTACGAAACAGGGAAGACACATGCAGAGTCTAGGTCAGAGAGACGCTATTATGTGCTTCAATAGCAGCGGTGCAAATGCAACAGATGCAAACGCAATGAAAACGAAACACCACCGTTGAGTTCCGATTTAATTTTTGGACATGTTCAAAAGATCCCTACGTTAGGGGCTGAATTTGCATCTGTGATGCTAACATATTCTAGCATACTCTAGCATACTTGGATGAAGCCCTGGTCACATAGCTGTTTGTGAACGTAGGTGAATGTAGTGGAGGCTAAAGTAGTTGAACGTACCGGCATCTGTACTGTAACATATTTATCCGTACCATAACATATTTATCCATACTGTAACGTATTTATCCATACCATAAAGTATTTATCCGTAACAAAACCTGCTGTACCTGAACGTATTTCAACATACTTACACCACTTTTGACCCATGTTAGCTTCCACTACGTTCACCAACGTGTATGTGACCGGAGCATGAGGACAGGGACACCAGTATGCAAACGTGACGACAATGCCAGTTCCTTCCAAATGAAGCCGAGCGGTTAAATGCGCTCTGCAGTAAGACACAGTAACAATGAGAACACTTTTGTCCGCCGCTCGCATGTTGGCATGACAACCGAGTGACACCAGTCTCCCGAGACTAACCCCCATTTCTCTGTACTACTGGTGGCCGTCAGCGCGGACAACTGGCAGGGAAGATGGGGGGGGGGAGGGGGGTGAGGGTACGGCAGGGAAACTGTGTAAAACCTGACAGAACTTACAAGAAGCTGAAGGGAAGAGGGAGGCACATGGCAGGGAAACTGTGTAAAACCTGACAGAACTTACAAGAAGCTGAAGGGAAGAGGGAGGCACACGGCAGGGAAACTCTGTCAAACCTGACAGAACTTACAAGAAGCTGAAGGGAAGAGGGAGGCACACGGCAGGGAAACTCTGTCAAACCTGACAGAACTTACAAGAAGCTGAAGGGAAGAGGGAGGCACACGGCAGGGAAACTCTGTCAAACCTGACAGAACTTACAAGAAGCTGAAGGGAAGAGGGAGGCACACGGCAGGGAAACTCTGTCAAACCTGACAGAACTTACAAGAAGCTGAAGGGAAGAGGGAGGCACTCGGCAGGGAAACTCTGTAAAACCTGACAGAACTTACAAGCCGCACCTCAAATAGCAACAGAAGCCACAACTGGAATAGCAACTGAAGCCACACTCAAATGTCAGTGGATTAGCCTCAGGTGCACCTTGTCGAGCAGTCTAATATACGAGTCCCTTACAGAACCATAGAATATGCTGCCAAATCAAGGTTCACACCGAGATGAGCAAAGTGTATCGAACTTGTCATCAAGAATGAGAGCCTAAAGTTTGGTCTTCTTGAGAACTTTAATGGGACTGCATGCATTCTGTGCAAATTGGCAGAAATGCATGTAGATATTTAGCCTTGAACAATTTAAAACAATTCAGAACCGGCCAGGACTGAATTCCAGTAATACCGAGTTGTGAGTTTGGTGCAACTACCAGGTAGTGAGTTTGATGCAGGTCTTGATTGAGTGGTGGTTGCTTTACGCCGTGTCGGCAGCATAGGCCATATTCACGGTGAGTTTGATGGAACTACACGGTAGTGAGTTTGGTGCAACTACCAGGTAGTGAGTTTGGTGCAACTACCTGGTAGCAAGTGTTGTGCAACTACCAGGTAGTGAGTTTGGTGCAACTACCTAGTAGTTAGTTTGGTGCAAATGCCAGGTAGTGAGTTCGATGCTCCATTCCCCATCTACAGGACATGACCCATCACAATAAGGATAATGGGTCACTCCGTCTGACAACATCCCAGATGCTCCACGAGAAATCGAACACCAATTCTGCTTCAACTGCACTGAGGTTAATGGAAGAGGCAGAATGCAAATACGTGTGCGAACCATTGTTCAATACACAGAGCAAGGCTGCCCACCAAGTCCTCTGTCGTCTTTAGCATTCCGACTACCCCCACCCCCCCTTTGTTGCCTTTGAAGCCTAGGCAATATCATTGAATGAGAGACCTGCATGTCAACTCTCCTCAGGCTTGGAAAAGAGCCTTGCCTATTTCATCCAGGGATTATTCACAGGTAGGTGTAGTGTAGTGTAGTGTGGTGAGGTGCACTCACCTCCCCAGGTGAAATGCCACATACACTGGTAGGTGTAGTGTAGTGTAGTGTGGTGAGGTGCACTCACATCCCCAGGTGAAATGCCACATACACAGGTAGGTGTAGTGTAGTGTAGTGTGGTGAGGTGCACTCACCTCCCCAGGTGAAATGCCACATACACAGGTAGGTGTAGTGTAGTGAGGTGCGCTCTCCTCCCCAGGTGAAATGCCACATACACAGGTAGGTGTAGTGTAGTGAGGTGCGCTCTCCTCCCCAGGTGAAATGCCACATACACAGGTAGGTGTAGTGTAGTGGTATGTGGGGGAGGTGGTGAATTCATATAACCATAGTATTTATATTATTCCGCACATAGAATAGACAACATATTAGTTGGTTGAGCACTCTGGCCTGAGCTCGAAAATATCCTCAGTTTAGTCAAGCAAAATATCTGAGAGAGTGAGGCTGCGTGAGGGGAGGAGTGGACACACGTGCCCTCCCAAGCCGTAGTTTGCCATACTGGATGCATGTTAGCTGGTGTCCAAGGCGCTCACGGCCAGGATAGTTCCCAGTAGCAGTGAGTACAACCATCACGGTTATACAGCACATCACTCGGCAGTTGGTTGCTCGGAGCTCCCTTGGTGTGTAAGTGTAATATATGCAGACCAATGTCAAATCACAATTAGGTAAGCATATATTAATAGAAGAAACATGCTATTGCAACCGAACACAATTAAATTGGCATCATCCTAAATAACATTGGCATAACAAGTTGTATGCAGCAGGATACAGGAAATGGTCACATAGTTGCTCTGACAATTTTTGTAACTACAATTTATGTTAGAAACAAAAGTATTGAAAGAGCCATACCAAGTTTGGTGAGTAGGGGGCGATATAGGCACACAGTGTAGGGTCTATGGTCGCATCTCCCAGCAGTAACTCATCAATAAGCCTGCTGATGTGACCCCTGCTGGGCCTCTACTGGAATCCTTACTCAGGGATCAGCGCAACTCGGAATGCCCCTAACTCTTTGTAACGTCACACCCACTGCACAACATGGCTCCTTTGTGACGCCGCGCATCTTCAGGCGTGACATAACCTGAACGTTCACGGGTTGTGTGGGCTGCCATGACTCAGCGGTGACGTCACGTGACCAGACCGAGGCGGCCGACGCTAACATCAATTACCGAGTCCGCGATTGGGAAAGTTGTTTAACTTGCTTTATTTACGTCAATGGGCACTAGGTGATCAGACTGGCGAGGATGGGGTTAGGTAATAAGGGCACCCACATTACCCACAATGCCCCACTCCCGCTTGCTGCTAGACACGACAGTTAGCCCAGGAGACTGGACGGGAGCGCCGAACAACGAGACGCGCTGGCTCGCTCCCTGTACGCGATCTTGTGGGTTCGGTCAAACCAATGACTTACAAATTTGATACTTTTCGCTATCTAGCCTGAAATTTGGCATCAATAAGACACGGAGGCAAAGATTGGTTGCCTCACTATTAGGATAATGTGACTGAGGGGGAGATCGGGTCATGGAACTGGTGGCCTGGCTTCCCAATGGGACAGCATTATAAAGTCACCATGACTGTGCACTCTTTGTTGTTTTACGTCCTAGCAACATCCAAGGTCATATCAGGATGGGTACCGACTTGTGACAGTGCGCGCTCATGGTGACTTTATTATGCTGCACCACTGGGATACCCACCAGCACCATGACCTGATATCCCACTGAGTCACATTATCCTCACACTGAGCCAACCAGTCCTTGCCCTGTCCTAATAATGCCGAGTGCCAGGCTAGGAAGCAACAAGTATCAATTTTAAAGTCATTGGTTTGACTCGACCAGGAATCGAACCAACGAACTCATGGGTTCGGATCTCCCGATCTCCCAAACCAGGAGATGGACGCTCTACTCATTCGGCCACCCCGTCTGGTGCAGTGTTACAAGTCGGTACCCGTCCTGATATGACTCAGATGTTGCTAGTCCGTGAACTTCAATAACAAAATGAACCCACTTAATGATTAGAGTTTGACGTGCTAGGAACATCTGAAAATACCCTAGAATAGGACCGACTTATGACGATGCACACTCCTGGCAGCCTGCTACTGCTAGCGCTGATTGACAGACCGATCAGGCCATACGATATATACCCAATCAGTATTGTGACACCGTTCTAAACTCTCCTCAAATAATTTACAAATGCACCTCGCAAGCCAAGGAAACGATGCTACTTAGGTTCTGTGGGTTCGAATATATGTCTTGCACATGGGAGGCGGAAACAGTAAGACTTATTGGTGTCTGGTGCACTGAACCAGCCATTCATCTCTACTCGTCATTCACAAACAAGGTAAGACCCCGCTAACACTGTAGCCCACGATAGTAGTAACATACCCAAATGGCACCCACAACATGTCCCTGTAACAAGGTAAGACACTGCTAATGTTGTACCCCATGATAGTCGTAACAGACCCAAATGGCACCCTACAACACATACCTGTAACAAGGTAAGACCCCGCTAACACTGTACCCCACCATAACAGACCCAAATGGCACCGTACAACACGTCCCTGTAACAAGGTAAGACCCCACTAACACTGCACCCCGCCATAGTAGTAACACACCCAAATGGCACCCTACAGCACGTCCCTGTAACAAGGTAAGACCCCGCTAATACTGTACCCCAGCAGAGTAGTAACAGACCCAAATGGCACCCTACAACACGCCCATGTAACAAGGTAAGTTTGTTGTTGTTTGTTTGTTGTTGTTTTACGTCCTAGCAACATCTAAGGTCATATCAGGACGGGTACCGACTTGTGACAGTGCATACTCATGGCGACTTTATAGTGCTGTCCCACTGGGAAACCAGGCCGCCGGCACCATGACCTGGTATCCCACTCAGTCACATTATCCTGACACTGAGCACACCAGTCCTTGCCCTATCCTAATAATGCCGAGCGCCTGGCTAGGAAGCGACAAGTATCAATTTAAAAGTCATTGGTTTGACTCGACCGGGACTCGAACCCACGACCCCACGATCTATCAGCACGGGAGACAGACGCTCTAACTCATTCGGCCATCCCGTCTGGTCCGAGCAAGGTAAGACCCCGCTAATGCTGTACCCCGCCATAGTAGTAACAGACCCAAATGGCACCCTACAACATGTCACTGTAACAAGGTAAGACCCCGCTAACGCTGTACCCCACCATAGTAGTAACAGACCCAAATTGCACCCTACAACACGTCCCTGTAACAAGGTAAGACACCGCTAACACTGTATGCCACCATAGTAGTAACAGAGCCAAATGGGACCCCACAGCACGTCCCTGTAACAAGGTAAGACACCGCTAACACTGTACCCCGCCATAGTAGTAACAGAGACAAATGGGACCCCACAGCACGTCCCTGTAACAAGGTAAGACACCGCTAACACTGTACCCCACCATAGTAGTAACAGAGCCAAATGGGACACCACAGCACGTCCCTGTAACAAGGTAAGACACCGCTAACACTGTACCCCGCCATAGTAGTAACAGAGCCAAATGGGACCCCACATCACATCCCTGTAACAACGTAAGACACCGCTAACACTGTACCCCACCATAGTAGTAACAGAGCCAAATGGGACCCCACAGCACGTCCCTGTAACACGGTAAGACATCGCTAACACTGTACCCCCCCATAGTAGTAACAGACCCAAATGGCACCCAACAACACGCCCATGTAACACGGTAAGACCCCGCTAACGCTGCACCCCGCAATAGTACTAACAGACCCAAATGGCACCCTACAACACGTCCCTGTAATAAGATAAGACCCCGCTAACGCTGCACCCCACCATAGTAGCAACGGACCCAAATAGCACCCTACAAGATGTCCCTGTAACAAGGTAAGACCCCACTAATGCTGTACCACAGCATAGTAGTAACAGACCCAAATGATACCCAACAGCACGTCCCTGTAACAAGGTAAGACACCGCTAACGCTGTACCCCACCATAGTAGTAACAGACCCAAATGGCACCCTACAACACGTAGCGGTAACAAGGTAAGACCCCACTAACGCTGTACCCCACCATAGGAGTAACAGACCAAAATGGCACCCTACAGCACATCCCTGTAACCAGCTAAGACACTGCTAATGTTTACCCCACCATAGTAGTGACAGACCCAAATGGCATCCAACAACACGTCCCTGTATCAAGGTAAGACCCCGCTAACGCTGTACCCCAGCACAGTAGTAACAGACCCAAATGGCACCCTACAACATGTCCCTGTAACAAGGTAAGACCCCCGCTAATGCTGTACACCACCATAGTAGTAACACATCCAAATGGTATCCTACAACACGTCCCGGTAACAATGTAAGACCCCCGCTAATGCTGTACCCCACCATAGTAGTAACAGACCAAAATGGTACCCTACAACACCTCACTGTAACAAGGTAAGACCCCGCTAACGCTGTACCCCACCACAGTAGTAACAGACCCAAATGGCACCCTACACCACGTCCCTGTAACAAGGTAAGACCCTGCTAACGATGTACCCCACCATAGTAGTAACAGACCCAAATGGTACCCTACAACACGTCCTTGTAACAAGGTAAGACCCCGCTAATACTGTACCCCACCATAGTAGTAACAGACCCAAATGGCACTCAACAAGATGTCCCTGTAACAAGGTAAGACCCCACTATCGCTGTACCCCACCATACTAGTAACAGACCCAAATGGTACCCTACAACACGTCTCCAACGCAAGGTAAGACCCCGCTAACGCTGTACCCCACCATAGTAGAAACAGACGCAAATGCCACCCTACCACACATCCCTGTAACAAGGTAAGGCCCTGCTAACGATGTACCCCACCATAGTAGTAACAGACCCAAATGGTACCCTACAACACATCCCTGTAACAAGGTAATACCCTGGTAACACTGTACCCCACCATAGTAGTGACACACCCAAATGACACCCTACAACATGTCCCTGTAACAAGGCAATACCCCTAACCCTGTACCCCGCCATAGTAGTAACAGACCCAAATTGCACCCAACAACACGCCCATGTAACAAGGTAAGACCCCGCTAACGCTGCACCCCGCAATAGTACTTACAGACCCAAATGGCACCCTACAACACGTCCCTGTAATAAGATAAAACCCCGCTAATGCTGTACCACAGCATAATAGTAACAGACCCAAATGGTAACCAACAGCACGTCCGTGTAACAAGGTAAGACACTGCTAACGCTGTACCCCACCATAGTAGTAACAGACCCAAATGGCACCCTACAACATGTACCGGTAACAAGGTAAGACCCTGCCAACGCTGTACCCCACCATAGGAGTAACAGACCAAAATGGCACCCTACAGCACATCCCTGTAACCAGTTAAGACACTGCTAATGTTTACCCCACCATAGTAGTGACAGACCCAAATGGCATCCAACAACACGTCCCTGTAACAAGGTAAGACCCCGCTAATGCTGTACCCCAGCATAGTAGTAACAGACCCAAATGGCACCCTACAATATGTCCCTGTAACAAGATAAGACCCCGCTATCACTGTACGCCACCATAGTAGTAACAGACCAAAATGGCACCCCACACCATGTCCCTGTAACAAGGTAAGACACCGCTAATACTGTACCCCACCATAGTAGTAACAGACCCAAATGGCACCCTACAACACGTCCCTGTAAAAAGGTACAGTTTGCTGTACCCCACCACAGTAGTAACAGACCCAAATGGCACCCTACACCACGTCCCTGTAACAAGGTAAGACCCTGCTAACGATGTACCCCACCATAGTACTAACAGACCCAAATGGTACCCTACAACACGTCCTTGTAACAAGGTAAGACCCCGCTAATACTGTACCCCACCATAGTAGTAACAGACCCAAATGGCACCCTACAAGATGTGCCTGTAACAAGGTAAGACCCCGCTATCGCTGTACCCCACCATAGTAGTAACACACCCAAATGACACCCTACAACATGTCCCTGTAACAAGGCAATACCCCCTAACACTGTACCCCGCCATAGTAGTAACAGACCCAAATGGCACCCTACAACATGTCCCTGTAACAAGGTAATACCCCGCTAATGCTGTACCCCGCCATAGTAGTAACAGACCCAGTGACATCGATGCCTTCACTGAGATGATGAGATGGATCGCAGAGAAAACTGTTCCGAAGACCTCGGCAATTCCCAAGCGTTTGACGCCTCCATGGTTAGATGACGGCTGTAGGAGGGCTATTAAGGAACGAAAGAAAGCTCACCGTAAATTCCACAGGAGACCGACTGCTGAAAATCTGGCCCTCTTTAGAATTCTGAGTGCTCGCACTCGCAGAACAATTAAAGAAGCGCGGAGGCAGTGTTGGAGACAATTTGCTTCTAGCATCACCATGCACACACCATTTGGTAAAGTGTGGACAATGATCAGGAGAATCAAACGAAGGGGAGGTGATTCTTCTGTAGTCCAGCACTTGAAACACAACGGCACCATTCTCACATCACTCGATGAAATAAGTGAAGAATTGGCTTGCACCTTTGCTGGAAACTCCTCTTTGGCAAACTGCCTCCCAGGCTTTCGGGCCATCAAGGAATGCCAAGAGCGAAAGCTCTTGGACTTTTCCTCCGCTGGTGAGGAGCACTACAACTCCCCATTCAGTATGGGTGAGTTGAGGTGTTCTTTGGAAAGCTCGCATGACACAGCAGTTGGACCTGATGGAATTCATTATCAATTTTGTAAGCATCTCCCTGAAATGCACTGAGACTGTTGCTTCAACTCTTCATCAACATCTGGGAGTCGGGTGTCGTCCCCGCCTCTTGGTGGGAGGCGACAGTAATACCGATTCCCAAACCTGGTAAAGACTAGAGTGAAGCCAAAACTATCGTCCCATAGCCCTAACAAGCTGCATCTGTAAAACCATGGAGCGCATGGTAAACAACCGCCTCATCTGGCTACTGGAGTCAGGACACCACCTGTCCAACCTTCAATGTGGCTTCAGATGGGGCTGCAGCACCCTCGACCATTTGGTGCGCATGGTGACCTTCATAAGAGATGCTTTCGTTAAGAAGGAGCACTTTGTGGCTGTCTTTTTCGACCTCGAAGAAGCCTATGACATTGACACAACGTGGCAGCATGGCATCATGGAGGATCTTCATGCGATTGGCCTTCGTGGCCACCTGCCAATTTTCATCAGGAACTTTCTAGCCTTCAGGCATTTCCGCGTCCGTGTCAAGACTACCTATTCCAGCCTACACTCACAAGAACTAGGAGTACCTCAAGGGAGCATACTGGCCATGACCCTTTTCGTCAAGGTCAATGGTATTGCTGCTGCTGTAAAGTGGGGGCCTCCTGTAGTCTTTTCATGGACGACTTTGTTTTATATTACAGTGGTGCTAACATGAATGTCATAGAGAGACAGCTACAACCAAGGATAAATGGGATACATCGATGGTCAGTTCTGAACGGTTTCAAATTTTCCAAGACCAAAACAGTCTGCATGCACTTTTGCCTGCTGTGTAGAATGCATGCGGAACCGGGGCTGCCCCTGGATGGGGATCCCATTAAAGTTGTTGAGAAAACCAAATTTCTGGGCCCCATTCTCGACGCAAAACTGTCTTTTGTGCCACATATAAATTACCTGAAAACAAGATGCCTGAAAGCGCTAGATATTCTGAGGGTGCTGTCCAGCTCAGAGTGGGGAGCGGACAGAGATGTTCTGCTCTCTGTGTACAGAATCTTGGTTCGGTCACGAGTGGATCATATATTGGGCTGCTAGACACGATCCACCACCAGGGACTGCACCTGGCCCTTGGGGCCTTCCGCACCTCACCGGTTCAAAGCCTCGACATCGAAGCCAATGAACCATCACTTAACAACAGGAGAATCAAACTGGCCATGCAATATGTAGTCAAGATAAAAACTGATGCATTGAATCCTGCACACAATTGTCTATTCGAGCAACATGATGAATCCAGGTATGAAGCCAGGCCGAATTACATCCGCCCACTGAGGCTCTGAATGAAACCCCATTTGGAGGCCTTGGGTGTGGATTTGGACGTGTTAGAGGATGCCAAAGTCCGAGAACATCCCCCGTGGTCGTTGAGAAAGCCATCAGTTATCCTCCGACTCACGGAACTGAGGAAGTCTGCGACACATCCACTCGAGTACCAAGGACTGCATGCAGAGATCCAAGGCCAGTTTGCAGACCACCTCTCCATATACACTGATGGTTCGAAAAACCAAAGCTGGGTAGCTGTTGCGGCAGTCTGCTGACGTGGAAAAATTTGGCGTACGTTTGCCTGATCAGAGCTCGATTTCACTGCAGAAGCCCGAGCACTCCTTCTCGCATTGGAGTGTATCGAGGTATCCAACCACACTAACTATGTCATATACAGTGATTCGTTCTCTTGCCTCCTGGCTGTTGCTGGACTGAAAACGAATCATCCTATTCTAGCAATGGTCATTTATAAAATGAACCAACTGACAATGGATGGGTATGACGTCCACCTGTGATGGGTGGCTGGCCATGCCGGCATACAAGATAACGGACGAGCTGATCGGGCTGAGAAGAAGGCCCTGAACTGTGATCTTGAACCATGTCTGATCCCTCACTCTGATCTGAAACCACTAATAGCCACCCACATAAAATCCAAATGGCAACATGAGTGGGATAAAAACATTAATAAACTTAAAGAAATTGAACCATCTGTGGGAAAGCCACCACAGACTCATGCGGGAGGTCGGCGGGACCAAGTGTCCTTAGCCGCTGCCGTATTGGCCACTCGTGGCTTACACATGCTTTTCTGCTCAAGGGGGAACCTCCCCCTGAATGTATTGGGTGTCAGTCCCCGCTGACACTCAAACACATTTGACTAAGTTGGGTTGATTGTTTGGGCCTCCGCCAACAGTTCTACACTGCAGACAGTATGCATGACCTTTTTACTAAGGTAAAACAGGAAAAGATTTTAGCCTTTTTGAGGGCAGCTGGACTGTACCACCTCGTATAGTTTACTAAATAGATTCTATCAATTATTAATTAAACTTTTCTTTTTCTATGGGAATTTGTTTCCCTTGACCACAAATATATGATTGTGAGCTTTCTAATTTAATCAGTGTCTATTGGCACATAATTGATTGTCTGCTTTTAAATGTAAAAGCGATGGTTTGAACAAAAACCAAACATTTCTCGCCGTGAATATGGCCTATGCTGCCGACACAGCGTAAAGCAACCACCAATCAATCAATCAATCAGTAACAGACCCAAATGGCACCCTACAACATGTCCCTGTAACAAGGTAAGACCCCGCTAACGCTGTACCCCACCATAGTAGTAACAGACCCAAATGGCACCCCACAAAACGTCCTTGTTACAAGGTAAGACCCCGCTAGTGCTGTACCCCACCATAGTAGCAACAGACCCAAATGGCACCCTTCAACACGTCCTTGTAACAAGGTAAGACCCCGCTAACGCTGTACCCCACCATAGTAGCAACAGACCCAAATGTCACCCCACAACACGTCCCTGTTACAAGGTAAGACCCCGCTAACGCTGTACCCCTCCATAGTAGTAACAGACCCAAATGGCACCCTTCAACACGTCCCTGTAATAAGGTAAGACCCCGCTAATGCTGTACCCCACCATAGGAGAAACAGACCCAAATGGCACCCTACAACACATCCCTGTAACAAGTTAAGACTCCGCTAACGCTGCATCACCCGCATTTTGTTTTAAATCTGCATTGTCCGATGAAAGCATCAAATTCTCAAAATCAAAATACTTACGTAGTGTTGTGGGAGTGAAGAAAAGGGAAATATTGTGCCTAAAACAGGATTCAACATCACACTTCTTACCATTCCTGGGCGAGCATGCTATTGCATCCCCCTGTCTATGTGGCTCCTGGAGGTCAGGAGGTCAGTGTACTTTACTAGTAGTACACCTAGATTTGATCCTACATATCAAACTTATATCCTAGTGAACTTATTAAACATTTTCTGCTGCATAGAAGGGGACTCTAAGTCCATTTCATAGACCAGCTACTGCTGAAGCCGATGGTGCCAAAATTAATTCTGGCATGTGACAATGCACACTCACGCCGACTTCATAGTGCTGCCCCACTCTATGACAAGGCTGTTGGCACCATGACCAGATTTTCCACCCAGTCATATTATTCTGATACTATACTATGATCTCTGTTATTTTTGTACCAGTAATTAAGGACAATATGGGAATGATTAACAGTAAGGATAACTATAGACATATAGCAGTTGCTAGTATTTTGTCCAAAATATTTGAAAATGTACTGCTAGATAGACTGGAGTTGTATTTAAAAACAAATGATAATCAATATGGCTTCAAGCAAAAGGATGGAACAAATATGTGCATTTATGCTCTTAAGGAGATTATACAGAAGTACCATAGTTTAAATTCTACTATGTTTTTAGGTTTTCTTGATGCCTCTGAATCATGCAAAATTGTTTGAAAAATGGTATTCCATGACTGATGACTTTAGAGATGACAGGGATATTATTAGACAGTATCGCAAGTTATATATATGCTAATGGAAATATGCTCATCAGGAAATTTCATGTGTACAGCTGATGTCAAGGTAAATTTATTTAGAACTTTCTGTACTCCCTGTATACTGCCCAGATTTGGTGTGTGTGTGTGTGGTGACAATGTGTGTGGTGACAGTGTGAGTGTGTCGCTGTGTGTGGTGACAGTGTAGGTGTGGTGACAGCGTAGGTGTGTGTGGTGACAGCGTAGATGTGTGTGGTGACAGCGTGGGTGGGTGGTGACAGCATAGGTGTGTGTGATGACAGTGTAGGTGTGTGGTGACAGCATGGGTGTGTGTGGTGACAGCATGGGTGTGTGTGGTGACAGCGTGGGTGTGTGTGGTGACAGCATAGGTGTGTGTGGTGACAGCGTAGGTTTGTGTGGTGAGAGCATAGGTGTGTGTGGTGACAGCATAGGACATGTGGTGACAGTGTGCATGTGGGTGGTGACAGTGTGCGTGTGGGTGGTGACAGTGTGTGTGTGGGTGGTGACAGTGTGCGTGTGGGTGGTGACAGTGTGCATGTGGGTGGTGACAGGGCGCGTGTGGGTGGTGACTGTGTGCGGAGGGGTGGTGACAGTGTGTGCGGAGGGGTGGTGACAGTGTGTGTGTGTGGTGACAGTGTGGGTGTGGGTGGTGACAGTGTGGGTTGGTGTGGTGACAGCGTGGGTGGGTGGTGACAGTGTGGGTGTGTAGTGACAGTGTGGGTGTGTGGTGACAGTGTGGGTGTGTGGTGACAGTGTGGGTGTGTGGTGACAGTGTGGGTGTGCGTGGTGACAGTGTGGGTGTGTGTGGTGACAGTGGTGGTTTGGGTGTGGTGACAGTGTGCGTGTGGGTGGTGACAGTGTGGGTGTGTGGTGACAGTGTGGGTTGGTGTGGTGACAGTGGGAGTGTGTTGTGACAGTGTTGTGACAGTGTGGGTGTGTTGTGACAGTGTGGGTTGGTGTGGTGACACTGGGTGTGTGGTGTGACAGTGTGGGTGTGTTGTGACAGTGTGGGTGTGTTGTGACAGTGTGGGTGTGTTGTGACAGTGTGGGTGTGTGGGGACAGTGTGGGTGTGTGGTGACAGTGTGGGTGTGTGTTGTGACAGTGTTGGTTTGGGTGTGGTGACAGTGTGGGTGGGTGTGGTGACTGCGTTTGTCTGAGTGACAGTGTGGGTGTGTCTGAGTGACAGTCTGTGTGTGTGTGATGACAGTGTGGGTGTGTAGTGACAGTGTGGGTGTGTCTGAGAGCTGACATTCCCAGAGAGGTGGGACTGACAGTGGACAGGGGTCAGACACTGCCAGTACTTGACAGCGCTGAACCACCTGTTAATAGGTGTTAGTCAGAGGAGCAGCACTAGATGTCGGGAATCACGTGACATTCAGTTTCAATCAACTGCACCTTTGAGTGAACCGCGCCTCACTGACGGTTATTGCCCTCACAATGTGAACACGGGTCGGCTTCATTTTGTGCTGAATGCTACTTAACGTGATTCAATTATCAATGTGATGGCTCACATCTAATGCTAAGTTCAGAATCATCAAATCACTGCCACACGCTGCACATAAAGTTCTCAGAACAGAGCGCCTTTCGATCTGAAGGTGGCAGGTGGCGGGCCAGGGCCTGTTTATTTCAGGTTCATTCCCATCTCAGTACAAGTATATATTGAGACAGTGTTTGTCACGGTCCACTGAACACAGCCCACCTCGCCACGCCCTGATAACTCGGGGAGGGGGCTGGCGGTGCATTCGGAATGTTGTCCTGCCGTAGGTGCGCCCATAAAGGGAGCCCTCCCGACGTGAGCTCGTCCATGCCGCCTCCACCTCCCTTCTGTTTGGGCCCGACATAACTTACACGCTTCATGTCTTTTTCTAACAGGATTTGTCCACGTCCTGGCAGTGGCAGTATATATGGTCATATCAGGACGCGTACTGACTTGTGATGGTGGGCATTCATGGTGACTTTATAGTGCTGACCCATTAGGAGATAGGCCGCTGGCACTATGGCCCGATATTCCACACAGTCACATTATCATGACACTGAGCTAACCAGTCATTTCCCTATCCTATTAATGCAGAGCGCCAGGCTAGGTAGCAACAAATGTCAAGTTTGTAAGTCACTGGTTTGACTTGGTTTGTTTGTTTGTTTTGTTTGTTTGTTGTTGTTTTATGTCCTAGCAACATCTAAGGTCATATCAGGACGGGTACCGACTTGTGACAGTGCATACTCATGGCGACTTTATAGTGCTGTCCCACTGGGAAACCAGGCCGCCGGCACCATGACCTGGTATCCCACTCAGTCACATTATCCTGACACTGAGCACACCAGTCCTTGCCCTATCCTAATAATGCCGAGCGCCTGGCTAGGAAGCGACAAGTATCAATTTTAAAGTCATTGGTTTGACTCGACCGGGACTCGAACCCACGACCCCACGATCTACCAGCACGGGAGACGGACGCTCTAACCCATTCGGCCATCCCGTCTGGCCTGGCTTTGAACTGCCGGCCTACTCCACGGGAAGCCTGCGCTCTGTCGACTTGGCCACTGCGCCCGGTTTTTGGTTTTGAAAAGCTAAGGTTTTATTGGACTGCGGTTTGAAAAACATTCAGTCCTCAAATACCAGAACTGCTTCAGGAGACGAAGCACAGGCAGCTCACGACAAGTGTTACTAGGACAGGATACGGATGGGTCAGTATCAGGACAGAGTGTCAGGACAGAGTGTCAGGACAGAGTGTCAGAACACAGTGTCAGGACACCGTGTCAGGACACAGTGTCAGTACACAGTGTCAGTACACAGTGTTAGTACACAGTGTCAGTACACAGTGTCGGGACAGAGTGTCAGTACACAGTGTCAGTACAGTGTCAGTACACAGTGTCAGTACACAGTGTCAGTACACAGTGGCAGTACACAGTGGCAGTACACAGTGGCAGTACACAGTGGCAGTACACAGTGGCAGTACACAGTGGCAGTACACAGTGGCAGTACACAGTGGCAGTACACAGTGTCAGTACACAGTGTCAGTACACAATGTCTGTACACAATGTCTGTACACATTGTCTGTACACATTGTCTGTACACAGTGCATTGCAGTGTCAGTGCCGCCACTAACGCAGCACTGTAAAGCTATGCTGAGAGCGGGTACAAGTCGGTGATGGGTAGCATGTTGTGCGATGCTGTCAGTGTCAGTCAGAGGTGGGGGCTAACACCAGGCTGCCTGGAACCCGGCAGTGTGTGACTGCCGCACCAACGGGAGAGGTGGCATGACAGCTGTGGTTACGAGGGTGTGACTGCCGCACACACAGGAGAGTTGGCATGACAGCTGTGGTTAGGAGGGTGTGTGGTAGGGGTGTGACTCCTGCACACATGGGAGAGTTGGCTTGCCGGCTGTGGTTAGGAGGGTGTGTGGTGGGGGTGTAACTCCTGCACACACGGGAGAGTTGGCGTGACGGCTGTGGTTAGGAGGGTGTGTGGTGGGGGTGTGACTCCCACACACACGGGAGAGTTGGCATGACGGCTGTGGTTAGGAGGGGGTGTGGTGGGGGTGTGACTCCTGCACACATGGGAGAGTTGGCGTGATGGCTGTGGTTAGGAGGGTGTGTGGTGGGGATGGGACTCCCACACACATGGGAGAGTTGGCGTGACAGCTGTGGTTAGGAGGGTGTGTGGTGGGGGTGTGACTGCCGCACACCGGACAGTTGGCGTGCCGACTGTGGTTGGGAGGGTGTGTGCTAGGGGTGTGACACCCACACACACAGGAGAGTTGGCAGGACAGCTGTGGTTAGGAGGGTGTGTGGTTGGGGTGTGACTCCTGCACACACCGGAGAGTTGGCAGGACAGCTGTGGTTAGGAGGGTGTGTGGTGAGGCTGTGTGGTGAGGTGGGTGTGTGGTGGGTGTGTGACTCCTGCACACATGGGAGAGTTGGCTTGCCGGCTGTGGTTAGGAGGGTGTGTAGTGGGGGTGTGACTCCCGCGCACACGGGAGAGTTGGCTTGACGGCTGTGGTTAGGAGGGTGTGTGGCGGGGTGTGACTCCTGCACACCCAGGAGAGTTGGCGTGCCGGCTGTGGTTTAGAGGGGTGTGTGGTGGGGGTGTGAATCCTGCACACACGGGAGAGTTGGCGTGCCAGCTGTGGTTAAGAGGGTCTGTGGTGGGGGTGTGACTCCCGCACACAAGGGAGAGTTGGCTTGACTGCTGTGGTTAGGAGAGTGTGTGGCGGGGGTGTGACTCCCGCACCCTCAGGAGAGTTGGCGTGATGGCTGTGCAGGGAGGGTGTGCGGTTAGGAGGGTGTGTGGTGGGGGTGTGACTCCCGCAAACACAGGAGAGTTGGCTTGACTGCTGTGGTTAGGAGGGTGTGTGGCGGGGGTGTGACTCCCGCACCCTCAGGAGAGTTGGCATGATGGCTGTGCTTAGGAGGGTGTGTTGTTAGGAGGGGGTGTGGTGGGGGTGTGACTCCCGCACACACGGGAGAGTTGGAATGATGGCTGTAGTTAGGAGGGTGTGTCATGGGGATGTGACTCCTGCACACACGGGAGAGTTGGCATGATGGCTGTGCTTAGGAGGGTGTGTGGTGGGGGTGTGACTCCCGCACACACGGGAGAGTTGGCATGATGGCTGTGGTTAGGAGGGTGTGTGGTGGGGGTGTGACTCCTGCACACACGGGAGAGTTGGCGTGACGGCTGTGGTTAGGAGGGTGTGTGGTGGGGGTCGATACTGAAGGATCAAATTGCAGTTTAAGCTTCAGCCGAACTTCACAGGTATGTTTCACACAGGAATGTCCACGACACCATGACCTACAAACAAACGAAAACTAAATAATGAATAAATAAACATAAAGGGCTTACAGCCTATGTAGAAGGCAAACAATCAAATAATTATATCGTTCCGACAAGTAAGCCCAAAGTACATGATCTGTTACCAAAAACTGAATGACCTTCACACAAACACCACGTGACCTTTAAACTAAACTTTGTGACCTACAAACAAAGAAATGGTAATTGATTGTTTTTTTTAATTTAAAGTTTGAAAAAGTAAACTAAACCTAAATACTTTTCTTCCAACTTGGTTAATAAGCATAATCAAACGGTATTCAAATAACGACCATGCAACGGCCACAACCATGTTGACTGGCCTCGGCACAACTATGTGGTGTTCTCTGTGGCAGAGTGGGTAGAGTGTCTGACTTTTTTCTAGGTCGGACTCCTAATCTGAAGGTCGGTGGTTCGATTTCCCCATGCCCCCACCTCTGCCACTTTGGATTTCCACCGCGGTGTATAACGTACAGCGTCATCACAGGCCGGTTGCTCTCATATCATGTCTATGTGGTGTGGGAGGTTAAAAATCCCTTGGGTCGGTAAAAGTGTAGGCTTGGGCTTTCTATCGACAAACTGTCTAACGGTGAAAACAAGTCAGACTTATCCATGATATGCAGTAAAAAATTTTTTATTTAGATCTTCAATCATGTAATAAGACCCGACACAACTACCTGAGCCCAACCAAACAACTACCTGGCCCCAACCAAATAACTACCTGAGCCCAACCAAACACCAACCAAACAACTACATGCCTCCAACCAAACAACTACCTGACACCAACCAAACAACTATCTGACACCAACCAAAAAACTACCTGATCCCAACCAAACAACTACCTGATCCCAACCGAACAACTACCTCAGCGCAACCAAACAACTACCTCAGCCCAACCAAACAACTACCTGGCCCCAAACAAACAACTACCTGACACCAACCAGACAACTACCTGACACCAACCAAACAACTATATGACACCAACCAAACAACTATCTGACACCAACCAAAAAACTACCTGATCCCAACCAAACAACTACATGATCCCAACCAAACAACTACATGAGCCCAACCAAACAACTACCTGGCCCCAAACAAACAACTACCTGACACCAACCAAGCAACTACCTGACCCCAACCAAACAACTACCTGACCCCAACCAAACAACTACATGACTCCAACCAAACAATACCTGACGCCAACCAAACAGCTACCTGACCCCAACCAACCAACTACCTGACCCCAACCAACCAACTACCTGACCCCAACCAAACAACTACCTGACACCAACCAAACAACTATCTGACACCAACCACACAACTACCTTACCCCAACCAGACAACTACCTGACCCCAACCAAACAACTATCTGACACCAACCACACAACTACCTGACCCCAACCAAACAACTACCTGACCCCAACCAAACAACTACCTTTCCCCAACCAAACAACTACCTGACTCCAACCAATCAATACCTGACTCCAACCAAACAACTACCTGACCCCAACCAAACAGCTACCTGACCCCAACCAAACAACTATCTGACACCAACCAAAAAACTACCTGATCCCAACCAAACAACTACATGATCCCAACCAAACAACTACATGAGCCCAACCAAACAACTACCTGGCCCCAAACAAACAACTACCTGACACCAACCAAGCAACTACCTGACCCCAACCAAACAACTACCTGACCCCAACCAAACAACTACATGACTCCAACCAAACAATACCTGACTCCAACCAAACAGCTACCTGACCCCAACCAACCAACTACCTGACCCCAACCAACCAACTACCTGACCCCAACCAAACAACTACCTGACACCAACCAAACAACTATCTGACACCAACCACACAACTACCTTACCCCAACCAGACAACTACCTGACCCCAACCAAACAACTATCTGACACCAACCACACAACTACCTGACCCCAACCAAACAACTACCTGACCCCAACCAAACAACTACCTGACCCCAACCAAACAACTACCTGACACCAACCAAACAACTACCTGACACCAACCAAACAACTACCTGACCCCAACCAAACAGCTACCTGACCCCAACCAAACAACTACCTGACCCCAACCAAACAACTACCCAACCCCAACCAAACAACTACCCGACACCAACCAAACAACTACCTGACACCAACCAAACAACTACCTGACACCAACCAAACAACTACCTGACACCAACCAAACAACTACCTGACCCCAACCAAACAACTACCTGACCCCAACCAAACAACTACCTGACACCAACCAAACAACTACCTGACACCAACCAAACAACTACCTGACCCCAACCAAACAGCTACCTGACCCCAACCAAACAACTACCTGACCCCAACCAAACAACTACCCAACCCCAACCAAACAACTACCCGACACCAACCAAACAACTACCTGACACCAACCAAACAACTACCTGACACCAACCAAACAACTACCTGACACCAACCAAACAACTACCTGACCCCAACCAAACAACTACCTGACCCCAACCAAACAACTACCTGACACCAACCAAACAACTACTTGACACCAACCAAACAACTACCTGACCCCAATCAAACAACAATCAACCTACAAACAAACCGGATGCTGTGGTCAATTGGTAGAGCTCAGGCTTCCTGTGCAGAAGGTTGGGAGTTTGGATCCCAGCCGAGTCAAACCAATGACGTACAAATTAGATGCTTATCGCTACCTAGCCTGGCACTCGGCATTAATAGGATAGGGCAAGGCCTATTGATTAGCACATTATCATGATAATCTGACTGTAGGATATCGGGTCAAGGTGTCAGCGGTGTGGTCTCCCAGTAGGGCAGCACTATGAAGTCGCCATAAGTGCGCACTGTCACAAGTTGGTGCCCGTCCTGTTTGTTGTTTTACATTCTAGCAACATCTAAGGTCATATCAGGATGGGTACCGACATGTCGCAGTGATCACTCATGGTGACTTTATAGTGCTGCTCCACTGGAAAATCAGGCTGCAGGCACAATGACCTGATATCCCACTCAATCACATTATCCTGACACTGAGCTAATCAGTCCTGGTCCTATCCTATCAATGTCGAGCGCCAGGCTAGGAAGCGAAAAGTATCAATTCTAAAGTCATTGGTTGGACTCGACCGGGAACCGAACTCCCGACCTTCCGCACACGAGGCCCGCGCTCTGCCTATTCGATTACAGTGCCCGGTGGTACCCGTCCTAATATAACTAGATGTTACAATTATCTGACACCCAACCAAATAATGAATCTACGCACAACTATGTCACCCCCAACCGAACAATACTCAACATAAAATTATTTGACACCCGACTAAATACTAAAGCTGGCATCCAAGCAGCTGTGTAACTAATACACCACCCTCAGTAATCCATAAACCAAGCACTCACATTTAAAACACTCGGGCACTGTTGGCAATTCTTAACACTAATTGTAGCCGGAATGTTAATAGTTAGTAACTCTGGCTTGTTGGAGCGGGTATTTGCGGCCGTGCGAGGCCCGGGGTACCCCGTGGTGCGCAAACAGAAACCCCTTGCACAATCCCAGAGGCGAAGGTGTGCCGTATGTAAACCCATTTGAGTGTCTAAGTTACAAGTAAGTGCAGCTAAATTTACTTTCCACAAACCCCGCCACCTGCCCCAACACGCCACCCCCCGACACCCAGGACGGGAACCAGGAGGCCTAGTAACAGTGCTGTTGAACAACCCAGGAGAAAAGGTGTCAGAAGGATGGGTAAAGGAAATTACCACGTAAATTATTAATCTGAGAAGCAAAATATATTCTTTACATACTGCTTTATATACTTTAATAGTCAAAATGAGAGCTTTCTGTGGCGGCCATCTTGAGTTTTTAATTCTCTACCAATTTCTCAACTTTACACCAATAGTACATAATATATATACTACAGGTTGGAATCACTACCTTCACAATTAATTGCTATTTGAAGCAGTTTTTGCTCCGATTTAGAAATGGTTGTCATTCACCCTTATTCTAGGTAGGATTGAACTTTTTGTTATGTACAGGAGGCCCAAAGGTTACTTTTTTATTTATTGGGGTCTACATTTTATCAACAAATAAGAAAAGGTACTGATTTGGGACAGATGTTAGCTTTATAGTGCTGCCACACAGAGCCATGGTTTAATAACCCAGTTTTGTTGTTTTGTTTTTTATTTTGATGGGGTGTTTCTGCTGTCCACAGCATGTAAGTTCGGATGATCGAGTTTGTTTTCAATGCTGGGCAGTTATAGTTCTGTTGGTTAAAGTTATGTTTTGCTGTTAGTGATCTATGTCAGTGTTTTGGGGTTTTCTTGGGAAGAGTTTTCCACATTTTTTCTACTTCAGTCTAGACTAGCCTACTTTATTTACATATTCTAGGCTTGTGCGTAATATTTAATAATCGTGACAGTAACAAACCCAGTCAGATTGTCATCCTGGGTAGGATTCCGAGTGTCGCTGGTTCCTGAAGATGGACTAAAGCTGCGACCCAGCATGCTGGATCGCAGCTTCACCTTGCTGGTTGATTGATTGATTGATAGATTGATGGTTGCTTTACACCATGTAGGCAACATAGGCCATATTCATGGCGAGAACTGTTTGGTTTTTGTTCAGACCATCGCTTTTACATGTAAAAGCATACAATTAATTATGTGTCAATAGACACTCATTAAATTACAAAGCTTACAATTACAAATTCCCGTAAAAAAAGTTGTTATTACTAATTGATAGAATTGATTTAGTCAACTAATATTTTCATCCCACTCATGTTGCCATTTGGATTTGATGTGGGTGGTTATTATAGGCAGAAATACATGCAGACCTTTTTGGGCTTGGAAAATTTGAATCTGTTCAGAACTGAACATCGAATCATGCCATTTATGCTTAATTGTAGCTGTCTCTCTATGACATTCATGTTAGCACCGTTGTAATATCAAACAAAATTGTCCACGAAAAGACTACAGGAGACCCCTCCCCCCTTTACCAAAAAGGGTAATGGCCAGTAAGCCACCTTGGGGTACTCCTAGTTCCTGTGAGTGTGTGCTGGAATAGGTAGTCTTGATGCAGACACAGGAAATGCCTAAAAGCTAAAAAAAAGTCTTGATGCGAGATCGAAAAAGACTGCCACAATGTGCTACAACAGTCTCAGCGTAGCTTTGGGGAGAAATTGGTAATGAATTCAATCAGGTCCAACTGTTGTGTCATGCGAGCTTTCCAAAGGACAGCTCAACTCACCCATACTGAATAGGGCGAGGAGCACTACAAGAGCTTTTGCTCTTGGTGTCGCTTGATGGCCAGAAAGCCTGGGAGGCAGTTTGGTAAAGACAAGGCGCGAGCGAATTTTTCACTTATTTCATCGAGTGATGTGAGAATGGTGCCGTTGTTTCAAGTGCCGGACTACAGAAGAATCACCTCCCCTTCATTTGATTCTTCTGATCATTGTCCAGACTTTTCCCAACGGTGTGCGCATGGTGAGGCTAGAAACGAATCATCTCCAACACTGCCTCCGTGCTTCTTTGATTGTTCTGTGAGCATGAGCACAGAGAATTCTAAAAAGCAGTTGGTCTCCTGTGGAATTTACGCTGAGCTTTCTTCCGTTCCTTAAAAGCCCTCCTACAGCAATCATGGAACCATGGAGGCGTCAGTCGCTTGGGAGTTGCTGAAGTCTTCGGAACACTTTTCTCTGCAATCTATCCCAGCATCTCAGTGAAGGAATCGATGTCAGTGATGTCTGGAGTGACTTCCTTGTGACATAGGGTCTGGAAAGTGGGCAAGTTGGCTTGACGCAGCCACCAGCTCCTCTCTCGCTCTACAGGGGATGCCCCTCCACAATCAAGAATAATTGCGAAGTGGTCACTCCCGCAGAGGTCGTCCCAGACCCTTCACCAGCACCAGCTCTGGTTCTACAATGAGGAGGTCGATGGCAGAGTATGTTAATATGTGTACGAACCATCATTCAATACACACAGAGCATGACCCGCTACAAAGTCCTCAATTCTCTTGCCGTTACCATTCCTATTGTTCCCCCCCCCCCCACCCCCATAGTGGGTTGTGGCATTAAAGTCACCCATAAGTAAACATGGGGACGGTAACTGGTCCACAAAGACATCCATTTCTCGTAAAGTGAGAACGGAGCTCAGAGGAATGTAAATGGAACAGAGCATTACAGTCTTATGTAGCATCACACAGACAGCTACAGCCTGTAGTGTTGTGTCTAACACCGCGGGCATACATACCATATCATGTCTGACCAAGATGGAGGAGCGCTTGCAGATTGATGGTTGGAAACATCTACGGTCATATCAGGACTAGTACCGACTTATGACAGTGTGCACTCATGGTGACTTTATAGTGCCACCTCATGGGAAATCAGGCTGCCAGCACCATGACCCGATATCTCACTGTCATATTGCCCTGACACCCAGCTAATCAGTCCTTGTCCTATCCTGCCAGGCTAGGTAACCCTAAGTATCAATTTTGTAAGTCATTGGTTTGACTTGACTTGGAATTGAACTCCCGATCTCCCGGCGTGGAGGCCTTCGCTTTACCATTTCGGTGACGGCGCCTGGTGTTGCAGGTTGAACGTGGGGGTGGGGGGGGGGGGTTAGTTGAGTCAGCTGAGTCAGCTTAAGCGTGTCACTGTCAATGTACGTACGTACGTACGTACGTACGTACGTACGTACGTACGTACGTACGTACGTACGTACGTATGTATGTATGTATGTATGTGTATGTATGTGTATGTATTGGGGATGAAAGTTGTCTCCGGGAAAAAAAGCGGAAATGCAGATATTTTCCTATAGGTTTAGCATTGCCAGGGAATCGCAGACATTTTCCGGAAGTCAGGGAATCGCAGACATTTTCCGGAAGTCAGGGAATCGCAGACATTTTCCGGAAGTCAGAATTTTCCTCCAGAGTGACGCGAGGGGGCGCCCACCCGGCAATTACCCGACAGCTGGGAGGGGGGCGCTACACCAATGCGCATGAGGAAATATAGGATGTACCCTTGCATTTATACTCGCATAATGCATTATACATCACATAACTCCGTTAAACCAAACTTGAAATTACTCTAGAAATTTGTTTGGATTAACCGAGCTTTGGCTTCAACTTTGACTTGGCTTTGCCAAAAACGTGGGTGCATATGAATGTAATATACAATGTATGTGGACACTTTGATTATTGTTTTTTTATGTACAGTATAACCCCTTAAACCAAGCGCGGTGAAATCAAATGATCGGTTAATTCAATTTTTTTTGGCTGCCTGGCAAAATACTACCATTTACCATATACCATATAAAAAAGTCGGTGAGGTCTCAGATGACCTTATAACCACATGAAAGTTTTGTTTAACCATACCGGAAGTGGCCTGGGGTCCGAAAATGTTGTTTGGATTAACCGATAATTTGGATTAACCGACTTTGGTTCAACCAACTTTTTTATATGATAAATGGTCATATTTTGCCGGGCAGCCAAAAAAGGTTTGGATTAACCGATCGTTTGGTTTAACTGAGCTTGGTTTAATGGGGTTAGACTGTATATTGGTACACGCTGATAGTGCTGCGGTGTTTGAAGCACGTATTAGTAGTATACACTGATAGTGCTGTGGCGTTTGAAGCATTTATTAGTAGTATACGCTGATAGTTCTGCGCCATCTGCACCACATATAGATTAGTTAGACGAATCTTACCTGGGTATAGATGATGGATAACTATTGTTTTACCGAGGTAAGAGCCTCGGATAGACGTGGGCGAGGGAGAAGGAAGCACATCCGGGTCCAGCAATCTTTACACCTACTAATTCAGGATATAAATGATTTCTAATAAACAAAAAACTATAGTCATCTGACCTATTCTTGGTACAAGTTTATTGAATAGACGTGGAAGGGCGTGGTGGGGTGGGGGCCCTCGCCCCTCTATCCGAGGCCTCTTACCTCGGTAAAACAATAGTTATCCCACCATCTATACCCAGGTAATATTGGACTAAACTAATCCTATTTTAACCTCGGTATAACCCGCCTCTGGCTAGCCGCAGGCTAGCCGCAGGCTAGGGAGACCCTTTAACCCGTAATACCATTTTTATCCTGATATTCCTGTTTGTTTTATTTATTCTATTATTATAGTGCTATTCATTATGTGGTGTACAATTGGTATGACAATAAAGCGAAAATGTTGACTTTTGTCCCCCTCACCTTTGGTATTAGTTGTTGAGTATCTCTGTGCGATAGTTTGAGCTTTTCTAGTCGCTTGTGATAATGTTTTGGCAAACGAACGATCTAGCGTTTTCCATCCTGCGTGAGCCAGGATTCCGTTTCCCGGAGATGCCCCTAGTGAATCTGGCCTAAGAGACCATCGCTGTTCCACGTGTAGAGTTGTGGATGTATATCTTTCTTGTGTTGACTCTGATAGTTTCAACAGTCATGGTCCATCTGGCGAGGTGTCCCTCGAAATAAACCCTTGTGTGGGCTTAAAGCTCACCAAAAGCTGCCTTGAAGTTTCTTATTGATCTTGTCTGGATATATATGACCATGCGGAGACTACACATAATTTTCCGATCCTCTGTGAAACTAGTGGACACTGATTGTCGACAGGGAATCACCTAAACGATTATTTCAAACAAAGGTTGTTAAATCAAACGTTGCTTCCTGTTATCGATTTCAAGACCATTGATGCGACAGGGCGACTAGAGTTTGGGCCCTGTGTCCTGTCCACCCAGAAGAAGCAATGCTTAGACTTTGAACCCTAATAGTTTAATGTCCCAGGAAGTTTATTCTCTGGCCATTGTTTGAAGAGTTATAAAAACAAAGATACGTCTCCAAAACCTATTATATCTGGGTTTGGGAGGGTTCCTCATGATAAATTGATCGACTTCCAGCAAATTACATGTTTTTTTTTTTTTTCCCATTGTTTGTCCGTTCATCCTAGGTAGATTTTGATAGCGCACATTTGGCTTGCATTGATAGCGCCGTAAACCTAAACCTTCGTCTTCTTAAGAAACGTAGAAATCGTCCTACCTGGGATACTGTCGGGTTTCATTGGCTTAACTTTCTTCAGTAAGCCAAATATGTATGCCCCATTTCTTTAAATAGGGTTTTATACATTTTCACTGTTCCCTCCTCCATGCGTGAGATACACCAACCGTTGTTGTGTATCTTGTCAAAGCCGAATTTTTCCAGCAATACTTGTTTAAAAAAGAATGCTACCAAAGGAGTCGTCGACATGTTTCCGAGGCGCGCTAATGGTCCCTGATGCTTTCAGGTTTCCCCCTTTTTCCTTCCCTCCTCCTCCTCGGTATCTTGGGAACGTAGGCTGCTTTTGGCCGTCAGACTAGTCTGGCTAGCCACGGTTGAGTGTCCTCGCCATTCGGGACGATGAGGATGGGCGTGTTGTTTTGTTCCATTTGTATCGTTTCTGGCGACTTTGCTAATAATGGCGTAAAAGGGGAAAAAATTAAAAGAAATGATGTTGCCAAATTTAGTAGGAGAAGGCATCTAATGTGCTGATGCATTGGTTCTGGTGCCACGAAACATATTTGTCCAGTTTAAAAAGTTAATTACGTGAAGGCAAAATAAATGCTATATCCGCATACCCCATGTGGCAAACCGATTTCTTTGAAAATTATCCGTTTAAGTGACACGATCTAAGTGGTCATGGAATTGGCGACTCATCTTGTCTGCTTGAAATATTTATGCCGTACCGGTATGGTGGTGATTTTATTGTTAACCAGAACCTTAAACTTTTTTAGCCCAATTCCAATGAGTAGTGCCATTTCGTTACAAAACAACTGTATTGAATTTGTACCTCCCATATTTCTGACATAAGCCAAGCTGTGGTGTAATCCGTAAGGATTCTTACATTATGTGCGGTACTTTAACAAGGCTGTTGTTAAACCAAAGTAAATCGTCTTCTTAAATTCTACAGACATTAATATGATTAGAAATTCCAGATTCTAGCCATCTTCCTCCCTCCTGTTGCTACATCATTGGGATGTGCCCCCCAACTTTGCATGACACGTCAGTTGTAACTGTAGTGTTGGGTTCCCCAATCGTGAATGGATTGGGAGACCTTATCAAAGTGATTGAGCCACCAAGTAATGTCGGTAGTCCGTTTTCCCTTCACCAGGAAATATAGATTTTCTTTTTCAAATTTACCCTTTTCTCTGGCCAAAGCTAGATTTTTGTCAATTTCCTTCTTTCCAGGGGACTTAACGTGTGCTCCGCCATATAAACTGCAGGGGTGTACGAAATCATTATACGCGATTAACACTGGCCACCGTTCTCTTATCTTTGGCCTAGATGTGTCCTAACAGGCTGTATACTGTGTCCCGAAAACTTATCTTTTCCTTTTGGCTGTGTAAGTGACGACGGTCCCATAGCCGTTGTGTTTAAAATGAAACCTAACACTTAAGCTCCTTAGTAATGAAAAAAACACGGATTTCAGATATCAATGTATGAAAAAACCGCAACTTTGAAAAAAGTTGACATAAATCTTGAAAACGGGCGAGCTCATGCATTGTGGTGAAAGATTGTCCCAAAATAATGAAAGAATCATCAATGTATTGAAACATGCAATGACCAACAAGCGTTGGGCCATTCCTGAAAAAAAATGGTTTTCGACATTCAACAATTTAGTAAGAAAAGCGTGGTGCACACGCCAAAAAACCTTTTGTTAGCAGGTAAATTCCAAAAAAGCTGCCCATTGGTCCCACAATCTGAAATAATTGCGATCTAATTCCAGAATAGGTACGGTATAGTACAGGCCATCTCTTAAATCTACAACTCTCGCTAGCCAACAATCTGCTGGGGTAATCAAATCTGCAGCTGTATCCTAAGGAAAACATTTTGAAATGTTGGTATTCAATGATTTTCCTTTTAATTTAGTTAATCAAGATATCCGGGGGTATACCGGCACGGGCAGGGAGTAACGCGGAAGCATGAATGGGAATGACACAGCTTTATTCTCACCACAAACATCGTCAAGGGCTCAAGCGGGGTTAGGTTGTACATGGTCGAGGTAACCCGCGGCGAAGGCTGACATGAGCATGAAGCTATGTATAAATGGTAATTTGAAGATCAACATATGTACAGTGGTTTTTATGAACGGACAAGTCAATACAGTAGTGACATAAATGTAACAGTAGTTTGTGATTATTAATCGTGAATCACGCAAGTTCAGTGAGTATTGAGATAGATCATAGAGTGTCTGGTGATGATTAATTGTCAATCAATTGGCGAGTGTTTTCATCAATCCAGGTATGATTATTTATGGAGTAGCGACATGACGGGATGACCTTATCTAAGGTATTGATAAATGACCATTGAAGATATAGGCATGTCATGATATGTTTAAGTGATAAGTTTTTTAAGTATTAAGAGTTTTTTGTTTTTATTTTTTGTCTCGTTATTGGTTATTGTAATCGAGACAAGTGCAGGTAGAGGGTGGGTGGGGTTTTTTGAGGAGAGATGTGCCGCTGACGAGGGTCAGTGGAAGAGTGGAGAGGCAGGTGCAGGCAGAGGCGTGAGGAAGAGTAGGGGGGGGGTGAAGGCCTCTGATTGGCTGAGGGGGAGTGAGGCCACCTGGCAGGAGGTGAGTGCTGGCAGGTGGGAGGGGGCTTCCCGAGCTTCCTCCCTGCCCCCGGTAATGACAGCAAATGACCACCTCCGTGATCATTTCACCCCATTACCGGCACGGGCAGGGAGTAACGCGGAAGCATGAATGGGAATGACACAGCTTTATTCTCACCACAAACATCGTCAAGGGCTCAAGCGGGGTTAGGTTGTACATGGTCGAGGTAACCCGCGGCGAAGGCTGACATGAGCATGAAGCTATGTATAAATGGTAATTTGAAGATCAACATATGTACAGTGGTTTTTATGAACGGACAAGTCAATACAGTAGTGACATAAATGTAACAGTAGTTTGTGATTATTAATCGTGAATCACGCAAGTTCAGTGAGTATTGAGATAGATCATAGAGTGTCTGGTGATGATTAATTGTCAATCAATTGGCGAGTGTTTTCATCAATCCAGGTATGATTATTTATGGAGTAGCGACATGACGGGATGACCTTATCTAAGGTATTGATAAATGACCATTGAAGATATAGGCATGTCATGATATGTTTAAGTGATAAGTTTTTTAAGTATTAAGAGTTTTTTGTTTTTATTTTTTGTCTCGTTATTGGTTATTGTAATCGAGACAAGTGCCAAGGCCAAGGTGTTCGTGTGTTGTTAGTTTATGGCCGTTACTAGGGTTTTGTTGACCTTTTTTGAGTCTGCCGTGCTGATGTATGTTCGGTGGGCCTGGGATGCCCAGCCCCCGAACCTCTGCACTTCGAGTTCGGTGCTGCCTGACGCGTATGCGACAGTGGCCGCTGTCTTCCTTATGGCATGTAGTGTGTAGGGGTGTGTAACGCCTACTGCCACTTGAGGAGAGATGTGCCGCTGACGAGGGTCAGTGGAAGAGTGGAGAGGCAGGTGCAGGCAGAGGCGTGAGGAAGAGTAGGGGGGGGGGGAAGGCCTCTGATTGGCTGAGGGGGAGTGAGGCCACCTGGCAGGAGGTGAGTGCTGGCAGGTGGGAGGGGGCTTCCCGAGCTTCCTCCCTGCCCCCGGTAATGACAGCAAATGACCACCTCCGTGATCATTTCACCCCATTCTTATGGTCCCATCGGGTTTAGGTGTGGAGAAAATATTTGAAATGAATTCACCTTTAGTATGCTTTTGATAATGCCGTTGGCTTCAAAAATCATTACTTGTTCATTAAGTTTTATCTCTTTCTTCCGAATTGAATTTATATGGAAAAGGTGCTCTTTTCTGGACAGGTAATTGTGTGAAAGGAATTTTAATGCCTTTAATTATTCCAAGAACCTCTGGGTTTGTAGTTAATTCTTGCCATTGATGTAAATAATTAGCAATGTTGCCAGCTTTAAACTTGCTTACGTAAGTTTGTGTTTCCTCGGTGACCATTTCAGGGCCAGGAGGCTGAATTGTTTGTGTGGCGTTTTCTACTTGTTCCCTGGCTTGGGGAACTGTGGTTTGGGAACAAAATCCCTTCTGTAACCGCGGTTGTCGTTCCAGTTTGAGGGTTGTCTGTCGCCTCGACCTCTTCCCCTCTGGCTGTATCCGAAGGATGGTCCGCCCCTGAACGGCCTTCCTCCTCGTCTGTAGCGAAAATCCGTCCGGTTTCGCCTGAACCCGAGGGGGTTTTGGAATTTACGGCCTTTCTGTTCCGTGTTCTTGGCACTCTTATTGTCTACTTCTACTTGCTTGTAAAGGTAGGCGAGCTGACCCCCGAACATTTTGGACTTGTCCAGAGGTTTGCCTTTGATGGGGGTAGGTCCCGAATACACAGTGTATTCCTTGCCGTCATTATCCGTCACTTTCTTTGACCTGGCGACTTCTTTCCCAGCGTCTGTAGTGACGGATTTGAACACGTTTTCGAACCTGCGATGCGTCATGTAGTTGCTCGCCGCAGCGAGCAAGGCAATGCCCCTGTCCATTACATGGGCCAAAGATGAGAACTTATTCTCGGTTTGCATGCGGTTAGCGACCGGGATAATCGAAGTCAAAGACCCCAAAACTGCCTTATGGATTAAACATAGGGCAGTTTCGTAGCCACGACGTTCGTCTGAAAGATGGATGCCAGCATCCATCTCCTTACTAACCGTTGCGGGGATACCTTTGATCCCGGAAATCTGTTCGGTCAATTTGTTAATGACCTCAGCCGGTTTGAAGGTGGTAAAGTGGCCATTAACAGTTTTTCTCATCATGGTTGTAGTACAAACCTTCTTTGCCTTCTTTTTGATAATTTTCTTACCGACCTTAGCGCCTATTTTGGCGTAAACCCCAGCGCGTTCCATTTCGGAATCTGAGTCTGTGGATGAGGAGTCCGAGGACGAGTCCGAGGACGAGTCTTTCTTCTTCTTTTTCTTAGATTTCTTGGCTCTTTTAGCGTTAGACTCCTTGGTGAATTCATCACCTGAGCTGCTCACTGTGCGGCGTTTCTTGCTGCGCGCTTTCGGTTTCGTAACCTCAGTGGCCGAAAGCGGATCTTCCTCATCGTGGGAAAAATCTTCCCAATCCTCATCAGGGATTTGGGAAGGGCCCGAAAAGGAATGAGCCTGGAATTGGCGCATCTTTTCTTCCATCATTTTTGCCATCTTTTCTTCCCAACCTTTAGGTTGAGGTGGTTGGTCACTGTCCCGGTCGGACGTCTGGGCCCCGGGCTGTGGGGACGGCGGAGCCGTAGCAGCTGGTGACGAATCGTAATCCGGAAGGGCAATGCCCACGGCTGCCGCGGGCGGCTTATTCCGCCGAGTGGCCATCGGTTTCTGTAACGACAATGGGTGTTACTTAAACCGGAATCATCTCAACTACACAATGTGTAAACCAGTAAACTGGGTTGAGGTATAAGGTACAGAGCTACGTGTATTACAACGTTTCAGTACAGGCGTGAAGCTAAAGTTTGCCGTAGGTTCATGGTAACGAAACCAACCAAACGGGGGGAGTCGATCCTTAGATCGCCCACTCTCTCTGTTCCGTACACTTCTCCCACCCGCGGCTACAATGCCAGCAAGTTGGAGAAAATATTACGAAACTCGGAGGTTCGCCTTAAAACCGGTCTGGGGTGTCTATAAAAGACACCCAGAAGCATCCCCAACATCATCCTCTATTAGGATCCGGGAGAATTTTCTTAGGAAATGAGCAACTCGGGTTACCATTTCTCCCTGTCTCAAAAACAGGTTTCGATAGAACAAAGGACTATCGGTTTCGTTCGTGCCAGCGGCACCCAGTGTTCTATCCTCAAGTAAAAAACACGTACAAAGTCCAAAAGGGACCTGAGAAAGTTCTGAACTTTCATAATGTGATGCTATAATGCATCATAAACAATTTAAACTAAGTTTCCATTACTTACTTTGTGAATAAGTAGTCTTAGTAGATAAATCCTGTTGGAGCAACTCACAAACGTCCTCCCGTTGTGAGTCACTTATGCTAATTGCTGGACCCGAATGTGCTTCCTTCTCCCTAGCCTGCGGCTAGCCAGAGGCGGTATACCGAGGTAAAATTACTATTATTAGTATATATATGCTGCTGGTGCTGCACGATTGAAAAATCCCGTAAATTCGCGAAATCGCGGAGATCTTTCATCCCTGATGTATGTGTATGTATGTTTGTATGTATGTTTGTATGTATGTTTGTATGTATGTTTGTATGTATGTTTGTATGTTTGTATGTATGTATGTATGTATATATGTATGTATGTATGTATGTATGGAGCAGCACTATAAAGTCGCCATGAGCAGCACTATAAAGACCTTAGATGTTGCTAGGACGTCAAACAATAAACAAACATCGATCTAAGCCAGCTTAAAGTTGCATAGTCCGATGGTTTTGAGTTTCTGTCATTTTCTGAGTTAAATATATTAAATTGATTGTTATAGCCTCCCTTACTTTAGTTTGAAGTAACTTTTATTTTAAATGTCTAACTTTTGAGATATTTGAAGTGCAACCATCCACAAATAATGTTGGCAAGCATGCCAAAACTCTGACGCCCTAGGCTTCTAAAATATCAGGTTCTATTAAATTGGCTCTGTATGCCCTTCTATGTGGTAACAAGTGCTTAATAAGTACACCAGTATCTAAGTTGGATATGTAGAATCAAATCTGGATACCTGTTTTGGTTTTGAAAATTTGATGTTTTCATCAGACAATGCAACTTTAATGCGCATGTCTGAACGCAACACACTTTCAAAACTCGGTACGTGTGAACGCGCCACTAGTTCGACTCATCTAGTTCACTTCATGTAAGTCGGCCTAACGTTGTACGTGTGTACACGGCTCAGCGGGGTGGAGATGGGATGGGGTTTACAACTTGACGGCTGCATCTATAGTACATCTATAATACTTTAATACCGGCCACGTTGGACGGGACCCCCCCCCCCCCACACACACACACACCCCACAACTGACCACGTGACAAAGGGACCAGGTGGACACGCATGAGTTTTCCTCTAATTAAGGTAACCCAGGCAACCATCACCCTGTTTACTGTTGGCTGCTGGGTTGCACCCCACTGCACCAGCCATTCCAATCACCTGCTTACAGACCCCCCCCCCCACCCACCCCCCACACACACACATTAGCACCTTCTTTTTTTATAAAAACTACTTTTGTTTTCCATTGTTGTACTTTCCAAAAACATTTGGACTTTCCAAACATTTGAATCCCAGTTGGTTTGTGTGATGGATTGTTATGGCCTGGCAACATCTAAGGTCATATCAGGTCGGGTACCGACTTCTGACAGCACGCACTCACGGCAACTTCATAGTGCACCCTCACTGGGAAACCAGGCCGCTGGCACCTGTTGATTTCACACATAGTCACATTATCCTGATACTGAGCTAGCCAGCCCATGCCCTATCCTGCTATTCCTAGTAATGTAGGGTACCCGGCTGCGTAGCAACAAGCATCAATTGTGTACGTCATTGCTTTGACTCGACCAGGACGGGACTGCGCATAGGAAACCACGACAGTAAGTTGTTTGGTGTTCTATTCCTCGCCCTGTCCGAGTCATGACGTCGCCAATGTTGGTAACGAGTTGGATAGACTCGACCGGACGTGACGTCACACAAGAACGCTCCGAACACGACCTTCCCGTTTCACCCCAGCAATGCCTGAATCCACACTCAACAAATTTAACAATTTCTGAACTCACAGTGGACAAACACCAAATCAGAGGAATACAAATATTGACATTTTCTTACTGGCACATTTGATGGTCTTCCGCACCCAAATGTCACCAAGCTTGACAATTTTCTAACTAAACTACGTATAAACCCCCCCCCCCCCAACTGGTAGCACGTTCAGGATGCTAATCACCCACAAACCCCCCCTCCCCCCCACCAACTGGTACCACGTTCATGATGCTAATCACCCCCCCCCCCCCACCACCACCAACTGGTACCACGTTCAGGATGCTTGATTGATTGATTGATTGGTGGTTGCTTTACGCCGTGTCAGCAGCATAGGCCATATTCACGGCGAGAAATGTTTGTTTTTTGTTCAAACCATCGCTTTTACATGAAAAAGCAGACAATCAATTATGTGCCAATAGACACTGATTAAATTAGAAAGCTCACAATCATATATTTGTGGTCAAGGGAAACAAATTCCCATAGAAAAAGAAAAGTTTTATTAATAATTGATAGAATCCATTTAGTAAACTATATAAGGTGGTACAGTCCAGCTGCCCTCAAAAAGGCTAAAATGTTTTCCTGTTTTACCTTAGTAAAAAGGTCATGCATACTGTCTGCAGTGTAGAACCGTTGGCGCAGGGCCAAAAAATCAACGCAACTTAGTAAAATGTGTTTGAGTGTCAGCGGGGACTGACACCCAATACATTCAGGGGGAGGTTCCCCCTTGAGCAGAAAAGCATGTGTAAGCCACGAGTGGCCAATACGGCAGCGGCTAAGGACCACTTGGTCCCGCCGACCTCCCGCATGAGTATGTGGTGGCTTTCCCACAGATGGTTCAATTTCTTTAAGTTTATTAATGTTTTCATCCCACTCATGTTGCCATTTGGATTTTATGTGGGTGGCTATTAGTGGTTTCAGATCAGAGTGAGGGATCAGACACGGTTCAAGATCACAGTTCAGGGCCTTCTTCGCAGCCCGATCAGCTCGTTCGTTTCCTTGTATGCCAGCATGGCCAGGCACCCAGCACAGGTGGATATCATACCCATCCGTTGTCAGTTGGTTCATTTTATAAATGACCGTTGCTAGAATAGGGTGATTCGTTTTCAGTCCAGCAACAGCCAGGAGGCAAGAGAACGAATCACTGTATATAACATAGTTAGTGTGGTTGGATACCTCGATACACTCCAAAGCGAGAAGGAGTGCTCGGGCTTCTGCAGTGAAAATCGAGCTCTGATCGGGCAAACGTACACCAAATTTTTCCCGTTGGCAGACTGCCGCAGCAGCTACCCGGCTTTGGTCTTTCGAACCATCAGTGTATATGGAGAGGTGGTCTGCAAACTGGCCTTGAATCTCTGCATGCAGTCGTTGGTACTCGAGTGGATGTGTCCCAGACTTCCTCAGTTCCGTGAGTCGGAGGATAACCGATGGCTTTCCAACGACCACGGGGGATGTTCTGGGAGTTTGGCATCCTCCAACACGTCCAAATCCACGCCCAAGGCCTCCAAATGAGGTTTCATTCGTAGCCTCAGTGGCCGGATTTAATTTGGCCTGGCTTCATACCTGGATTCGTCATGTTGCTCGAATAGACAATTGTGTGCAGGATTCAATGCATTAGTTTTTATCTTGACTACATATTGCATGGCCAGTTTGATTCTCCTGTTGTTAAGTGATGGTTCATTGGCTTCGACATAAAGGCTCTGAACTGGTGAGGTGCGGAAGGCCCCAAGGGCCAGGCGCAGTCCCTGGTGGTGGATCGTGTCCAGCAGCCCAATATATGATTTCCTTGCGGAACCATATACTATGCTGCCGTAATCCACTCGTGAACGAACCAAGGTTCTGTACACGGAGAGCAGAACATCCCTGTCCGCTCCCCACTCTGAGCTGGACAGCACCCTCAGAATATCCGTTCAGGATGCTAATCACCCACAAACCCCCCCTCCCCACCACCACCACCACCAACAACTGGTACCACGTTCAGGATGCTAATCACCCCCCCACCACCAACTGGTACCACGTTCAGGATGCTAATCACCCACAAACCCCCCCTCCCCACCACCACCACCAACTGGTACCATGTTCAGGATGCTAATCACCCCCCCCCCACCCCCACCACCACCAACTGGTACCACGTTCAGGATGCTAATCACCCACAAACCCCCCCTCCCCCACCACCACCACCAACTGGTACCACGTTCAGGATGCTAATCACCCACAAACCCCCCTCCCCCACCACCACCACCAACTGGTACCACGTTCAGGATGCTAATCACCCCCCTGCCCCACCACCACCACCAACTGGTACCACGTTCATGATGCTAATCAACTCCCCCACCCACACCCAACTGGTACCACGTTCATGATGCTAATCACCCCCCCACCACCACCAACTGGTACCATGTTCATGATGCTAATCACCCCCCCACACCACCACAACTGGTACCACGTTATGATGCTAATCAACCCCCCCCCCCACCACCACCAACTGGTCCACGTTCATGGCAATCATCCCCCCCCCCCACCACCACCAACTGGTACCACTGTTCATGACCTGTCCACCCCACCACCACCACCACCACCACCTGGTACCACGTTCATGATGCTAATCACCCACCCACCCCACCCCACCCCACCAACAACTGGTACCACGTTCATGATGCTAATCACCCCCCCACCACCAACTGGTACCACGTTCAGGATGCTAATCACCCCCCCCCCCCCGCCACCAACTGGTACCCATTCATGATGCTAATCACCCCCCCCCCCAACCACCAACTGGTACCACGTTCAGGATGCTAATCACCCCCCACCACACCACCACCAACAACTGGTACACCACACGTTCAGGATGCTAATCACCCCCCCCCACCACACCAACTGGTACCACGTTCAGGATGCTAATCACCCACAAACCCCCCCTCACCCCCCCACCACCACCACCAACTGGTACCACTTTCAGGATGCTAATCACCCACAAACCCAGACCAACTCGCATCCTTCAGTCTCCCACGTGACCATGCACGACAAAGGCCCAGATCAGATGGCCAACGGCGCAGTTCACGAGCGGCTATAGGTCAGGGACAAAGACCACCACTAAAAGCAGATAAGAATCGCACCGCGACGCACCCCCTCCCTCCAACCCGCTCCCGGGCACCATAAAGAGTGCGTGTGTGGGTGTGGGTGTGGGTGTGGGTGTCCAAAGTCCGAATAGCGCATCCCATTGTCATAGTCGCGACGCCGTAATTATGACGTGAACGTGACGTCATTACAGGCTTTGCTCATTACTCTCGCAGCCTGACACTCCACCACTTCTCCGTGGACAGGGCTGCCAAACAACCATATATAGACAACTGTCAGATTTCTGGGTTATAGACATATTCGCTACAATCGTCAGCCTAAGAAGATAAATATGTGGTGTCCGCACTCAGGTGTCATAACCCGCTACTTTCATTACTTATTAAATCATATAAATTAATAGACTTAAAATATGACTAGAAAGAATCCAGTGGCTGGCATTTTGGGATGGCTCCATTCTCTTGCAGTTCAGTAACTATGGCTAGACGCCCTTATTTACCCATGGCCATGGGGTTGAGCAGTCCGCACAGATTAAAGGGCGCATTCCATATACGCGTAATGCGTTATGCGAATGCCATCATTCCATACACGCATTATGCAGTGAAGTATATAAAAAGTGTGTGTGACTCTGTGTGTGTCTCTATGTGTGTGTCTGTGTCTCCGAGTCTCTGTGTGTGTCTCTGAGACACACACACACAGAAACACAGAGACACACAGAAACACAGAGACACACACACAGAGACACAGAGATACACACACAGAGACACAGAGATACACACACAGAGACACAGAGATACACACACAGACACACACACAGCAACAGAGACACAAAGACACAGACACAAACAGAGACACAGAGACACAACACAGAGACACACACACACAAACATGGCTCAGTTTAGCTTGCTTCGAGGGATGTTAGGACCGTCCCAAATATGAAGACTGCTTCCTAACAGGTCCGCCGCATAAACCTACATGTTTGCATCGTCCCATTCTTCATATTTCTCGTGAAGACTGCTTCCTAACAGGTCCGCCGCATAAACCTACATGTTTGCACCGTCCCATTCTTCATATTTCTCATGAAGACCGTCCGTAATTATCAGTCGCCTCCTCCAGCCTTATATCAATGGACAAATGCGACTGATGCTTTTCTATTCGCACCACCTTTACGCATTACGCACCGATCGCTACATGGAGCGATCGTGATAATGGATTTCCTTCACATTCGCATTACACATTACGCGTGTATGGAATGTAGCTCATAGGTTTCAAGGCGTTTTGATTTTTTGTCGCATTCGCATTACGCGTATATGGAATGCGCCCTTAAGTTGCATGGTCCGATGAGACTTATTTGTTTCAAAACCAAAGCACTTACCTACAATAGATTCGCCATGTCCTACTTAGATACTGGCACATCAACTAAAGCTGAGATTCCTTACACGCGGTATGCGATCTGCGAATGCGAATGCGAATGTGGCAAAAAATCGAAACGCCTTGAAGTCAATGGGCTGCAACCCTTACATACGGTATGCGAATGCGAATGCGAATGCGAATGCGACAACTCGATCGGTCCCTGTAGCGATCGGTCCGGCATGCGGCATGCGACACGGGGGTGCGAATAGATTAGCATCAGTCGCATTTGTCCATTGATATAAGGCTGGAGGAGGCGACTGATAATTACGGACAGCCGGGACAGGGTGGTGTGAATAGAAAAGCATCAGTCGCATTTGTCCATTGATATAAGGCTGGAGGAGGCGACTGATAATTACGGACAGCCGGGACAGGGTGGTGTGAATAGAAAAGCATCAGTCGCATTTGTCCATTGATATAAGGCTGGAGGAGGGGACTGATAATTACGGACAGCCGGTGCAAACATGTAGGTTTATGCGGCGGACCTGTTAGGAAGCAGTCTTCATATTTGGGACGGTCCTAACATCCCTCTAAGCAAGCTAAACTGAGCCATGTTTGGACCGTCCCATTCTGTGTGTGTGTGTCTCTGTGTCTGTGTGTGTGTCTGTGTGTGTCTCTGTGTGTGTCTATGTGTGTGTATCTGTGTGTATGTGTGTCTCTGTGTGTGTCTGTGTGTGTGTGTGTCTCTGTGTTGTGTGTCTGTGTCTTTGTGTCTCTGTTGCTGTGTGTGTGTCTGTGTGTGTATCTCTTTGTCTCTGTGTGTGTTTCTGTGTGTGTGTGTCTCCGTGTCTGTGTGTGTCTGTGTGTGTGGTGGTGTGTCTGTGTGTGTGTCTGTGTGTATGTCTGTGTGTGTGTCTCTGTGTGTCTCTGTGTTGTGTCTCTGTGTGTGTCTCTGTGTGTGTATCTGTGTGTGTATCTGTGTCTGTGTGTGTCTGTGTGTGTATATGTGTCTGTGTGTGTCTCTTTGTCAGAGACACAGACACACAGACACACACGGACAGCCGGAACAGAAAGCAACAGAATACCAATGAATGTACACATGGGTGCACACTTTTATATGCTGCTTACCGCATGCCGCACGCCGCATGCCGTGTGTAAGGAATCTTCCCATTCGCATACCGCATGCGCATGCCGCATGCCGCATACCGTGTGTAAGGAATCCTAGCTTAATGCTTTGAGGCAACATATACAGAATAATCACTGAATTTATGACACCATCCCCTTGGACACCTACTTTGAGACAGACATTAGGCAGGGAGGCCAATTAGGTCAATCTCGTGACCTCATTAGTCTTGTCCTCTTTCCAGTACCATATATGGCTTTGCTCAGGTTCCATGACCTATAGACCCCTTTCAATGTTCGTAACCATCGTGTATGCGTGCGCAGCTTGGCTGCAGAACGAATGCACACTGCCACTGAGTTTGCCAGTACGCGCAGTGAAAAATGTTTATTTTATTCAAAATTAATAGAAATCCAGAACCCTAACCATATAAATTTAATATAATCTATTCGTTGAATATGTTTTCTATGTTTTCCAAGCAGTCTGTTTCTAGGTGGTGTGGTTTTAGAGATATTTAACTTTTTCTGTATGAAGATTGCTCACCGCCATTGACAATGCATTGAGTTCGCCGGTATGTGCAAAGAAAAACGTCGGTTTTAGTCAAAATTAATAGAAATCCAGAACCCTAACCGTATAAATTTAATATAATCTATTTGGTAAACATGTTTTCTATGTGTATTCCAATCAGTTTGTTTCTAGGTGGTGTGGTTTTAGAGATATTTATTTTTTTCTGTCTGAAGATTGCTCACTGCCATTGACAATGCATTGAGTTTGCCGGTACGCGCAGTGTAATACGTAAGTTTTATTCAAAATTGATAGAAATCCAGAACCCTAACTGTATCAATTTAATATAATCTTTTTGGTAAACATGTTTTCTATGTGTGTTCCAATCAGTTTGTTTCTAGGTGGTGTGGTTTTAGAGATATTTCACTTTTTCTGTAAGAAGATTGCTCACGGCCATTGACAATGCACTGAATTTGCCAGTACGCGCAGTACAAAAAGTTAATTTTATTCAAAATTAATAGAAATGCAGAACCCTAAACTTATAAATTTAATATAATCTATTTGTTGAATATGTTTTCTATATGTGTACCAAGCGGTTTGTCTCTGGGTGGTGTGGGTTTAGAGATATTTCACCTTTTCTCTATGAAGATTGCTCATAGCCATTGAGTTTGCAGTGTGTCATCCTGCAGCCAAACACTGCGCGCACTGACCTAGATACCCGCCATGACGTCACATGAAATTGGTCAATAGACCCCTTTCAATGTTTGTAAACATCGTGTATGTGCATGCAGCTTGGCTGCAGAACGAAAGCACACTGCCACTGAGTTTGCTAGTACGTGCAGTGCAAAACGTTTATTTTATTCAAAATTAATCGAAATCCAGAACCCTAACCATATAAATTTAATATAATCTATTTGTTGGATATGTTTTCTATATGGTTTCCAAGCAGTTTGTTTCTAGATGGTGTGGTTTTAGAGGTATTTCACTTTTTCTGTATGAAGATTGCTCACTGCCATTGACAATGCATTGAGTTTGCCGTACGAGCAGTGCAAAACGTCAGTTTTATTCAAAATTAATAGAAATCCAGAACCCTAACCGTATCAATTTAATATAATCTTTTTGGTAAACATGTTTTCTATGTGTATTCCGATCCGTTTGTTTCTAGGTGGTGTGGTTTTAGAGATATTTAACTTTTTCTGTATGAAGATTGCTCACGGCCATTGACAATGCACTGAAATTGCTGGTACGCAAAAGGTGTACAAAAGGTGTATTTTATTCAAAATTAATAGAAATGCAGAACCCTAACCTTATGAATTTAATATAATCTATTCGTTGAATATATTTTCTATATGTCTACCAAGCGGTTTGTCTCTGGGTGGTGTGGGTTTAGAGATATTTCACCTTTTCTCTATGAAGATTGCTCATAGCCATTGAGTTTGCAGTGTGACAGTGTGTCATCCTGCAGCCAGACGCCACGCGCACTGACCTAGATACCCGTCATGACGTCACATGAAATTGGTCAATACTGCCAGTTTGATGGCAGTCCACCCAGTCATCCACAGCTGGAGCAGTTGCTTACCCCACCCCCTCCCCAACACACACACTGACACCAGCTTCTCGCCTCACATTTAGCCCTGCCCCCCACCCCACGTTGGCTTGTTTCGGGAGTGTGCTAATCAGATCCACACCATGTAGTCATCTGCCCCCCCCCCACACACACACACTCACAATCACTGGTCTGGGGGGGGGGGGGGGAGATGCCGTACCAGCTGGATGAAACTGACTTGGCCAGTAGAAAATGGCGGGGGACCAGACCTAAGCATTAGTAGGTCAGCCCACATCACATGACCATCGCGAGATGCCAATCTGTGTCATTGCTACATGAGTTTTGGAAAGTTTGCCGAAATTATTTCGGGGTTTTCAGCTCAAATTGCTCCAAAACCATCCATTTCTCATCAACATGACTCCATAATAATGAATATTCGGTTATTATAGTCAACCCGATATATTTATCTCAAAGAAATTAGGCAAAAATGTGAAAGCCATTGGACTATGCAACTTTAATGCCACTGCACGCCGTGTTCAGTCGGCAGCAGACAGACAGTCGGCACAGTTACAAGCAGGCGTCACTCAGCACTGCCGCACAAACTGCCACCAACCGGCGCTAACGACTGTTGCCTGGTAACCAGAATGCCATCTTTTCGCGCCTGTTTGTTTGTGCCTAAACAGGCAGGAGGGCAGACGTCAAAGGCTAACCAGTTATTCACCGACCAAGTCCCCTGCAGCACCAGGTCACTTGGGGCACCCTTATGGTGGCTTTATAAAGCACTATATGCAGGTGTGTAGTAGTCTGCACTTACCTCTCACGCAAGCAGCCACATAAACAGGTGGGCATGGATAGGGTGATTGCACAAAAAGCCTAGGTGGTGTAATGGTTCACACACTAGCTCGAAATGGAAGAGGTGTACTTGGACAGTGTCACTGCAAAGCTTGAATTGGACAGTGTCACTGCATGGCTTCCCTTGGACAGTGTCACTGCACAGCTTCCCTTGGACAGTGTCACTGCATTGCTTCCCTTGGACAGTGTCACTGCATGGCTTCACTGCATGGCTTCACTTGGATCCACATGAAAGCAGATGACATTGTCACTGCATGGCTTCACTTGGACAGTGTCACTGCATGACTTCACTTGGACAGTGTAACTGCATGGCTTCACATGGATCCACATGAAAGCAGACGACAGTGTCACTGCACGACTTAACTGTAATTAAAGACATCCGGTACAAGCCGCTGAGACTGGAGCTGTACGGCGACAAATGCTCTCCAAACACACAGTTGCTTAGTTTTTCAGTTTATGCAACTGAATACGTGGGTGATGGGAGGGGGGGGGGGGGGGAGGAGGGAGAGTGCTGAGCACTGTGCTCCTTTTAATGCATGAATGACATTACAGGGGGGATTCCTTGGTGTTTTGTATTCTGTAGAAATGGGATGCTTCAAAGCAAAAGGGGTTTCCCCATTCTGTGGGGTACCCTCTAGGTCACCTAATGAGGGACCCGAACCCAGTACGTCATTCATACATTACATGTTGAGTTTGCTTGTCTCAGTGGACTATCCGGGCCACTTTAAGGCTCACCAGCGCAGGCTGCCGTCAGCAGACAACATTTGATTGGTCCCGACAGACGACCACCAGAAAGTCAACGCTTCTTGCAGTCCAGGTCTCGCCACTCAACCTGACCCACAACTGTCATAAGTCGGCAGTTGGCGGCTTGAAGGGCCGCTGGTGGGCCGCCAGGTGGATAACCCATGTTACCCGACGGGCAGCCGAGACAGCGCGCAACGGGCCACGCAGCACCAATCAGGGTCATATCAGAACGGCTACCCGCACACTTGTGACAATGGTACTGACTTTATAGTGCTGCTTCACCAGCCAGAGTCATATTAGAACACAGGCTCCACTGGCAGTGTCGCAGGCACAATGACCTATTTGTGTGTATTGGGGGTTGTCAGCCCTAATAAAATCCAGGATATCTACCAATAACCTGATCTCCCTCACTTACATTATGTTGACATTGAATCAACACAACCGGTCCTTGCGCTATCCTAGTAATACTGGTGGGTTACGACAAACAGGAGCAGTGTGCGTCGAGTGGGGATTCGAACCCAAATTCTGTGTACGTCTTAATAATCTCAGCAGGGCTTGACGTTGTTAGCACCTCCCTCCTACCCCCCCCCCCCCCCCGCCCCCACGCCCCGTCGGCGCGACGCTCAGCGCCTCTAAACAAAGCTTCATCACGGCTGCAGGCTCCTCGTCCACAATGCCGGAGCAAGGTCCACGCATCCAGTCACGTGACCGCGATAAGCCGGCCGGCCCGCACTTACGTGGTCTAATCTAACACCGCACCGATAACGCGCCACTTCCGGTCAACTAGACGGCAAGGAACGGTGTGCTGTAAGCAACCGAAAAGTGACCAGTGGGACGGTGTGTGGGGTATGACATGTGGGTGACCAGTGGGACGGTGTGTGAGGTATGACAGGTGGGTGACCAGTGGGACGGTGTGTGGGGTATGACAGGTGGGTGACCAGTGGGACGGTGTGTGGGGTACGACAGGTGGGTGACCAGTGGGACGGTGTGTGGGGTACGACAGGTGGGTGACCAGTGGGACGGTGTGTGAGGTATTACAGGTGGATTACCAGTAGGACGGTGTGTGGGGTATGACAGGTGGGTGACCAGTGGGACGGTATGTGGGGTACGACAGGTGGGTGACCAGTGGGACGGTGTGTGGGGTACGACAGGTGGGTGACCAGTGGGACGGTGTGTGAGGTATGACAGGTGGGTGACCTGGGCGGTGTGTGGGTATGACAGGTGGGTGACCAGTGGGACGGTGTGTGGGGTATGACAGGTGGGTGACCAGTGGGACGGTGTGTGGGGTATGACAGGTGGGTGACCAGTGGGACGGTGCGTGGTGTATGACAGGTGGGTGACCAGTGGGACGGTGTGTGAGGTATGACAGGTGGGTGACCAGTGGGATGGTGTGTGGGGTATGACAGGTGGGTGACCAGTGGGACGGTGTGTGGGGTATGACAGGTGTGTGACTAATGGGACGGTGTGTGGTGTATGACAGGTGGGTGACCAGTGGGACGGTTTGTGAGGCATGACAGGTGGGTGACCAGTGGGACGGTGTGTGGGGTATGACGGGTGGGTGACCAGTGGGACAGTGTGTGGGGTATGACGGGTGGGTGACCAGTGGGACGGTGTGTGGGGTATGACAGGTGGGTGACCAGTGGGACGGTTTGTGAGGCATGACAGGTGGGTGACCAGTGGGACGGTTTTTCCGGTATGACAGGTGGGTGACCAATGGGACGGTGTGTGGGGTATGATGGGTGGGTGACCAGTGGGATGGTGTGTAGGGTATGACAGGTGGGTGACCAGTGGGACGGTGTGTGCTGTATGACAGGTGGGTGAACAGTGGGACGGTGCGTGGTGTATGACAGGTGGGTGACCAGTGGGACGGTTTGTGAGGTATGACAGGTGGGTGACCAATGGGACGGTGTGTGGGGTATGACAGGTGGGTGACCAGTGTGACGGTGTGTGGGGTATGACATTTGTACCAGCAGCCCCCCCCCCCACCCTGACTTAACGAGACCGACCTAATCGTCGGTGTACAACTCCAACAAGTCTGTTTCTGTGTGGGGGTATTATGAAAACACACAGAAAAAACAGATTCACAAAGGTGGAACTGACTCCGTACAAACGACAGGCAGTAATGACGGAATGGGGTGTTGGATAACCCCCACCCCCCGCCGCGAGCTCACAAACCGCAACAGTCACGTGGATTTTCGCTCAACACCTGTGACAGTGTTGATGAGGACAGTGACCCACAAACACTGTTTGTTCTATAGTTGGACATTTGACTGCAGCATTTCCCCGCTGCAACCTGTGCATGAAGCTGTCACCTGACTGGGAGGTCAGTGCCTCGGTGCTCACAAATGGTTGCTTTTTAAATAAACATAAAACGGGGCAGTGTGAACCCGGCTGCCCTCTCCAACAAACGGCATTGTATTCAGCTGTCCCCGTTTACAGACACCGAGACAGGAAGGGTGCTGACGTCATTACGCGCATTATTGATAGGGACACTGAACATGCCACATTGCTGTCCAAGGTAGCAACAAGTACTAATTGTGTACGTCCTGGCTTTAACTCTGCTGGGAATTGGCCCCACGACCTTTCATTGTGTGCATGTCCTACTGATGCCAAGTGACTATTGACTGTCCTACTGATGCCATGTAACTATTGACTGTCCTACTGATACCATGTGACTATTGACTGTCCTACTGATGCCATGTGACTATTGACTGTCCTACTGATGCCATGTGACTATTGACTGTCCTACTGATGCCATGTGACTATTGACTGTCCTACTGATGCCATGTGACTATTGACTGTCCTACTGATGCCATGTGAATATTGGTAGTCCTACTGATGCCATGTGACTATTGGCAGTCCTACTGATGCCATGTGACTATTGACTGTCCGACTGATGCCATGTGAATATTGGTAGTCCTACTGATGCCATGTGACTATTGGCAGTCCTACTGATGCCATGTGACTATTGACAGTCCTACTGATGCCATGTGAATATTGGCTGTACTACTGACCAATGACTTACAAAAAGGATACCTGTTCCTACCTAGCCTGGTGTCCCACACTACTAAAATAGGGCAAGGACTGGTTGGCTCAGTATCAGGATAACATGATTGAGTGGGATATCAGGTCATGGTGCCAGCAGCAGCGTCTCCCAGTAGGGCCGCATATGAAGTTTCCACGAGTTTGCACCGTCACAAGATATGAACTCAGATGTTACCAGGATATAAAACCCCAACGGAACTCAGGCATGGCAAAGAACAGACTGCCCCTGCACCATCACAACATCAACACACCTGTCAGTTTGTGACCGAGGTAACAATGCTGTCACATTGTAACGCCCGTCTGTTTGTGTCGGGGGAGAATGAGGAAGTGGCTGACAGTCCTGGTTTACCAGTCATTCACCGACCACTGTCGTGACGAAACCAATGGCATTTTTCATCCTAGCAACATCTGAGGTCAGATATCGAGGAGAGACCGTAGGCTCCTTCGGGAGATCACAATGCTCCCAAAATGGTATTCGTTTCCACAAACATCATGATGTAATATGACGACATCACATCTCGAGTCCATGCTGCGGCTGTGGCGCTCCATTACTGGTTTTGTTTGGTTCTTTGGGTTTTGCGTTCTTCAACATCTATGATGAAATGCTACATGCACCAGTCTAATGGTTAGGACACTAGACTCAGAATGACTGAAGGCTGTGTTTGAACCCTGCTCTATGCGCAATGTTTCCCATTTAAATACCAGTAACACAGAAAACCATGGCATGTCACAACATCCACACGCTTTCCCATTTAAATACCAGTAACACAGAAAACCATGGCATGTCACAACCTCCACAAGCTTTCCCATTTAAATACCAGTAACACAGAAAACCATGGCATGTCGCAACCTCCACACGCTTTCCCATTTAAATACCGGTAACACAGAAAACCATGGCATGTCGCAACCTCCACACGCTTTCCCATTTAAATACCAGTAACACAGAAAACTATGGCATGTCGCAACCTCCACACGCTTTCCCATTTAAATACCAGTAACACAGAAAACCATGGCATGTCGCAACCTCCACACGCTTTCCCATTTAACATGGATGGGACCGAACTCATCACCTCCTAGACAGACGTGGGAATATGGCCACTTAACCAAATGCCATCGTAGACGCAGCCTCCCAGATTCGACGGTGAGTGGTATTGCATGTGTGTATATGTGGGTGTGAGCGGTATTGTGTGTGTGTATGAGTGGTATTGCGGGTGTATGTGTGTAAGTGGAATTACATGTGTATGTGGTATTGCATGTGTGTGTAAGTGGTATTGCATGTGTGTAAATGTGTGTGGGTATGTGGGTATGAGTGGTATTGCGGGTGTATGTGTGTAAGTGGAATTGCGTGTGTATGTGGTATTGCATGTGTGTGTAAGTGGTATTGCATGTGTGTAAATGTGTGTGTGTGTATGTGTGTATGAGTGGTATTGCGGGTGTATATGTGTAAGTGGAATTGCGTGTGTGTGTAAGTGGTATTGCATGTGTGTAAATGTGTGTGGGTATGAGTGGTATTGCGGGTGTATGTGTGTAAGTGGTATTGCGTGTGTATGTGGTATTGCATGTGTGTGTAAGTGGTATATTGCATGTGTGTAAATGTGTGTGTATGAGTGGTATTGCGGGTGTATATGTGCAAGTGGAATTGCTTGTGTATGTGGTATTGCATGTGTGTGTAAGTGGTATTGCATGTGTGTAAATGTGTGTGGGTATGTGGGTATGAGTGGTATTGCGGGTGTATGTGTGTGTATATGTGGGTGTGAGTGGCATTACGGGTGGCCAGTAACAACAGGTGGAGCTTTAAACCTGAGAGCCCATTGTCCCAAAGCCCCAGTCGCGTCATGGCGGCTTATCCCTATAGAGGCCAAGGTCGGGTAATGGTGAACGGTGGCCCCAGCTGACACTTCATTCCACAACGTGGCGCATGGCTCAGAACCAGGCATTAATGCGGGGTGGTGACCGCGCAGACCGGCTTTGGTTTATCAAATCGCCACGAGTGCGCACTCTCAGAAGTCGGTACCCGTCCTGATTTGAGCTTAGACGTTGCTTGGGCGTAAAACCCCAACAAACAATCTATTGCAGAGCCAGCACCATGACTTTATCTCACTCAGTTAGATCATTGTATACTGCGCCAGCCAGTGCTTGCCAAATGATGAAACCATTAAGTATCACCTTTATAAGACACTGGTTTGACTCCACTGAACCACGACCTCCCATGGACACCACAGTGCGCTAGTTAGCTTCCTGTGTTTGAACCACAACCTCCCACAGACACCACAGTGTGCTAGTTAGCTTCCTGTGTTTGAACCATGACCTCCCACAGACACCACAGTGTGCTAGTTAGCTTCCTGTGTTTGACCCATGACCTCCCACAGACACCACAGTGTGCTAGTTAGCTTCCTGTGTTTGACCCATGACCTCACACAGACACCACAGCGTGCTAGTTAGCTTCCTGTGTTTGACCCATGACCTCCCACAGACACCACAGTGTGCTAGTTAGCTTCCTGTGTTTGAACCACAACCTCCCACATACACCACAGTGTGCTAGTTAGCTTCCTGTGTTTGACCCATGACCTCCCACAGACACCACAGTGTGCTAGTTACCTTCCTGTGTTTGAACCATGACCTCCCACAAACCTCCCACCATCGCATTATTCTGACAGTGACACCGTGTCAACCAGTAACACGGAACGTAGGGCTAGGTAGCGACAAACAACTAGTTTGTAAGTATTTGGTTTGACTCGGCCGAGTTTCGAACTGCCGACCTCCCACACGGAAAGCCAGTCAGCGCCACTGCGTCCCGGTAGTTACCCACGTGACCGTCACTAAATGTGCACACACGGTCACAGTCCACTGACCGCCGAGAGGTGCTTCACCACCCGACACTAGACAGGGCTCACTCACCGAGCCGGCACCCAACCCACGTCCCTAGCAACACATTTTCTAAAAAAAATTTTTTAATCGAGGCTGTATTTATACTGTCCATAGCATGTAAGCCCGGGTACCCAGGCTTGTTTTCAATGCTGGCCAGCTGTAGTTTTGGTGTTGTCTTAGCAAGCAGGAGCTACTGATAAGTTATTTGATTGTCTGCATTTCAGTAGCAGATAGATAGTCTGTTGGTATGTTTCGTCATATTTTTGTTCTATTCTTATTACTATGTTAGTTGTTTTCTTAAGGTTCTATGTTAGTGTTTTGGGGTTTTCTTGGGAAGAGTTTTCCGCTTTTTCTACGTAATAGATGGTTGAGTTATGTTTGTTGAATTTGATTTGATTTATGTTGTTGTTGGATATGTTATCTGGCTTTATATTTCTGGTTGTCTCGCCCTGGGCTGTCCAGTTGGTGACCCGTGACATATCACCTGCCCCCTTGTGGTGCAGTTCAGTTGGGGTTTCCAGTTTTTATTTTGCACAGATATTTTTTGTATGTTTTTAGGTCAGGGATTTGTCTTTCTTTCACCGTTTGGGCATTCCATGCCTTGGCGGCCATTTCCAGCATGCTCCTTTCATGGGCTTTGATCCGGCTTCTGGTCTGCCTTAGTAGTGGTGCCTTACTTGCTCTGGGGTGATATGCAGGAGTCAGTGTTAGCGGGGTTTGGTGTTAGAGCCTGTTACCGTTTAGCTATCTCCGAGCCGGGGAATGCGGTCAAGTCGTATGCAGGAGCGCGTAACACTTTCATTATAGCTAAACGTCAATTTATTTATAGATTTGGGAAATCCCTCTGCGTCTTTACCCATATATTAGGCTTACATCTATTCAATGCGACCATATTTAACAGAAGTACATACGCAATAAGTGAAATTTGATCAATTTAACCCTAAATTCGAAGCGTTATTAAGGCTACCGCCGCATTGGCGGCGATATTAATAGTTATATTTTCGAATCGACGAACGTAAAGTAAACAAATCGCCACAGCCGCCGCATCGACGTCGCTTTCCATACTGGCGGCGACGGCAATTTGTTTACTTTACCTTCGTCGATTCGAAAATATAACTATTAATATCAACGTCAATATGGCAGTAGCCTTAATAACGGTTCGAATTTAGGGTTAAATTGATAAACTTTCACTTATTGTGTATTTAATTCTGTTAAATATGATAGCATTGAATAGATTTGACCACAACCTTACGCTAACACCGCCCTTAAACGTCATATGAAACGGGGTTAGTGTCGCGGATCTTAAACGTGCGGTGTTAGGCCTATCACTGACTCATGCATACCGACTTTTCGGCGCTAAACCAGAAATTCCTTCTAAACACGTTTTGGCTCCCTAACACTGACTCCTGCATATGGCCCCTGGTGTCCCTTAGTGGTTGGGTTAGACGCTTAATGTCTTGGCTATATCCATATGCTAATGTTTTTAGGTGGATTATTCTTCTGTTTTCTAGTAGCTTTACTTTAGTTCTTTTGTGTAGGTCATAAGTGGGGTGTAGTTTGTCTATTTTCAGGCAGATTTTTAGGGCCCTATTTTGTAATATCTGCAATTTTTTTAGTTGCTCTTTTTTAGCACCCATGTAAATTACATCACCATAGTCAAAGTAGGGGAGTACCATGCCGTTGAAGATTTTTATTGACATATATTGTGTCATATAGTTTCTTAGTTTAGCAAATAGCCATAGTTTGTGGTTTACTTTTTGTATGCTTCATACATTACCGTAGACTGCACTTGTGCGAGTGGAGGGGAGGTACATGCCCTGGAATGGGTGTCTGTTATACACAGTATTTCTAGTGCTTTAAATTTTGTTAGTGGTTCTTCTATATTTATTGGTGCTTATTTTTATATTCATTCTGGTGTTTATTTTTTGTGCTTATTTTCCTGCTTATTTTACCTATTTATTTGGCTGTTTATTTATTTGTCGGTGTTTGTTAGGCTTTCCTTGATTTTTAAGGACACATCCAGACTTATTGTGGGGTTTTACGTCCTAGCATCAGCTACGATCACATCGGGACGGGTAGCGTACGGACTTGTGCCAGTGCCAATCACGGTGACTTTATAGTGCTGCCCAATGGGACACCAGTAGTAGTGGCGCGCGCGGTGCCTGCGGCCGCTCTGAGGGTGTCCGGGTCCAGGACACCAGTGGCAGTCAGGTCTCATCCACAAGCACAGGTACGCACAATAACGCCGCTATAAATAACCACAGCCGTTTAAGCCTCAACAAATCCCGACCAAGTAGAAAGTAGGGCAGCCTCTAGAGGGCAGGACGCCACTGACGGCGTGCTGGTCCACTGTGTACCAGCAGGATATCCCACTCAGTCACATTATCCTCACACTGATAGCGTGCTGGTCCACTGAGTACCACCACCACCACCACCACCATGCACCAGCATGATATCCCATTCAGTCACATTATCCGCACACTGACAGAACAACCTGTGCTTGCTATTGAGGATTTGCGTCAAACAATTAGCACCACGTGACCAGTGCTTCATCGGCCATCATAGTTGGATAGAAAGTACAGCATAACACTGCCGATGCGGCGGCGTTAATATTGCTGGGATTTTGGGTTTAATACACCATTTCCGCGACTAGTATGACACCTGGTGATAGGCAATGACACTATTGTGGGTCGACAGTGTGTCACTGCGTTGTTTTCTAGTGGATCAACGTTGGCAAGGGTGCATATCAAACTACTATTCTGTCTTAGTGCCACCGTGACTCTTATAATAAACTGCTAAATCTCTATATATTACTACTTAAAGTAAGTGCTTCTGGCAGTTCACAAATGACAGCATGTGTATCAACTCCTGCCTTATAGCAGTTGAGGATACACAGGTGCCTCTGGTGACAGATGCGGTGAACCACAAGTCCAGTCTGGATTACGCTCTGCGTATGTGTCGCGGAAATCGTGTATTTGACATGATTTCACTTTTTGATTAAGCTATTCTCATAAATAACATTATTTCAACCCCTGATTGAATATTTAGGGTTCTAAATAACAGAATTAGATCGTAGAAGTGAATAGATTTTTGTTTTTTGTTTTATTTACATACACTTGACAGCAGAATGAACTGCTTCTATCCAACCACGATGCAGGAGTAGTGTGATGCCTACGTCACACGCAAATCCTCAATATCCTGGCAATTCACACTATTCACGTAAGACCTAATTAGGCATCAGAACGAGGTTGAGTATGCGTCGGGTATTGAAAATCGCATTAAGACATTGGTGTGTGTTGATGCGTATGAACTACGACAGAAATTAAAGGAGTAAAATTTGAAGATATTAACATTTTAAACTATCATATTCATTTTTGCATACATTTGTTCTATCTATTGGTCAATTTTCATGAAGATTGAGTGATGATCAGATGCATTTCAGTAGGCGATGTTAACAACAAAGTCGCTCACCCTGGTTGCCAATCTTTTCTTAAATTCAAAATTGCATAAGTTTCTTAATATATAAATATTTGTGTAATGTATTTTAACCCTTTTAAAGCTTTTATTCATTTGTAATTACTAAGACTAGTTGTTTAACTGTGTTACACAGATAACTATGCTGACAGTACTGCATTACATGATACCACCATAACTATGCAGACTTGAAGTTGAAGTCACATTATAGTTCAAGAATGGGAAAAACACCATGCAAGGTTCACCCAATCTTCATGAAATTTGGCCAATAGATAGAAAACCGGTATGTAAAGATGAATATGGCAGTTTAAAAAATGAATACCCTCAGATTTGAGTGATTTCGAGAGGTATTGGTCGACAAAAAAGTATTCACATTACTTTTCATACAGCGGCGCCTCGCATATGGGTATGTGGCCTCGGTAATAAGTATCAATCAGTTATGGTCATGCATGTCTGTGACGCATGCCTAACGTAGCTGTAACATTCCGCAAGACAGCACCCATATATATATACCCCAGGCGTGGGTGCTTTTCGTCACGCCGGCTCACTTTACGGTCACGCTGAGCCCTCACTGCGATCACGTTGGACTCACGCAAGTGCGACGTCGACTCACATCGGGAAAAACGGTTGAGTCGGACGTGGCCACGGTAGGACTGACGTGATCATGCCCGTTCGACGCCGCAACAGTCACACTTGACTGACGTCGCGCGCTGGGGTTTCGCCAGCCTTACGTTGACACAATTAATAATTCCTTTGTCCTCTCTCGTTGGCACAATGCTAGACCGACGTGACGCTCACATCACCAATGCGGCGCTGACGTCCAACTTGGGCCCGTATTTGCATATTACGCCGAGATATTCGACGTGTTAAATTTATTTTCACGTTGTCCCTACGTTGGCGTGCTATGTCGTAGTGTGACAGGGCCATAAGATACAAATTAGGCAAATGTCCAGGTTTAAGATTTTCTATTATTTCTCAGGACAGTATTTTTAAAACAGGAACACCCCAAAGAGGCAGACCAAAGCTGCACAATGCTCAACGAGAGTCTCCATCGTGATTACCATGGAGACACGTAATGCTGCCCCCACCCCTCTGCTGGACTTCCAATCCCAGTTATACCCCTGTCACACTACAACGTAATGAGTGAACGTGAGCCTAACGTGGTGATATTTCGTCATTACGTTGATGGACGTTGGATTACGTTATGATGACGTCATAATGACGTTAGAGTGACGTCGAGCTACGTCACATTACGTCGTGTAACGTCGATGTTTTGGACATGTTCAAAAGTTTTGACGTAGGACGAACGTAATGGTTTACGTTCACCGTACGTTCTGTTCACGTTCAGCGAACGTCAACGACGTTAAACGGACGTTATTCCAACCCTCCTCACTACGTTCAACTACGTTCCACTACGTTGACCCCCATTAAACCGAGTGCAAATGCCCACGGGGCGTAATGGGAACGTCAGGAGAACGTATTATGACATAGCTAACATCACTTAACGTTCTTCTCGCGATGGAATAACGTTCATAACGTTCCGTGAGCGTCATTACGTTGACCTCTCTCGTTGAATGACGGTATCACTACGCTTTACCGACGTTACGCTCTCGTCCACTACGCTGCATCCACGTTCAACTTCTGCCCAAATTTGCATACTACGCCGAGAAGTTCAACGTTCTCCCTACGGCGACGTCGTTACGTCGTAGTGTGACAGGGCCATTAGGTTTCAGGAATGAAAGTGGTCTCTGGCAACACAAGAAAAGCGAGAATCTATGGCGACGTTATCTGAAAATATTGTTGCTCCAATCATACCAACGTTATCCTAGTAATTAATAATGATAATAACTAGGATAACGATGCAATATTATTATTAAAAGAAAGGAAACCGATGTCAATTTTCGAGTAAAATACGGATATTCTCCCATAGACTGTCGGGAACCGCGGAAAAATGCAGGAAGTCTGTTCCATCCAAAACTGTCCAGGTACTAACTACCCTAGCACAATTCCACAGAGTCGTCAGTATATACCATGCTTGGAGACCTTGGTTTTTGTCGGGGGGGTTCTTTTGTCAAAGACAATTACAAGATAATAAGCAAGGCATTGATATGAATGACGGGTAAAGAACAAGATAAGATAAAAAGGGCTAATGTGGGGGTGGGGCATAACTGAATATCTTTCTTGAGGTGACATACATTTTGAAAGGGTGATTGATGGTGGGATGTAGGGTGGGTTTTGTGGTTTAACTGATCGCTCTGATAATCTCAGGTGGGGGCCTATTGAGTGAATAAGTATGTTAATATTGATTAATTATGTACCTCAGTAGGATCCAACTAAAACTTCAAAGGACTTCCGGGTTCACTCAGTAGGTGTATTTAATGTTGGACTATTTGGCCACTACTACTAGTTGAGTGTCTGAGTTTGCATGGTTGGGGGAGGGGGGGGGGGGGACAAGGAAAGGAATGCGAACGCTAACCCCAGTGTGGCATTGTTCTGCCTCGACCTTAGATGATGTGACTGTATTATCGCCCATGCCACCAATTGCCTTTTTGTCTCCGCAACCACTCCTTGCTTTTCTGCTTCTCTGGCTTTGTACCAGCAATATCCTACCAATATCTAACTTCTAAGGTCAGTCCTTGTCCTGATATAACCCTAGATGTTGCTAGCACGTAAAACAACAAACAAACAATCTAAGGTCAGAAAAACAGGATTCAGGATGACCAATTACTGTGATATATATCCACGGAATTTTGTTAATCTGTAAATGTTTAAAATGGCGGAAATATCTTGTGGTTTAGTTTATTCAGTTTTTCGTGGGGTGAGGGGGGGGGGGGGAAGAGGAGGGAGGGCGGGGAGAAGTACACATTCTAGCAAAACCTAGTGTTTGTGTTCAACGTCCTGATAACATCTAAGGTCATATCATTATCAGGGTGGGTACCAACTTGTGGCAGTGCACGAGCATGGCGACTTTATAGTGCTGTCACATTGGGATACCAGCACCATGACCTGATATCCAACTCAGTCACACCATCTTGACACTGAGCTAACCAAACCTCACCCTATCTTAGTAGTGGTGAGCGCCAGGTTCAGTAGCGACAAATATTAATTTGGTAAGTTATTGGTTTGAATCGCCTGGGACTTGAACTCCCGCTCTTCTATGTGGGAAGCCTGCACTCTAACCAATCCGGCCACTACGTACAGTGGTACCTACTAACATGTGACTTTATAGAGCTGCCCCATTGAGACACCATGCAGCAGGCACTGTCACTGTGCATCAATATCCCACTGTCAAATTATCTCAAAATTAAGGCAACGCGACCAAGTAATGCCGAGTTTCAGGCTAGGTAGTGAGAGGTTTACGTTGTGTAAGTCTTTCGGGTGACTCGGCAGGGGATCGAACCCCCAACGGTATGCAAACGACCGAAAGACTCGACCATCCAATCCTGTTGCCATGGCGACTCTGAGACTGGTAGCAGCAGCCTGTCTGACTGTGAGGGCAGCCCCCCCCCCCCCCCCCCCCCCCCCCCCCGCCCAATCGCACAGCAAGTCCATTCTCTGACGTCTTGTAGTGGATGAGATAGATGGTTGTTGGGGTTTTATATCCTGCCAACATCTGAGGTCATACCAGGATGGGTACGAACTTGAGACAGTGCACACTCATGACGACTTTATAGTTCTGCCCCACTGGGAGACCAGGCCGTGCCGTATCCTAGTAATATCAAGTGCCGGGGCTAGGTAGGGACAAGCAAAAATATTATAAGTCATTGGTTTGACTCAACCTGGAATCGAGCTCCCGACTTTCCACACGGTAAGCCTGCGCTCTACCGAGGAGGCCACGGTGTGCAGTGCACAGGATAGATGGACACATGTTATAAATTCACACTATCCTGACGCTGACTAGAAGCGCGTGTGCGTTTGTTTATTCCCGACCACGAGGGCCTGCCTCCAGTACAGGCACAGACAAGCAGAATGTTGCTTCAGCTTTTTCATTGCACAAGTGAAACAGTGAACATTTTGCACGGAAACTCAATGTGAATAATCTACCATGGTAGTGTGAAGTCATTAAAATGTAATTTAAATAATTTAAGTCCCTTGTTTTGTCTTATTCCCATGACCATGAAGGTTAACTGTGGAAAAGTGACAATTGTTTTGCTTATATTATATCTATCACATTTCCAGCGCAGGTGTCAATACTTCCAACAGCAGTAGGCATACATTTTAAGTGCTCACGTGTGTAAATTTGAGTGGACATGTACATAACACTTAGCATTTGACACCTTGGAATTTGGTACGTATAACGTAGTAGTGTATTATGCATTACTACTACGAAGCTGGATACAGGTCAATGCGGAACATGACATTATTTATACAACACAGCCTATATTTATACAACTGACCTTATTTATACAACTAACCTTATTTATACTGCACAATGCACTCACCTCGCAGTGAAGCCACGTTGCCCGGAGAGTGCACACTCCACATACACGATACATGGAGTCAGTCGCGTTTCATGACATATCCACAAATAAAGCCATTTGGACAAGTACCGAGTTGTGGCTGCGCATACATGGCAGCTTTATAGTGCTGCACCACAGATACCGAGTCACTGGGAGTATGTCGCTCAACCCCAGACGAATAGAACTAGAAGCACGACTGGGCACCAGTCTGGATGAGATTCATTTCTTTGACTCGGCCAAGGGCAGAACCCACGACCAACATCTAAAGTCATATCAGGACGGGTACCGACTTGTGACAGTGCGCACTCATGGTGACTTTATACTAATTATAGCGCTGCCTCACTGGACTGGGAGACCAGAACACCAGCACCATCACCTGGTATCCCACCCAGTTATACTATCCTGACACTGAGCCAACCAGTCATTGCCCTATCATAATAATGCCGAGCCCAAGGCTAGGAAATGACAGTCTTTGGTTTGACTCAACCAGGGTTCGAACCCACGGGTTCGGATCCCCAATCTCCCAAAACAGGAGACGCTCAACTCATTCGCCATCCCGTCTGGTTCATTTTCAGATACTGAGATTGTCCATGTTGCTATATGAATATATTACATACATGCATACATATATATAAGGATACATATATACATACATATATATATAGTATAGTTATATGAGTCTTACCGTGGTACAGATGATGGATAACTGTTGTTTTCCCGAGGTATAAGCCTCGGTTAGACGTGGGCTAGGGAGAGGTAAGCAGATCAGGGGTCAGCAATCTTTATCTAATTAATCAGGATAAAAATGATCTCAAACAATGGATACTATGACGTTTTCGTTTTGGTACCAGAATGGAATAGACATGGTAGGGTGTGGTGGGCGGGCCCTAGCCCACGTCTAACTGAGGCTTATACCTGGGGGGAAACAAGTTATCCATCATCTGTACCAAGGTAAGACTCATATAACTATACTATTTTACCTCGGTACTAAGCCTCTGGCTAGTCTCAGGCTAGGGAGACTTTACGTAACTCATTTTTATCCTTAATTGACATCATCATCATTATAGACGATCAGTCATCACCTATTAGTATACCAACATAAATATACTCTTAACTTCCCCCCCCCACATATTCTGTTAATCGGTGAGTAAACGTGTCAAGGCCTCTTGACTTCTCTAGTCACTTGTTGTAATGTTTAGCAAACGATCTAGCTGTCTTCCAGCCTGCGTGTGCCAGGATTCTCTTAATGGAGATTCCAAGATGTCGTGTTTTCGAGACCATTGCCCTTCTTGTCGAATGGGACGCATAGCCTTGTGTATTAACTCCTGCGAGCTTAAGCACTGTAATAGTCCATCTTCTGAGTGTTTCTCTCTCTCTCTCGAGATAGGCTTGTGTGGTTTAATAAAACTCACTAACAGTTAGGTGTCTTGAATAAATATACCCATATGGCAGACACTAGACAAAATTGTCGGTCATGCGGGAAACTGTTTAAATGCACTGTGGATAATGGATCCCCTGTGCTGTTTGATTTTAATAATTGCTGTAAATCAAACGTCGCTTCCTTGCGATCTCTTTCTAAATCGTCCAGGGACAATGCTACAAAAGTTTGTTCCCTGTGTCCAGTGACTAACAGTACAATACTGCTAGCTTGAAACCTAGCTGTTTTATATCAAAAAGAATATTACTAGGCCATTTCTTAAATAATTGGAATACCATTGACACAACCCAAAAACTATTATATTTTGGCTTTTGGGGATTCCTTTCGTAAACTGATCTCAAAACCAGTGAATATGTTTGTGTTTACCAACTGTCTGTCCATCTACGCGGGGAAGTATAACATAAAATGCATCTTGCAGCGTTAATCACTCCAAACTTAAACCTTGACCAAGCATCCTTAGAAAATCTAACAATTTGTGCCATTGTAGGCCTCATGTGTTTTACTTTCATAAGTAAACAATGGAAACCCCAGTTCTTCAAATAATTTGAATATAACTTAACTGTTCCTTTCCTCCAGGCATGTGAAGTTAACCTCTGCTGAGTAACTTTATCTAATCCAAACTGTCGTAAATATGTGTTCAGAAAAGGAATGCCCGGAGGGGTGTTGTTAACACATCTCCGGGAATCATCAATGCTTTAAATCCCCACTATGTGTAGGAATCGCATAGTCCTTGGCTCCGAAGGCTAATACTGCCAATCATGGCTGCGTGTCCTAATCGGGGACTATCAAAAGTCCTCCTTGCTACTCTGCTGATTAGACTGAATGTTTAGGAAAATGTAATAAAATTTATTTCCCCAAATCAAAGAGAAAACATCCTCTTGCCAAGCATTAGGCTCTGGATGCCATGAAACCAATTTTATAATATGTTATTATTTCATAATGCAAACAAATTTATATGTGGCCTTCCCAATTCCAAATTAATTTCGCTATTTTATTATATGGTTTGGACGTCCCTTCCATGCTGCGAATGTAAGCCATTGCTGTAGTACTATCTGTCAACATTCTGACATAGCATTTGGGCATGCAGACTAAACTACATAACCCTAAATACACTGCTCTCAACTGTAGAACATTAAAATGATCTAAATTTCTTCATCAAGCCATCGGCCTTCAAAAATCCCTTTAGTTCTATCTTATGCTAAATTCTTATCTATTTCCAGCACCTCCTAACTTAGTACATGTTGTACATAAATCATTTACTGCATTTTGACAAGCTGCTTTTGACTGCGCACCAAAAATGAATCATCAATATACTGGAACATAACATGTCCTTCACGCTCTGCGAGCGAAAAAATTTGTTTTAGGAACTTAATAAAAAAGTGGGAAGCACAAGCTAAACCATTTGGTAAACAAGTAAATTCATATAGTTGTTCATTCCAAATAAACCTTACAAATGTTTGGTCCGTTTCATAAATTGGTTGGTAACCGCCTGTGAGCAGCTCGACTGTGACTGGGCCATAATGAATGAATCATCAATGTTTGGAAACATTACAGTTATCTTTACCTCCTGGGAAAAAACTGTTTCCATGGCCACCTGAGTTTGCCTTGCAACCTCTACTTGTTCTCTTCTGAGATTTAGCTGAGAGCATTTGCTCCAGCTTCATGAGCCGCTTCTCTACCCCAGCAGGGCCGGTGTCTGGCCTGCTTTCCTCCCCTAACACCGGGTGTACCAGGGAGGCTTAAACCATCACCCCCGGTGAAGAGTAATTATCATCAGAAATGGGAGCCTCGGGCTTACTGCCCTTCGTAACCAACTAACCCTTAAATCCAAGATCTGTAACGATCAATGAAAAATTAGAGTGCTCAACCAACTGTTTGTTTGCTGTTTTACATCCTAGAAAAATCTATACTCATATCCAGACGGGTACCGTTTGTAACAGTACATACCCATGGCTAATAATGGCCAAAGTACCCCTCAGGTCAGAAAACCTGTAACCATCAACTGAAAGTTTGAGTGTGCCCAACCAACTAATTGTTGTTGTTCACATCCTAGAACATCTAAGATCATATCAGGATGGACATGATGTAGCTTCAGCCAACATCTGTCTCCGCTCAGCCACGGGCGGGTTAAACGCAATGTGGCTTCAGCCAACAATGCTCTCCGTTTGTCAATGAGCGGCATAACGTGATGTGACTTCAGCCATCATCGTCCTACATTCAGGACCGGGTGACAACGTGATGTGGCTTCAGCCAACATCGCCCTCCATTTGCTAACGGACAGCCTAAACGGGATGTGGCTTCAACCAACATCGCTCTCCGTTTGGTAACCGGCAGCCTAAACGGGATGTGGCTTCAGCCAACATCGCCCTCCGTTTGGTAATGGGTGGCCTAAACGGGATGTGGCTTCAGCCAACATCGCTCTCCGTTCTTATCGGTACCCTCCCACACTCTGTTCCGTACACTTATCCCTCCTGCGGCTACTGCGCCAGCAAGTTGGAGAAAATGCTACGAAACTCGGAGGTACGCCTTAAAAAAGTGGGGAATCCATAAAAGAAACCCATGATTAATTTCCAACGTGAATCCATAAAAGAAACCGAGGAAAAATCCAAACGTGATGAGGCTCCAGCCAACATCGCTCTCCGTTCGGCAAAGGGCGGCAAAAAACACGTGATGAGGCTCCAGGCAACATCGCTCTCCATTCGGCAATGGGCGGCTTGTTGAAAAACTTAACCTGTGATGTGGCAACCACCAACATCTACAACACAACAGAGAAGTCAATGCTTTCTTTCTAGGTTAGCTGGAGCCAAACCGGTAACCCAGTTCCAAATGGAAACAAACAATAACACTGAGAATTCGGTTCCGACCCCTTACGGGTCTCCCTGCCCAGCAGGAATAATCTAGAAAGTCAGGAACGTAACCGAAAATCCAGTTCGAAACCCATTACGGATCTCGCTCCAAAGCGAGCCATCGTTTAAATATAAACAAATTCGATAAAAATCTAAAAAACACCACGAGATGCACAATTAATTCAGTAAATTAATTTAAAAGAACACATCTACACAAGAAATACATATCCTCCTGGATGTCTTGGGTTTAAAGTCATAAAAACGCTACGAAAAGTAGCGATAATCGAGTCGGAAAGTCCGACAAGAAGTAAACAACACGGCGCTGTCAAACTAGCGTACCGGCACACAAGTCGGTTCTATGCCTATATTTCTTTAAATACCGTCGCCATAATCGACAAATTCGTACAAATACACACCATCCTGGATTTCTTGGGTTTAAAGTCATAAAAACGCTACGAAACCGTAGCGACAATCGAGTCGGAAAGTCTGACAAGAAGTAAACAAAATGGCACCGTCACTAGTGTCAGTGTCAAAATAGCGTACCGGCACACAAGTCGGTTCAACGCTAATATTTCTTTAAATACAGTCGCCATAATCGACAAAATCGTACAAACTAATCTTCATATGTTCACAATGAAATATGAGAAATATCTCTTTCAACTTACTGCGAAATCACCACTTATTGTAGAAAAGACCGCTGGTCTCTCGCTCACGTCCACCGCTTGCGAGTGCCTTATGCTAATTGCTGACCCCTGATCTGCTTACCTCTCCCTAGCCTGAGGCTAGCCAGAGGCTCAGTACCGAGGTAAAATATATATACACACACACACTGTCTGAGATGAGTCGCGTAATAAAGTACTGTGTGTGCGGAGAGTGACCTGATTGTGTGGTCTTGGGTGCGACCAGCAGCACAGCCTCAGGAGGCAACACGCTACAACCTGGTACACCTTAAAGTTGCATAGTCTTATGGTTTCGAGTTTCGGCAATTTTTCTGAGGTAAATATATTAAATTCATTTTTATAATCTACCTTACGTTAGCTTAAAGTAACTTTTATTTTAAATGACTAACTTTTGAGATATTTGAACTATAAATATGTCAAATTAGTTTAGGCAAAACACCATAGGCTTCAGCAATAACAGGGTTTTATTAAATTGCCTCAATATCATTTTTATGTGGCAACAAATGCTTAATAACTGCACCAGTATCTAAGTTAGATATGTAGGATAAAATCTAGATAATTGCGTTGCGTTTGAAAATTTGATATTTCATCGGATTATGCAGCTTTAAACATAACCAAATAGCAGCATCGCCGTTCACTACTGTCATATGTGCATGCCATCAAATCCGGGCTTTGTTTATGGCATCAAGTCGGCCGTGGGAACGCTGGATCGGAGCTGTGACGAGATGTAAAAATACACGGATTTTCGGTACAGTGGTCATGGCGTGGCAGTCTAGCATCACGGTACTGGTACATTTGATTGATGTTACTGAAAGGTGCAGAGTCTGATAATATCAAATTTTCGAAAGTAAGAATCTAGAATTCAACCTACATTACACATATCCGACTTAGATATTGGTGCATTTATAAGTTTTGGCAAGCATGTCAAAATTAATTTGGCATGTCTGCACTTAAAATCTCCAAAGTTAGTCGTTTCAAATGAGTCACTTCAACCAATGTCAGGTAGATTATAATGATCAACCTAATATATTTATCTCAGAAAATGATAGAAACTCAAGAGCATCGGACTATGCAACAAATGTGTGGCCAAGATTGCCGAATTTAGTCTAAAACCACATCACCTAGACACAAACCGCTTGGAACACATAGAGAAAACATGTTTAACAAAAAGATTATATTAAATTGATACGGTTAGGGTCCTGGATTTCTATTAATTTTGAATAAAACTGACGTTTTGCACTGCGCATAACGGCAAACTCAATGCATTGTCAATGGCCGTGAGCAATCTTCATACAGAAAAAGTTATAAATCTCTAAAACCACACCACCTAGACACAAACCGCTTAGAACACATATAGAAAACATGTTTAACAAACAGATTATACTAAATTTATAAGGTTAGGGTTCTGCATTTCTATTAATTTGGAATAAAACTGAAAGAATGATCTACTATGTTACTGCAACCGGCAGGTTGTTTACTGGTTGATATCGCCACAATGGTCGCGTATCCGGTTGATGACGTCACAGGAATACCCTCTATAACACATGGTACCCTTTAAAAGATTTGTTGCTATGGTTAGGTATGTGCCAAACCGCCGACCAGCGGCGGATATTTTCTTACAACCAAATTGATCCAGCAAATCCCACCTTGTTTGTGGAGGGGTCTAGAAAAACGCCTCTGTGATTGGTTAATCTTGGGTATTCCTAGTCTATTATGTAGTATGGGAATCCCTTTACAGCTTAGTTTTAAAATATTTCAATTTGGTGAATTTTTGCTATTCCAATAATAACTTCAAAAGTTTTACTCAATTTCAACCCGCAAACTCACCCTTTTATTTTAATCTGCAATTAAAAAAAAGTAAACTGCATTGAGTAACCATTATTAATCTTATATACTGTTGAGTTTGGGGAAATTGTGATGTGTACATCATGATTGGCACGTTCAGGGACGCAACAAGTATGGCTTGTGTTTATCACTTTTTCTGAGACTCACCAAGTATGTGGTGGCTTATTGGTCAGAGAATGAGTCTTATGATAATGCTACTGACTATGATGTATCATTCTTTGCCCTGGCAGCTGATCTCATATATGATGATCTTATGCTTAACTGATATTTTGAGAATGACTCTTGATCGTGATATGTTGTGAACAAGTGATCATGGAGTTCACTAATTAACCACAAATGTTATTTTCATGTCACTTATTTTGTTTCAGATGTCATTTTATTGAATTGTATCAATAGAACATGAATTAAACTAGCTTCACTGAAAATGTCATCAAGATATCTCAATTATTAAAGAAAGTACATGAATTTCACCAATTTCAGTCACAGAAATGTATTGTTTCAGGTCACTTAATTTTGTTTCAAATGTCACTTTATTGAATTATGTCAATAGAACATGCCTTAATCTAGCTTCAGTCCAAATTTCATCTAGATATCTCAATTATTACAGAAATTACATGTATTTCCCCATAAAAGTCATGAATTTCGGTCACAGAAATCTAGCGCTTATAGTAGGTATACCTTAATTTAATGTAAGAAAATAAGGACCAATTTCAGAGTTGGAAAACGCCATAACTTCCTTAATACTCCACCTATTCCCATAATCTTGGTGTCATGTTAAAGGGCTTTTAAAGCTCTTTCCAGTGGTGACTATTGTTTTATTACTGAAGGAGTTTGAATTTTTTTTGGCACATACCTACTATGGTAAATTCCGCAGTAAGTTGAATTTTTTGTTTCCGAATTCACCCATGAGATGTTTCAAATTTGGAATCTACAAGTAATTCTCCATTAGATAGATGTGTTTTCAAATTTTTAAGAGTGATTCCCAGAAACGCCAATTTTCATAAGTTCAAATCAACATAACTTTCTTGATATTTAATATCATATGACCACCATGTTTAATCTCAATTCAAGGTCCTTCCATTGGTATATGCTCTATTGAGATAGCATGCACTAAAACAAACGAATTAGTTAGTTGCCGCAGCCGTAACCTGACTTGTATTAGCTATTGTTACGGCAGGGGGAGGGGCATGTAGCGGTGGAGGGGTGGTGAGGCGTGTAACATGTACTCACCCCCTCCCGGTACCGTGACTATAGAATCTCGTGCTAGAAACACGGTACCGTGACTATAACCACTTCGTAATAATAATAATAGTAGTAGTAATAGTATTGGCCCACAGTCCTTTATCCAAAATTCTCAAATACAGTTATTATACTGTATAGTATGACTATGACTAGTGGCAGCATCGGTCCGTTGTGTAAAACTGATATCAAACAGGCCGGTACACTATCATGACTTTGAGTATTAGTATACTGTATAGAATGAATATGAGTATACTGTATAGTATGTCTATGAGTATTAGTATACTGTATAGTATGTCTATGAGTATTAGTATACTGCATAGTATGACTATGAGTATTAGTATACTGTATAGTATGATTATGAGTATTAGTATACTGCATAGTATGACTATGAGTAGTGGCAACATCGGTCCATTGTGTAAAACTGATATCAAACGATATTCCTGTTTGATACTTGGTTAAAAATGCATGTTGATTTCACGTTCTATGAAAGCTGACGTCATTTAATAGATGCAGCATCAGGAATGTGGGGGCATCACTGACACTGAGCCATGCAGCATCAGGACTGTGGGGACATCACTGACACTGAGCCATTCTTGATGTTGGTGTAGCATCACAACCCCGTAATTTAGCCCGCGAAGGGTAAAACACCGCAGTGATGTGTCCTGCAGCAATGGTATGTCTATGCGGAGCATTTATTTTTGCAAAATGAATTAAAAAGCTTTCATTGGATCGATTAAAAATATCTTAATGTGCGATTGAAGAGGAAGATCTGAAGTATTTAATTTAACCTAAGAGCAATTTACTCTGGAAGTATTAAAAACAGAGATAATAGTGAAAGTTGGGATATTATGAGTATCAGTGCCAGTGTTAGCCTTACCAGATCATGGCCTCAAAAACTATTTTCGCTAAATAAATTCAAGAACTTCCAATTGGCTGATAAAAAAAAAGCTGAATGTGAAATTGTAGAGAAAGATCTGAACTATTTAATAGAAACAAGAGAAATTTGCTTTAAAAGCACCAAAAAGCAGAAATTACTGTGATAGTTGGGGTAGTTTTAATGTTGTCTCTATGACAGTGGCATTTGTTTCACCCTTCGCGCGTTGTGAGCGCAATAAGTGCCCGGATGTCCGACATCGAGAATGCAGCATCAGGACTGTGGGGATATCACTGACACTGAGCCTGAGCCCCTCCCAGTGCACATCCGAGATCGACCTGGCGGCTTTAGACAAGCAATACTAATATTATTATTAGAGTGTCTCGGATAGCAAACCCCAGCAACATCTACGTCCATAAATATGTACGGTGTGTGTTTGTAGTTGTATCATAATCATTACATCATACATGTGTGTGCATATATTGTATTAACTATTATGTACGTATACTATTTGACTATGTCACTAATGACAGTATCATGAGTATCATCATGTCACTATGTGGATGTATGGACTATCATTGACATTGTTATTGTATGTAAATTGTAATATTATGTATGTGTGTACATCACAATCATTGCATGTTTATTGTTATGTCATAGACACATAAGTTACATATACACAGGGGAGCGGGTCGGGCCGGGTGTCGCGGTTTCAGTTCTCCGTCACTTTCAGTTCTCCGCATCGCTTCTGCGCATGCGTCAAAATCGAACAGCATCGTCGAGGCATTGTCAATGGTCGTGAGCAATCTTCATACAGAAAAAGTTAAATATCTCTAAAACCACAACACCTAGAAACAAATTGCTTGGTATAGATATAGAAAACATATTTGCCAAAAAGAGTATATTAAATTGATATGGTTAGGGTTCTGGATTTCTATTAATTTTGAATAATGTTTTACACTGTGCATACCGCCAAACTCAAGGCATTGTGACTCATTGTCAATGACAATGCCAATGGTCGTAATCAATCTTCATACAGAAAAAGTGAAATATCTCTAAAACCACACCCCCTAGAAACAAATCGCTTGGTACACATATAGAAAACATGTTTACCGAAAAGATTATATTAAATTTATAAGATTAGTGACACTGACACTATAGTGACAGTATGAGTGCACCGATCGGCGATGGTTTGAATCTGGCTCGATGTTGACACATGCACAGACGATCACGATGCTGTTCGATGTTGACACATGGGCAGAAGCGATGCGGACAACTGAAAGCGCGACACCAGCTCACCGCGCGCTGCCGCCGCCCGTCTGCTGGCCGCCCGACACGCGCCCCTTGCCTCCCGTCTGCTGCCCCCTGCCCCCCCGTCTGCTGCCCCCTGCCCCCCGTCTTCTTCCTGCCTCTAGTTAGCGGGAGCCGCCACCCACCTGACAGAAGCACGAGGAGTGGCCGTGTGGAGGTAATTAGGTCCGCCATGTCGGGGTGCTGCCGCCTGCTGTCTGCACGTAAAGCTGCTGTACACAAGTCCGCCGTGTCCCGGATCCGTTTCACGTCTGAGCTCCACTAACTCTCCACAACGAGGCGCAGCGCGTGCACCGGGCTTCTGCGCTAGGGTTGCGTTGTCCAGTACTGCTCGGCAAGGCATGCGTGCTCGTGCATACACAGTGGCGCCTTCTATCGGATGAAAAAGAAAATGTCGGTTTTAAAGTTACACACCAGGTGGCAGGACGGTCTGAAGGCTCAATAGACTAGATCACGGTTCCGACTGCTCATGCGCTGAAAATGGGGCCGGTGTGGCGTTTTCAGCCGTGTGCATAGACTCAAACTCAAGGCATTGTCAATGGTCGTGAGCAATCTTCATACAGAAAATACAGAAAAAGTGAAATATCTCTAAAACCACACCACGCTTGATACACATATAGAAAACATCTTTACCAAAAAGATTATATTACATTTATAAGGTTAGTGTTCTTGATTTCTATTAATTTTGAATAAAACAAATGTTGTGCACTGCGCATACCGTCAAACTCAAGCCATTGTCAATGGTGGTGAGAAATCTTCATACAGAAAATCCAGGAAAAGTGAAATATCTCTAAAACCACACCACCTAGAAACAAATCGCTTGGTACACATATAGAAAACATCTTTACCAAAAACATTATATTAAATTTATAAGGTTAGTGACTCACGACCATTGACAATGCCTTGAGTTTGAGTCTATGCACACGGCTGAACACAGCACACGGCTGAAAACGCCACACCGGGAGCAAAGCAAAGGCGTACGGCTATTGAGTTTGCCAATACATGTAGGGCAAAACTAGCATTTTATTCAAAATAAATAGAAATACATAACAATTTGGCACAAACATGGACAGAAGGATGCAATATAATAATATAATGAATATGTTTAAGATACAACTATCCATAATTAAGCATTTTGAGCTAAGAAACATACAATTTCAGTCACTTTACAGGATGATGCTTACATCACGATTGATTAGTCAGAAGTAATTCTTGTTCTAAATATTAAAATGTCAAATGTGTCAACAAAAACTTGTTTCAAAGAAATATATAACCAATATCTGATTAACGCTACTCATTTTCTATTTCTACATATGTCATTAACCATAGAATATTTTTAAAAACATGAATAAAATAAATAAAACTGACTCTGGCTATGGCTCTAACACTAGTCTGAGTGCCCAGATTTGTCTAAATCTAAATGCACATGGCATAAGATGTGCTGATTGTATTGATGTAAATGCAATGCTGGATACAAGATTAATATCTTAATTTATTATAGATATTTTTTTAGTTAGTATTCTATGTTTCAAACAAGAGCTGAGATGAGCTGAAACTAGAACATTTCATAGCTGCACCCAGTGTATTAGCATGTGCCATGTGCTTCTCGCGGCTTTGTTTTGCTCTGATGCATCCCACAATGCACTGCGCCGCTGGAACCGTGATGTAGTCTATAGTAGGACTGATTTAGTAGTTGCGCCTATATGGGTCAATCTCCTGAAAACTGGCCAGAAGTGTCACATGGTAAGTTAAAATCTAATATTTGAATTTCTAACGTTTTTTGGTTGCAAATGAAAGCTGGAAATCTCCACTTTACATCTATGTAAAATATACATTGATGGGATAAAAAAATAAAGGTGTAGTCCATGATTAAGCTAGGTCTTATGGCAGTATACCATGTGTTGCTCAGATGTAACACATGCTTAGGACACCACACAGTCTGCTTAATAACAATCTAAGCAGAATTAAATAATTTCATACTTAGAAGTGAAGTGGGCGAGACTACTCGCCTTGTGGCATTCACGGGCGTGCGGCGATTAACCTGTATTTGGAAACACGGGCTACTCGCCATGGCAGACCGCGAATGCTAAACATTCACGGGCAACCGGGTTTCCGGCCGTAAAGCGTTGCTAGGAGACGCAAACTGCGACTCGCCTGGCAACGATAGAAGGTCGGGCGTTCGGACCCAGACCGATCAGACATATTTTATGACGCTCTGATGTTTTAACCGAGTTTTAGGCCTATATTATCGAAATTCTAAAGTTGTTTGAAATTAAACACTAGGGGAGGGGTTTGCATAATGTTTCTACGATATGCGTTGCAAACGAATGTTAGTTTGGTTAAGAATAAACAAAGCCGTGAGCTCTTGGAAAAGTAAATTGGAACGTTCCTTGCATTCTTTACTATCCTCCAGTTTTCTATGGAGTAAACCGCTATGGTCGAACTTAACATTGGATTGCTTTATATATATAATTAAGGGCCTTGAGCCTAACTAGGCCTTATGCAGCTACTTAGCCCATCTGCGGGGAGATTATAACAGACATATGAACAGAATTAACGTATAGATCTTTTGGCTAAAATAAGACAGTAACTTAGGCTGATTATCAGTGACAGTGGCAGTGACACTAGCGCATCTGCTTAGTTCTGGATCAATTTAAACATATTAAATACACCGTAAGGCGAGTAGACCAGCCAGTTAGTTGAAATAACGAAGTAATTGCTTTCGGCCGATAAATACGGGAGGGGGCAAACCTCTGTATTTAGACGATACTCTGGCTGGCCGACTTTAGCCCGGGAAGGACACCGACGGACACGGACTACCTGCAGGCGGGACGAGGGGCAGCGGCGGCCCGCAGCCGGCCCAGGAAATTCATATGGAAATAATTATATAAATTAACACAAAGGCTCGCCTTAAGCGGGGGCGGATTAGCCCGACGGTTAAACTGGTGCCATGACCAGGATACTAAGGAGTGTAATACCTTTTAATTTACTTTTGATACGCGAATTAATAGAAGAAAAACGGTGTTTTGTCTTTGTTGACAGCTCACTCGTTTCTGACAGTGACAGCGGCTCCTGCCTTGACGCTTCATGCCGTACCATGACGGTTTAGGGAATACCCGGGGTTGCATTAATAATGGAGAAATAATAGTGTTCAACTAAATTGGTATTCCTGGTTTTCTTTTGCGGCTAGTCATAGTCATTTTTGGTGTGAGGGCTACAAGCCTGAGGTCCACAGTGGGTTATAAAGGCGTCAGGCATCTGCCCATCATAACGACGTTACCCTTGTGTCACTCTGAACGGATAGAGTCGAATAGGCGAGGATTAGCTACCCCGGCATAAGGCAATGACGGACGTTATATTTAGTTACAGTTTATTAAACAAAAAGAATAAATTAGCTACTGCGGCCTGCCGACATTAGGGTCGTTTTAATCGAATGCTTTGTTGGCCCGGGGCAGATAGCTTTGAACTAGCCGCTTTTTCCATTTGTTACAGTGTCTCCTAGCGACGAAGCGCGTCGCGGAGTGGAGGTGATGTCAGTACGTGTTTTTGGAACTTCAGGGCAGTCGCGTAATGGGCTGCAGACTGTTTGGTTGACCCTTAGCGCTGCTCCACTGATCACGTTTCGATTAATCTTTTTATTCAGTATTTACATTAATTTGATAACAATTAGGGGTTTTTGTACGCTTTTCGGGAGGAAATAATCAAAAGTCTAGTAGAAAATCTACGGCGTATCTATACTAACAATAGGGAAATAGCAAGAAAAGACTAAGGCAAAGGAACACTAATATCAGGGCATATTACTGTTAATTTCTCTTAGTCGCTCATTTCTTTGTATATACATTTCTTTTATTTTTCATTTTTTGGGGGGGTTTCCAAAGTTTTTTCATAAAAGTTTACGAAATAACTTTATTTTTTTTGGTAGCAGTGCATAGTCGTAGTTTTCGGGGAGGGATTTATTGAAGAAAAAAAAACCTTGTGTTTCCGGGCGATGGCAAAGGCACGGCGAGGAAGCACTCGGACCCGAGTGTCCCCGTGTCTTCTCGTCGCAGCTGCCTGCAGTCGGCGGGAAATGCGTGGGAGGGCGAGGGTGAGCAAGAGGTGCTGTCGTCAGATGGTGCCTCTATAAATACGGACTTGATCCGATCGGGTGGAGTGTCTCCCCGTACATTAAATGCGGACTCAGTCTGCTATGGTGGTGATTCACCCCAATCCTTAAGTGCAAATTCTCAGAACGCGGGCACGGGCCTCCGTATCCCAGATACGGGCCCCGCCCCCCGCGAACCTAGAAAGATCCTACTTCCTACCGGACACGGGTCAGATCGCGATACCTCTAGCGTATTCTCATTCCGGACCCAGGAAGGAGATGCGGGCTCGCACGTCCCTATCCTCCCTCCCCCGGAGATTGATATCACGTATATGTTACCTGCCCCACTGCATGGGGCCAAACGGGACAAGGTCCATACCCTAGAGACACGGGAGGCACAGCTCCTCGCCCGCGAAGATGAGTTGAATGCCAAATGGCAGGAATATGCTACCTGTCAGGCAAAAGCGCTGGGCCCGTTAGCCCCTGCCCCCGTTGCCCGTGACACCGGCATCATGGGCCAAATGATAGATGCCATCCAGCAGCAAAATGGGCGTTTTCTCGTATGTAAATAACAATAGGAATGCGTCTAACGCCTACAATGGCAGATCTACTGCCAATATAACACCACGTGGCCTAACCGCGTCTGATAGCAACCAAAGGGGGCCCGTAAATGTGGACTCCTATGCTACTTATCGTTTTACTAACGAGGAACATGCCATTATCCGATCCAACCCCGCGATTCGCCGGGCGGTGATGGAGGCTTCCAACATAAACCCGGGGATTGGCGCCTCGGCCGTAAGTCGGTCCCTGCAGTTACGGGACCGTAATATTAGCATCCAGGAGCAGTACCAACCCGCAAGGGTTAGGGCTGTGGAGGTTGCTCTCTTTGATGGTATCCACCAAGAGTGGGATACCTGGTGGGAAAAGTTCAGCAAGGCAATGTCCGTAAACCGGTGGAATGAAACCACCGCGTTGACACGCCTGTTACATTTGCTGCACGACGGCCCAGGCCAACTGGCAGTGGACAGGTGGGAACAGGATGACTGTGACACCTTAGATGAACTGGTTGAAGCTTTGGCTTGGCAGTTCAAGGGGTTAGACCCCCTATCTAAATGGGAACTCTTCGAGAAGCGCTTCCAAAGGCCTTCATTAATGGTCTAAGAGACCGTGAGGAACGTGACATCATTATTAAACTATGGTCCCCTGGTAGACATACCATGGAGGATATATATCAGATGCTGCGAGACCATGCGGCTAAAGCACGTCTTATCCCAGCTAGACGGGGGGTGGCTGGAATCACCAGCGCCATATCTGAGCCTGAATATGGCCACCAAGATACGGGCATAAGCGCGTTTCACGGGCAGGGTGCGAAACCAAATACTGATCGCGCCGCTAATTACCCCGGTAAAGGGGACTGGCATGGCAAACGCCAGCAATCCAATAATGGGTACCAGGGCAGGCCCTCCGGGCCAGTTCCAAGGAACCCCAATAATAGGCCTCGCCCGATAACATCCGACAAAGAGTGCTATCGATGTCGAGGTTTTGGGCATTTGGCGTCTAAATGCCCTCATACTAAAACGCGGTCCATTGAACAGGCTATGTTGGAGGGTGCCCGCGAAGGTCGTGACAACTCCTACCATAATGCGGCCACACTGACCCGGTTACGGGCGGCCAAGGACAAAAATATTGCGGCCATGCCTACCCAATCGCCTTCCGGGGCAGAATTCATTGAGGATGGCCCGTATTTAAATTAGAACCAGCTGCAACACCGGGAGTGTTGCTAGCTACGGTATCACCGGGAAATCTTCCGAGTGCAACTGTCGAAAGTTGTGCTACTGCCCCATTGCACAATCTCTCGACAGCATTGTGCCTACCATCAGGCTCTACCCTAACAGCCTCCTGTTCAGCCCTTAACATCCGCCAGGTTTTCTTGGCGGGTATGCGGTCGTTGTGCTCACTAAATGCGAGCGACAGCGAACCTGATATGTGCATGGAGTATATATTAAAGAAAACCGGTCTGGACTTACACATTGTAGGTGAGCGAGACAGGTTTGTCACTGATATTTTCCCACTCGACAGGAAAAGATGGTATATCCCCATCAATATTAGAGGCTCTGAAGGGTTCTTTCTTATCGATACGGGCGCAGCTATGTCCGTGATAGGGAAGCAATTCTTTGATGACCTCAATTTAAACACCCGTAATTTGGTGTCAGACGTTAGACCATTGAGCGTTACGGGCCTGGTGATACCGCAATTTGGTTGCACCAGCATACCATTAGGTATTGCCAACCAGGTCTTTCACTCATCGGTCTTAATAGTTGACATACCCGAAGACGGTATATTGGGGAGTGACTGGATGTAATTTTATGAAGCCAGCCTAACCCCGCATAATTGGCTCTTTGAGGTGCTACAACCCTATAATTTAGTCACACATTGTGAACTCAGGACAGATTGCGGTCTTGCATATCTGGCTGAGGATGTGACGATAGCCGCCTACCAAACGGTAGCGGCCTTAATTGCCACCAGGCAGATGGACGGGGAAGGGCAGTGTCTAATTGAACCTGACCCGGAAATACTCGATCCCCTAGGGATCACATCAGCACCGTCCTTGATTATTAGATCAAAAAGTGCAGTCTTACCTCTCTGTAACACTACAGATGAAGTGGTTCATCTGTCGCGAGGCCAAACTATTGGTAACACGGCAGAGGCCAGATCACATGGAGCCATCGACAGCCCAACGGCTGCCCTAGTATTTGACCTATTGAAAAGAGAATGCGGGGTGGAGGGGTTTGGCGGATCCCCGGAGCCCGTGTTTGCAGTAGACAGGAATCAGTTTGACGGGCTACGACAAATCCCCGATTTCATACTGTCCATAGCCGAGGCCACACATCTGGACCATAAAACAGATAAATGAAAATTGCAGAATTCTTATTTGAATTTTGTGATATATTCGCGAGGCCGGATGCTAAATTGGGCTGGACTGATGTGGTGAAACACCATATAGACACCGGTGACAATGCCCCGCTTAGGATCCCGTACCGCCGCTTAATGGATTCCAAGAAACAGGCCTTGGAAGACGAGGTGGCCAAAATGCTGGCGGCCGGAATTATTACGGACAGCAAAAGTCCTTACAGTTCGCCAGTCCACTTGGTTACCAAGAAGGATGGGACGTGGCGGTTCTGCATCGACTACCATAAATTAAATGCGATGACCCGCAAGAATGTGTACCCCCTACCATGCATAGATGAGAGCCTGGATAGCCTTGGAGGAAATAAGTGGTTCTGCACATTGGACCTTCAATCTGGATACCATCAAGTTGCAATGCAGGACGAGGACCGGGAGAAAACTGCCTTCGCTACTCATATAGGACTCTACGAGTGGAAGGTAATGCCTTTCGGTCTTTGTAATGCACCCGCTACCTTTGAAAAGATGATGGCTGAGATGTTCAATGGTTTGTTATTTACACACTGTTTAGTATGCTTAGATGACATCATTATGTTTGGCGACACTATCAGTAAGTGCCGCGACAATTTACGGGAAGTTTTCCTTAGGCTTCGTAAATATAAACTTATACTGGAACCGTCTAAATGTAATTTGTTTCGCCGAGAAACAGAGTATTTGGGCCGTATTGTTTCCGGGCAGGGCATTAAAGCCGACCCGCGAAAAGTGGAGGCAATTACAAATTGGCCTGCACCTAGGTCTCCTAAGGAGACTAAAAGTTTGATTGGATTTGCCTCGTATTATCGAGACTTTATTCCTAAATTTGCTGAAGTAGTCGCCCCCATACAGGACATGGCTAATGTGAGCACGCAAGACTTTGACTGGGGGATAACTCAGGACGAGGCATTGCTGGAGTTAAAACGGTTGTTTATAGTTACGCCCGTATTAGGCTACCCTAGGCCTATCGGGCAATTTATCCTGGATACTGACGCGAGTGCATTTGCCATAGCCGGCGCGTTGAGTCAGCTACAGGATGGGGTAGAAGTACCCATTACCTTTGCCAGCAACCGGTTAAGTGCCTGTCAACGGCGATATTGCACCACCAAAAGGGAATTAATGGCAATTGTCATCTATACCAAGAAGTGGCGGCATTATTTCTGGGATGCTGAATTCCAGATTCGGACTGACCACCACTCATTGAAGTGGTTATTAAATTTTAAAGAAGCAGAGGGGATGATAGGACGTTGGTTGGCCTGGCTCTCTGAGTTTGGTCTAACCAACACGCAAATTACCTATCGGCCGGGTCCTCAACATATTAACGCCGACGCACTGAGTCGCATTCCCGTCCGTCGTTGTGGTATACCAGAATGCGAGGACTGTGGGGTGCACACGGCAGTGGTTGCATCCCTGGGTAATGGCCCGGAAATTGAGAGCAATTTAAATTTCTGGTCACAAGCAGAGATCCGTCAAGCGCAAGCAAATGACGATACCTGCTCAACAGTAATTACATTGTTAATAGAGCACAAGGTGAGACCGCCTAGAGATCTCACCAGTGCAGAAAATACAGAAACTATTAAATTATTAAATCAATGGGATCAATTGGTAATGGTGGACGGGGTGTTGTGTAGAAACGCGCTTGATAGTGCTACACTGACGACGCACCACCAGATTATTATTCCTTTTCTTCTAAGGGAGGATGTATTGGCGTTCTGCCACAGCCATAAGACGTCGGCGCACTTTGGTCGAGAAAGAACTCTGGACAAATTGCGTGCGAGGTATTATTGGCCTGGCATGAACGCGAGAGTAGGGGAGTGGGTTCGTTCCTGCCCTAAATGCGTAACCGTTAAGCCCGGGCTGGGATTACCCAAGATGCCTTTGCAACAACAAATGACTGGCCAACGCTGGGGTCGGTTATCATGTGACTTTGTCTCTGGTTTCAAACTTACCAGTAGGGGCAATTTAGTAATGATGGTGGTACAAGACCATTTTACAAAATATGTACAAGTTTACCCGTTAGGTAATAAAACTGCAGCTGTGGCGGCACAAGCCCTGGTTGACAATTGGGTACTCATTTTCGGGGCACCACTTTCATTACACTCGGACCAAGGTAGAGAGTTTGAGGCAGAGTTATTCCAGTCTATGTTGTTACTCATAGGCTGCCATAAGACCCGCACCAACCCCTACTGTCCGAGATCAAATGGGTTAGTCGAAGGATTTAATAGAACCCTAATTTCTACTTTGGCTTGTATGGTGAATGAAGATCAAAGCGATTGGGATTTGCAAGCCAAATATGTAGCACACGCGTACAACTGCACCGTACACGCGGCCACCGGGGTTACCCCTAATACCTTGGTGTTTGGAGAGGAGTTATGCCTGCCTTGTGACTTACAATTCGGAGTGTTGCACAAACCCTCCGCTGACCTATGCACGCCAGCTTTCATCCGATGGCTGGAGTGTTGTTTCCACAATGCATATGGAAGGGTACGTAATAACATGGGGAAAAGCATTCGAAGAAACAAAATTCATATGGCAATGCTGACTTCCCTAGATTTAAATTAGGCGACCTGGTACTATGATATCATGAGCCAACGGCGAACATTAAATTGGCGCCAAACTGGGATGGACCGTGGGAAATCTGCGAAGTCATATCAGATACGACGGTTGTAATCTGAACCGCCCAATTACGAGCTCGTAAATCTAACACGGGTCGCTTGAAACCCGACACCGCCCGCACGCCTGTGGGGGGCGGAAATGGGGGATTAATTACCGCCGCTGATAAGGCTCAAACTTCTGAGGTGCCCCAGCTGTCGACCCCTGCCCCCCTGGAGGAGCCGATAGCCGGGCCGAGTGACGGTTGAATTTGAAACAAAGAACGCCGCTTGTATCCCACGCTATGTGTTTCACACATGGCAATTTTAGGGTGAGTTCGTATGAAAACCTAAATATAATAATAAATATTGTACCCACTACAAACTCTATTGATCATACGAGGACCCGCAGCTCCAATATGGGTTTGCTGCAAGGGTAACCGTATGGCGGCCAACAGCCGATATTTTTAAATAAAAAGATCCTGCAATCTTGATACTCACACTAATAACAAGGGATACGTTAATTCAAGATAGCCCTAATAAGGTTAATACATACTACAATCCATATAGAGCAAATAATAGGATGAACTTAAGAAATTAACGGGTAACTAACAATGCATACTAGACCAAACGTTAATTCAAAGATCCTTAACAAGGTAATAAAATAATACGAACACATGGAAATGCAAGTTATAAATACAGATAGGAGTGAACAAGCCCACTACACCTACAAGGGATACGTTAATTAAAAACAGCCCTAACCAGTTTATTAAATACTACAATGCGTATAAAATAAAGAAAGGGATGGACGTAATAAATTAACGTGTAACTAACATTCCATACTCCACTAACGGGGGGGATATTAATTCAAACCTCACGAGAGTGGTTGTAAAATTATACGAGCCCTATAATATCAGAAAAAAAAACAGGCACCCATACTTAATAACGGGCGCACGTAACATAAAAAAAAAAAAAAATAAAAAAAAATAACAATAACCAAACTTCAATGTTTTGAAAACTGTAACACCAGTGTTTTGTTGTTTCCTTTAATTATTATTCATTATTCTTGTTAACAAATTACAAAGGCAGTCAAATTATGCATAAAAATGGGGAAAAGGGGGTGGCCCCAACAATATTATCAACATAAACCCTTATAGGGTCACCTCCCGGATACAGGCTATCAGCCGTTGGGCCCACAATTTTCGGGTGATATTGTTCGCGTGGCACCCGTCGTGTAGCCGATCATACCGGGTCTCTGGGTGGGTCGGATCCCCGGTGTGTATCACCTCCCCCAGCCAGGCAGTCGGTTCGCCGCTCATCCGGTTACGACCCCCGATAGTCTCGTTGTACATGGCGATGATAGTGTCCATGAATTCCTGCAAAACAGAAAAACATGGACAACGTTATAAACTCGTTTCAATTGTGACGGGTGCCCGTATCTCCCACCATAGAAAATACACAGTATTTACCTGATCGGGGTGGTCGCGCACCCCCTCGTCTCGCATGGCCCAGTACTGGGCGAGGTTCATCCGACGCCGCAGCGGGTCGTTACAGTCACGGAGGTTGACCCCCGCGATGGTTGCGAACGCGTAACGCCCCCGGTACACGGTCCGCAGGAGAGCGACGGATGCCGCCCGCGCATCGCAGAGGTCGGCGTAAACCGTCAGCGAGCCGGTGCTGCGAAGCTGAACTCGTCCACGACGCCACACCGTTACGTCGCATATGCCCGCCATCATGATGCAATACTCGGGCTGGAACTGCCTGTAAATCAGAAAAGAATATGTAAAATATCTACGAGCACACGCTGGGTTTACGGGGGGAATGACAGTTAAGTAAAAGTATATGGTCTAAATTAGCGGGCCAGTAGGAAAATATTTACGGGCACACACTGGGTTTACGGGGGGGAATGACAGTTAAGTAAAGTTATATGGTCTAAATCTGCGGGCCAGTAGGAAAATATATACGGGTACATGCTGGATTCACGGGCGAGAAGGGCGGGTACGTAATGGAATGGTTACTCACTGGATTTGGGGCAAGGCCAGGCGCATTTCCTCCATGTATCCCTTCGAGGGGCTGAAGGACACGCAATATTGGTGTTCAGGGGCCAGCCGGTGGAGGAGAGGCTCCAGGCCACGCCCCCTCGAATCGGCGATGATGGCGACCTTCATATTGATTTTTTTTTAAAGTTGCATTTGCACGGAAGACTGGTTGCTACAAACCACAAATGGCGTCTCCGACGATGCCGCTGGTAGCCTGCGTGTTTCAGTGGCTCTCCGCCTAACGCGTGCCCGTAACAAGCCAGCGAGCTCGCTGATTCCCGAATGCTTGCCTTACCCCACTGGGTACTGGTTTGTTATTGTTTGTACTAGAGCTTCCGCCACTTATTGTTAACGATTGCTCGATCGAATCTTTTCTCGACGACATTTAACAAAGGCCGTGGGTCTTAAATTAAATGAACCATCGGCCGTGGTTACGCGTCAAACATAGGGTTGGCATATTATTCGAAATAAATTTACGGGTCCCAGCTTACCGATACCCTTATTCGTGGTTTCATCAAACATTAAAAAAAAAAGTCCATGAAACAGCGACACGCTTTGCTGAAAACACGAAAGGGTCGAGTTGGACACACCTTTTGGAACTATATCGTTCTAATAAATTTAATAACACCCCGTAACGTGAATAGTGCCCCTATTCACTCCTGTACTAGCCAAGGCGATGCAAAACGAAATAAAAACGGGTCCCCATTTATAGATTTTAATTTAGAATCACAGACGCACGCCTTTGGAATTTAGCGCCCCCGCTTCAGACGATGGGGGTTTACGCCATTAGTCACCTTGAAGACCACGCTCTCGGTGACCTACTTCACCGCCGTCGCACGGGCCGCGAGCGGTTTCCCTCCAAAACGCGGCCTTGCCATTGGCTGACGGCTTGCTTCAACGCGCTGCTGCTCCACATCGTGGGTGCAGGGCGTATTTTTCATTCAGTCATCATCTGGTATTCGCCGGGTGTCGACCCTCCCAAATTCTCCAAATTTACCCGAGGCTGTTGGTTCGGGCCCCTTGCTACTAGCAAGTGGGTACGCACTTTTGGCGGGTTAGCGACTGCTTATTCAAAGGGTTCCAACATCCTCGGTGTTTTTAGGCGTACAGTGGTTAGTTGAATTCCGTTAAATAGTAGTTAGAGAGGGTTGTCGCTGGCCTGGTCGCGTTTACGTGACTGGGTCTTGGGATGGCCTCCTCTGTAGAGAGCAGTCCGGGCTCAGAGCCGGACGACCATGAGTACGTCCCCGTCCTTGATGGCATAACCGGGGAGGTACGAAATGTACTGCGCACCGATTGGGTCTTGTGTCCATCAGGGCGCCGTACACAACTTAAATTATCCCTCATAGAGGGTAACGTGTCTCAGCGCTCAGCTGCTGGCACTACATTATCACGTTCTGGCTCTCCAGTCAGTAATGCTTCAGCCCAACACGTCGTCCCGATGGAGACGGACGATGGCTTCACTGTTGTCTCCGGACTCCGTCCTAAGGACATCATTGAGGATGATGAGGCTACCACCTCATCTCCAGGTAAGTCGGCTACACTTGGTTCTGATCGACTTTGCAGCAAACCGCCTGCGGTGCCGTCGTCTCCTGCCCCCCAGGATCTACGGGCGGCCGCAGCGAGTGGTTCCCACTCGCCGTCTGGGCCGCAAATTAGACGATCACCGCATAAATCACCGGTCGTCGAAAGACTCTTCAAGGAGCCCTCAGCTGCCAAAAAAGCAGCGGATCCAGAGAAGGTCGTAATGGACGAGGAGTTACCCCCTCCAGTGGACATCCATCATCCCGATTTTGGCACGATGGCATTACATCTTGTTCGTCTTGACAAAGGTGAGCTCAAGTGAGATAGCGATATCCCAGATGCTGTGATCCATCCTAGGTATCCCAGTGAAGTTAATTGCGTCTTCAATCAGAAGTCAATCAGTGCCCAACCTATCAGGAAGGCCCCCGAGTTAGGTTTGGTGCAGGAGTCGGTTATGGGGGTGAGATATTTCGATCCCCCGCGACCGGACCGCACATTAATGATGTACATGTTACCGGATATGCCTAAGAGGCGTAACAAATTGCGTCTCCCTCCGCTTAACCATGATCAAGGCAGGGACTCGGACGAGGAAGACTGGGTGGACGACGACCAGACCGGCCTCGCCCCGTATGTCAAACAACTCTCGGACCTAATCACTGCCAAACGCGGTGTAAACAGGTCCGAATATCAAATGGATGACATCTCCCACCTGAAGTTTGTTAGGCATACCTTCAGGCCTAAGGATCGGTGTGCGTTCTGTGGGTATTTCCTACAAAGAGGTAGCGCTATGCCCTCTAACCTTACCACTCCCGAGCGTCAATTTAAACGGTGGGATACCTTAGCTCATCACATTTGTGAGGAACATCTATATACTGTACCTCTGTGGTCGTGCGACGATCACAAAGCTACCCAATGTCCCTATGCTAAGGCGAATGGGCAGCCCTTCGAGACACCAAGGAGGGGCATCATGTTGCGACACTTAATGTCGTTTGGGACCTTTGGACGAACCGGCCATCGACGCGACCAATCTGTGATTGCGTTGCTGGCTCGGGTGGCGAAGGACCCATCAGCTGGAGACCGGTGTAGTTTTACGTACCAGCCGGAACTTGTACGCCAGCGAGGACGTCAGGGTCCCGAGGAGACCTTACGTCTACCCCATCACGAGCACACTCTTGCGGTGTGTATCTACGGTGGGGAATCTCTCAAGGAGAAGGCTAACTTCTCCAGGATGCGCCGCCGATTGCAGCAATCGATGGATGGGGAGGCTGGAATTCCCGTGGCCCCGTCAACTTCTCGCCCGTATACTTCTGGTCGCCCGCGTAATCGCAGAGGTCGCCCGGATGTCCATGTGCCCCGCCATTTCGTGGCGGAGAGGATAGAGGAGGGAGTGTCATATGCCGCAGCATTGACGGACTATGACGACCCACCTTTAGTTAAAACGGCTGAGCAAATCGCCGAGGGCGCCCGCTACCAACAGGAGGGCGATCGACTACGTGTGCGGATCCTTAAGGCCGCGCCTACACCGCCAGCTGCAGCAGCAGCTGAACCTACAGCGAGCCGACCAGTTCAGCCGAGGCGCGCACCCGCGCGCCCCGTCGATCCCACGTTATCCACGGTGGGAACCCTCACGCATGCGGTCCGTTACGACTTAAAAAGACGGGCCACTGAAATCAGTACTGCCACTTAAGAGCAAGTACCCGTTGACGCCGTGGGGAGTCCCTTCCCCCTGGAGTTGACCGACTCTGCTAAGAGGCGGCTAATTGAGAGGTATGAGGGTCTGCCTCCCGCGGTCCAGGAGGCCCTGCAGCTGGACTCCAGCGAGGAATCTACCGCCGCAATGGACCTCCTTAAAGCCATTGTCAGCGACATGGCCACATTTTGGTTAAACCGCTTTGACTCCGCCAAGGTGAATATGGCTTGCATCTTCCATTCTCGACTGAAAAAGGAGTACGAGGCGAAATTGGACATTGCCGAGGCAAAAACAGTAACGGCCATCGAGGAATACCGTTACATGCAAAGTGTACACCAGGATGAAATTCAAAAGTACGAAGAGCTAACCATGCACTTCAAATTCGCGTTCGGTTCACGAGCGCTTGACTGGAAAGGACAATTGGGGGAGCTGAACCTCTCCCGTTTCCCTGATGCTCAGCTTCACGTGAGCATATCGGAGGACTTTGTATGCCCGCAGGCATCCACGTCTGTACATGTTCCTGATCCTTCAGGAGACGCGGCCGACCTACCGTCCCCGCCAACAAGACCCAAATGGGTCCCGGGGAGCCGGACTTCCGCTCCTCTCGGACCTTACGTTGCGCCGTCTGGCTCTCACAAGGGCAAGACGACGACTCCCAAGGGACGTTCGGTGGTGGCTCCTGCCGCCATACCATCGCCTACAACGCCAGTGGAAGAATCCCTGGTTTCTTTCACCATGGCCATCAACCTCGAAGAGGAGATGGACTTTTCCGGGGGACCGCTACCATCGGTACCCGTAACTACGCGGGCCCCGTCCCCTTATCACACCCGTGATGGACGAGTCGCCCATGATCCACCATCCCAGAAAGCCGGTTACTGCCATGGCGCCGCCACCGCAGTCCGAACCAAGGTCAGTGGATCCTAATTTAGACGATGACATCCCACCTCCGGGGGGTGTCGCCGCTGTGGAGGTGTCCCTAGACGACACCTTCCCTTATTCTAGGAGATCCCCTAAAGGGGATGACCCCGCTTCTGAGGGGGATTGGGAAGAGGTGAATTCCCAATATTCCAACATCAGTGCGGCAACCTCCCTACATGACGAGGTCGGGGGCAGTTTGGGAGTGTTGGTAGACATAGCTGCCAGCTACCCCATATCGCCCTTGGAGGGAGGTCCTACCCCCCCTGAGGAGGAGGTCCAGAGGAGGGCGACCTTTGCCCCCCTGTCGAGGACACCACTCCTCAGCCTCAGTCTGGGGAATAAATTAACAATAAATATTAACTAATTGTAATATTTATTATATAACAAGTTTCCACTTGTTTAAAATATCCCCAGCACTACTACTGTAGTGCTATAATTAATCCACTTATTAATTTATTGATAAAGTAACAGCACTTCAACTATAGTCCTATAAATTAGTCCCTTTTTCAGTTTAGGTGTCCACCTAAGGTGCTAAAAGCAGCTAAATGCACATGTTTGTTTTTAAATGTCATAATTATAAATAATATTAGTTTTTTTTGGTTGGGAGGGCATTAACATTACATTTTAATATCAATGTTCCTAGTAAATAGTAGAAAATCTTTCTTGTGCTCGTTTTAATTACTCTAACTAACTTGGTTCTCTGCTCAAATATCAATATATATAGTGTTCTCTTCAGTTATCCTCAATATATATATATAACGTCTTCTCAATATGTATTTCTAGTATCGACATATGTTAATATTATAATATGTTCTCACTTGCACCACATCCTAACGCTACACCGTGTCCGGGAGCCACGGCGACGTCTCCTCTCCGGGGCATCACCGGTTTCGCGGGGAGCCGCGACTGTCCGCCCAGGAACGCGTCCAACCACCCAAGACCAAGGCAGAGCAAGACGCGGGACTGGAGACGTACCCCCGCGGAACAGGCCACCACCATCTTTGCTCCAGGGCACCACACCGGGTATTGTTTCGGGGTACACAATTATTTAATGGTAACTTTTACGGGGGGGGGGGAGGTCACTATTCCGTAATTAAACTACAAAAATACTTCTTTTCACACATTTCTACAAATATAACACCTTTGATTGTATATTAATTTTGTACAGATCTTGTTGCATATTTATTTCCCTTGTTTCCCCAAATAATGTTAGAGCAGAGGACCAGTTAGGGCAAGCGTTTAGTTTGACACCTTTATAATATAGTATTTTTATTATTTATTCACTTCGGGGTTGCAAGATTGTAAGGGGCTATTAAAATCCAGTAATAAATTCTCTCTGAGGGTATCAGCTTGATAGTAGAAAATTTCAATTAAATTAACCTTTTATAAATAAAGTTAAATTGGGATCCATAAGCTAAATTAAATACAAACTAAGCCTTAAACTAGTTTAAGCAAATTTAAATTTGTAATCCCCATCCACATGGCAATTATTTAGGTGGCCAGGGGATTACATTATAATAAAAAATTGGTCATGTGGAAGAGGTGAAGGTATTTTGAAACCAAATTAAAAATTCTAATAATAAACGTATTCCAAATTTTATTCCCAAAATCAAAGTACTTCTCAAATTAAGGAGTCTTCAAAATTCCATCCTAAAGGAGTCAACATCATCTTATCCAAATTTTTTTTTTAAAATATCGAAGTAATATGTCATAAGTAAACCCTCACGCACAACCACCAGACCAACAAATTTAAATAGTAGGACCGCAAACATATCTGAGATGAAAGTATTGCGAAGATCGGTGAAATTAATGCAAACAAGTAATAAACCAATTCCGGTGAAAGTAAAAGTAAATTAAAGTTGATTAACGTTACACGGCAATTAAATTTCTGGCAAAAGTAACTAACCCGTTGAGTAATGTACATATAACATGTAAATATCACCTATTATCCTAGAAAACATTGGGACACGTTGGTCCACAAATGTACATATAACATGTAAATACCACATATTATCCTAGAAAATGGTTGGACACGTTAGTCCACTTAAAACACCATTGTGTAAATTCATTGTTGGCAGAGTATTTAGAACTGTTAGAACTGGTGGTAATGGCACCAAAAACACCATTGTGTAAATTCTTCAGAACTAACAAATGGCCATGGGCCAGCCCGCTTTATGCGGGCTTGCATGTAATACGAAAATTTCATTTAACTAAACAAATTACATATCACACAAACCTTTTCGAACTTCATAGGTGCGTGTAAACGCGTTAAGCGTAAAAATGTCACTAATTATCAAAGTTGTAAAACGAGTGGTCCATTGTGTAGAATAGTAGTTCCATATGGAAGCAATCTCAGGTTAAACTTTAATCTCGATTATCAGTTAGGCGTGTCCACCTAATCATACAAACGTGTAATACGGTTCCCCGCGAGAAGCGTGAGTCCACATAAAAAAGTCAATCGTAAAGACACGGTTCCCCGTGAAAGTCGCAAATGAAAAAATACGGTTACCCGTGAAAGTCGCAAAATCGCGTATCGACCTCATATTTCAAACTTATAAAAACGGTCCCTCCGCATTTGGCCGGAAGTAGGGACCACACACACAAAAATTTTAAAACAGGTCTAGAACACCATAAATAATACAGAATTGAAGCCTTTCCAATTCTGAGAGGAATGCACCGTTTTTTTTAGCTCTATAGTTATGATGATTTTCATTTCCCTCTTTTGTCTTAATTCCTGGTTCGGTTAAACAAGGTATGATATAGATTTAAGGGTAACAAACTTATCTTTCAACTTAATCTGTCTGCCAAATCCAGAAGAAATGTTCAAATATGCTAGTTTTTGGAGTCAAACACTTAGGAAGACTCTTCAGATTCGTGAGCTTAAGTGAGCAGTCACTTGTGTCCTGGGTGATAGTTCTACTGGAATACTCACAGCCTAGGGGGTGGGGAATTTGTCATGGAATCCATTTCCAGACCATATCTGGGAAGTCTTCTTGTCTTTCTCCAGTTCTACTGGAATACTCACAGCCTAGGGGGGGGGGGGGTTGTCATGGAATCCATTTCCAGACCAAATCTGGGAAGTCTTCTTGTCTTTCTCCAGTTCTACTGGAATACTCACAGCCTAGGGGGGGGAATTTGTCATGGAATCCATTTCCAGACCACATCTGGGAAGTCTTCTTGTCCTTCTCCATTTCTGCTGGAATACTCACAGCCTAGGGGGGGGGGGGAATTTGTCATGGAATCCATTTCCAGACCACATCTGGGAAGTCTTCTTGTCCTTCTCCATTTCTGCTGGAACACTCGCAGCATAAAGGGGGGTTTGTTTTGGGTTTTCTCAACAACGTTGTAATTTAGAACGACTAAATGCCCAGGAACGCGTCCAACCACCCAAGACCAAGGCAGAGCAAGACGCGGGACTGGAGACGTACCCCCGCGGAACAGGCCACCACCATCTTCGCTCCAGGGCACCACACCGGGTATTGTTTCGGGGTACACAATTATTTAATGGTAACTTTTACGGGGGGGGGGGGGGGGGGGGGGTCACTATTCCGTAATTAAACTACAAAAATACTTCTTTTCACACATTTCTACAAATATAACACCTTTGATTGTATATTAATTTTGTACAGATCTTGTTGCATATTTATTTCCCTTGTTTCCCCAAATAATGTTAGAGCAGAGGACCAGTTAGGGCAAGCGTTTAGTTCGACACCTTTATAATATAGTATTTTTAGGCCTATATTATCGAAATTCTAAAGTTGTTTGAAATTAAACATTAGGGGAGGGGTTTGCATAATGTTTCTACGATATGCATTGCAAACGAATATTAGTTTGGTTAAGAATAAACAAAGCCGTGAGCTCTTGGAAAAGTAAATTGGAACGTTCCTTGCATTCTTTACTATCCTCCAGTTGTCTATGGAGTAAACCGCTATGGTCGAACTTAACATTGGATTGCTTTATATATATAATTAAGGGCCTTGAGCCTAACTAGGCCTTATGCAGCTACTTAGCCCATCTGCGGGGAGATTATAACAGACATATGAACAGAATTACCGTATAGATCTTTTGGCTAAAATAAGACAGTAACTTAGGCTGATTATCAGTGACAGTGGCAGTGACACTAGTGCATCTGCTTAGTTTTGGATCAATTTAAACATATTAAATACACCGTAAGGCGAGTAGACCAGCCAGTTAGTTGAAATAACGAAGTAATTGCTTTAGGCCGATAAATACGGGGTGGGGCAAACCTCTGTATTTAGACGATACTCTGGCTGGCCGACTTTAGCCTGGGAAGGACACCGACAGACACGGACTACCTGCAGGCGGGACGAGGGGCAGCGGCGGCCCGCAGCCGGCCCAGGAAATTCATATGGAAATAATTATATAAATTAACACGAAGGCTCGCTCTAAGCGGGGGCGGATTAGCCCGATGGTTAAAGAAGCATATTAATCATGGCATAATATACAGAAATATGTAGTGCTTATATTGATACCAACAAAATGTGATCCTGAGCCATGCTATATTCACTGAATAATTAGTACACAATATTTGTGTGGCATCTAGACACCACTGGTTACATCTGTGACAGAAATGTGTAATGTTACTTCTGAAGACATCAAATAATTTCTTTTTAAATTGAAGCATGCATACATGTTTAATAGATACTTCCTTATTGAGTTGGGAACTGTTTTGTTTGATATATCAATGCAATACAAGATGTCAGTAAGGATTCAACCATGTCCCATATGTCGTGTTACAAATGGCTAGCTGTAAAATGGGTTTTTTTCATACAAAAACACTTCATAACTAAAACGACCAAAGTTGCACACAGTTTATTTTATTTCGCTTATTTCTTATATCAAATCTGAACATGAATATGAAAAGTATAAGGAATAGAATAAGTAGGAAGTTTTTTTATTGATGTTATAAAATCCCATCCCATGCTAGCCAGTTTTCAGGAGAGTGACCCATATACTAGGCTCAGACACCTGGGCCCCTAATCTGCGCTTTATACAGTAAATTAAACCTACTGGTTAATCCGCCACTGCACATGAGCTATGCATGTTAGGCATATATATAAACATGTATATACATGTATACATGAAGCTGCAGCTCACATAGAGAATATTATATATATATAATTGAGTGACATCAATCTGTATTGACAGAGAAGTAATACAGGAATAAATCAATGATAGACATGATGTGTGGCAAATGGCTTATATTTGTGTGCATCAGGCAGGCATCACTGTGTGCATAAGGCAGGCCTCACTGTATGCATCAGGCAGGCATCACTGTGTGCATCAGGCAGGCATCACTGTGTGCATAAGGCAGGCCTCACTGTGTGCATCAGGCAGGCCTCAGTGTGTGCATCAGGCAGGCCTCACTGTGTGCATCAGGCATGCATCACTGTGTGTATAAGGCAGGCCTCACTGTGTGCATCAGGCAGGCCTCACTGTGTGCATCAGGCAGGCATCACTGTGTGCATCAGGCAGGCCTCACTGTGTGCATCAGGCAGGCCTCACTGTGTGCATCAGGCAGGCCTCACTGTGTGCATAAGGCAGGCCTCACTGTGTGCATCAGGCAGGCCTCACTGTGTGCATCAGGCAGGCCTCACTGTGTGCATCATGCATGCATTACTGGGTGCATAAGGAAGGCCTCACTGTGTGCATCAGGCAGGCCTCACTGTGTGCAGCAGGTATGGCCTCACTGTGTGCATCAGGCAGGCCTCACTGTGTGCAGCAGGCAGGACTCACTGAGTGCATCAGGCAGGCATCACTGAGTGCATCAGGCAGGCCTCACTGTGTGCACCAGGCAGGCATCACTGTGTGCAGCAGGCAGGCCTCAGTGTATGCATCAGGCAGGCATCACTGTGTGCATCAGGCATGCATCACTGTGTGCATAAGGCAGGCCTCACTGTGTGCATCAGGCAGGCCTCACTGTGTGCATCAGGCAGGCATCACTGTGTGCATCAGGCAGGCCTGACTGTGTGCATCAGGCAGGCCTCACTGTGTGCATCAGGCAGGCCTCACTGTGTGCATAAGGCAGGCCTCACTATGTGCATCAGGCAGGCCTCACTGCGTGCATCAGGCAGGCCTCACTGTGTGCATCATGCATGCATCACTGGGTGCATAAGGAAGGCCTCACTGTGTGCATCAGGCAGGCCTCACTGTGTGCAGCAGGTATGGCCTCACTGTGTGCATCAGGCAGGCCTCACTGAGTGCAGCAGGCAGGACTCACTGTGTGCATCAGGCAGGCCTCACTGTGTGCATAAGCCAGGACTCACTGTGTGCAACAGGCAGGACTCACTGAGTGCATCAGGCAGGCATCACTGTGTGCATCAGGCAGGCCTCACTGTGTGCACCAGGCAGGCATCACTGTGTGCAGCAGGTAGGTCTCAGTGTATGCATCAGGCAGGCACACTGTGTGCAGCAGGCAGGCATCACTGTGTGCATAAGGCAGGCATCACTGTGTGCAGCAGGCAGGCCTCACTGTGCGCGTCAGGCAGGCATCACTGTGTGCATCAGCCAGGCCTCCCTGTGTGCATCAGGCAGGCATCACTGTGTGCATCAGGCAGGTATCACTGTGTGCAGCAGGCAGGCTTCACTGTGTGTATCAGGCAGGACTCACTGTGTGCATCAGGCAGGCATCACTGTGTGCAGCAGGCAGGCCTCAGTGTGTGCATCAGGCAGGCATCACTGTGTGCATCAGGCAGGCATCACTGTGTGCATCAGGCAGGCCTCACTGTGGCCAGCAGGCAGGCCTCACTGTGTGCAGCAGGCAGGCATCACTGTGTGCAGCAGGCAGGCATCACTGTGTGCAGCAGGCAGGACTCACTGTGGGCAGCAGGCAGGCCTCACTGTGTGCAGCAGGCAGGACTCACTGTTTGCATCAGGCAGGCATCACTGTGTGCAGCAGGCAGGCCTCACTGGGGGCAGCAGGCAGGCCTCACTGTGTGCAGCAGGCAGGCCTCACTGTGTGCAGCAGGCAGGCCTCACTGTGTGCATCAGGCAGGCCTCAGTGTGTGCATCAAGCAGGCCTCACTGTTTGCATCAGGCAGGCATCACTGTGTGCAGCAGGCAGGAGTCACTGTTTGCATCAGGCAGGCCTCACTGTGTGCATCAGGCAGGCCTCACTATGTGCAGCAGGCAGGGCTCATTGTGTGCAGCAGGCAGGCCTCAGTGTGTGCATCAGGCAGGACTCACTGTTTGCATCAGGCAGGCCTCACTGTGTGCAGCAGGCAGATCTCGCTGTTTGCATCAGGCAGGCCTCAGTGTGTACATCAGGCAGGCCTCACTGTGTGCAGCAGGCAGGCATCACTGTGTGCAGCAGGCAGGCATCACTGTGTGCAGCAGGCATGATTCACTGTGTGCATCAGGCAGGTCTCACTGTGTGCATCAGACAGGACTCACTGTATGCATCAGGCAAGGCTCAGTGTGTGCATCGAGCAGGCCTCACTGTGTGTATCAGGCAGGCCTCACTGTGTGCATCAGGCAGGCCTCACTGTGTGCAGCAGCCAGGCCTCAGTGTGTGCATCAGGCAGGACTCACTGTTTGCATCAGACAGGACTCACTGTGTGCATCAGGCAGGCCTCACTGTGTGCATCAGGCAGGTCTCACTGTGTGCATCAGGCAGGCCTCAATGTGTGCATCAGGGAGGACTCACTGTTTCCATCAGGCAGGTCTCACTGTGTGCATCAGGCAGGCCTCAGTGTGTGCAGCAGGCAGGATGCACTGTGTGCAGCAGGCAGATGTCACTGTGTGCAGCAGACAGATGCCACTGTGTGCATCAGGCAGGACTCACTGTGTGCATCAGGCAGGCCTCACTGTGTGCAGCAGGCAGCCTGCATTGTGTGCATCAGGCAGGTCTCACGGCGTGCATCAGGCAGGCCTCACTGTCTGCATCAGGCAGAACTCAATGAGTGCAGCAGGCAGGCCTCACTGTGCTCATCAGGCAGGTCTCACTGTGTGCCTCAGGCAGACCTCACTGAGTGCATCAGGCAGGACTCACTGTGTGCAGCAGGAAGGACTCACTGTGTTCAGCAGGCAGGACTCACTGTGTGCAGCAGGCAAACCTCACTGTGTGCATCAGGCAGGCCTCACTGTGTGCATCAGGCAGGCCTCAGTGTGTGCATCAGGCAGGCCTCAGTGTGTGCATCAGGCAGGCATCACTGTGTGCAGCAGGCAGGCCTCACTGTGTGCAGCAGGCAGGCCTCACTGTGTGCAGCAGGCAGGCCTCACTGTGTGCAGCAGGCAGGCCTCACTGTGTGCAGCAGGCAGGCCTCAATTTGTGCATCAAGCAGGCCTCACTGTTTGCATCAGCCAGGTATCACTGTGTGCAGCAGGCAGGACTCACTGTGTGCATCAGGCAGGCCTCACTGTGTGCATTAGGCAGGCCTCACTGTGTGCAGCAGGCAGGGCTCACTGTGTGCATCAGGCAGGCCTCAGTGTGTGCATCAGGCAGGACTCACTGTTTGCATCAGGCAGGCATCACTTTGTGCAGCAGGCAGCACTCACTGTGTGCATCAGGCAGGCCTCACTGTGTGGATCAGGTTGGCCTCACTGTGTGCAGCAAGCAGGCCTCAGTGTGTGCATCAGGCAGGACTCACTGTGTGCATCAGGCAGGCATCACTTTGTGCAGCAGGCAGCACTCACTGTGTGCAGCAGGCAGGCCTCACTGTGTGGATCAGGTTGGCCTCACTGTGTGCAGCAAGCAGGCCTCAGTGTGTACATCAGGCAGGACTCACTGTTCGCATCAGGCAGGCCTCATTGTGTGCATCAGGCAGGACTCACTGTGTGTATCAGGCAGGCCTCATTGTGTGCATCAGGCAGGCCTCACTGTGTGCATCAGGCAGGACTCACTGTGTGTATCAGGCAGGCCTCACTGTGTGCATCAGGCAGGCCTCACTCTGTGCATCAGGCAGGCCTCACTGTGTGCATCAGGCAGGCCTCACTGTGTGCAGCAGGCAGATCTCACTGTTTGCATCAGGCAGGCCTCAGTGTGTACATCAGGCAGGCCTCACTGTGTGCATCAGGCAGGCATCACTGTGTGCAGCAGGCAGGCATCACCGTGTGCAGCAGGCAGGACTCACTGTGTGCATCAGGCAGGTCTCACTGTGTGCATCAGACAGGACTCACTGTATGCATCAGGCAAGCCTCCGTGTGTGCATCAAGCAGGCATCACTGTGTGTTTCAGGCAGGCCTCAGTGTGTGCATCAGGCAGGCCTCACTGTGTGCAGCAGCCAGGCCTCAGTGTGTGCATCAGGCAGGACTCACTGTTTGCATCAGACAGGACTCATTGTGTGCATCAGGCAAGCCTCACTGTGTGCATCAGGCAGGTCTCACTGTGTGCATCAGGCAGGCCTCACTGTGTGCATCATGCAGCACTCACTGTTTCCATCAGGCAGGTCTCACTGTGTGCATCAGGCAGGCCTCAGTGTGTGCAGCAGGCAGGATGCACTGTGTGCAGCAGGCAGATGTCACTGTGTGCAGCAGACAGATGTCACTGTGTGCATCAGCCAGGACTCACTGTGTGCATCAGGCAGGCCTCACTGTGTGCAGCAGGCAGGCTGCACTGTGTGCATCAGGCAGGTCTCACGGCGTGCATCAGGCAGGCCTCACTGTGTGAAGCAGGCAGGACTCAATGAGTGCAGCAGGCAGGCCTCACTGTGTGCATCAGGCAGGTCTCACTGTGTACCTCAGGCAGACCTCACTGAGTGCATCAGGCAGGACTCACTGTGTGCAGCAGGAAGGACTCACTGTGTTCAGCAGGCAGGACTCACTGTGTGCATCAGGCAGACCTCACTGTGTGCATCAGGCAGGCCTCACTGTGTGCATCAGGCAGGCCTCACTGTGTGCAGCAGGCAGGACTCACTGTGTGCAGCAGGCAGGCCTCACTGAGTGCATCAGGCATGACTCACTGTGTGCCACAGACAGGCAGGACTCACTGTGTGCATCAGGCAGACCTCACTGAGTGCATCAGGCAGGATTCTTTGTGTGCAGCAGGCAGGCCTCCCTGTTTACATCAGGCAGGACTCACTGTGTGCATCAGGCAGGACTCACTGTGTACATCAGGCAGGCCTCACTGAGTGCATCAGGCAGGATTCTTTGTGTGCATCAGGCAGACCTCACTGTGTGCAGCAGGCAGGACTCACTGTGTGCAGCAGGCAGGCATCACTGTGTGCATCAGGCAGGCCTCACTGAGTGCATCAGGCAGACCTCACTGTGTGCATCAGGCAGGCCTCACTGTGTGCATCAGGCAGGCATCACTGTGTGCAGCAGGCAGGCCTCTCTGTGTGCAGCAGGCAGGACTCACTCTGTGCACCAGACAGGCAAACCTCACTGTGTGCATCAGGCAAGCCTCACTGTGCGCACATTGTTGCGTGTTAGGTTGGCATTTCTAGTCCAGTCAGAATGATATCCGGGAAATCACGCCGCGGGCAACTTGGTCAAATGGCCGATTCATTGACAGTAGTCGGATCCTGAGACAACGACTAAGCACTGTAACAGGGTGAGAAGTGTGCACTTTGTATGTGTAAGGTTTGCCAATGATTAATCACTCGAATACATGTGGAACGTCGACCCGGTGTGAGATAATACATCCATAATAAAGCGAGTCACTATCATATTATGATTGTAGGTCAATGGAACTTTGTGGTCGGTTAGGGGATATGTCAACTCTTCTTATTATTTTAAAGACATGATATGTATGCTATTCATTATGTGTGTATGTGTATAATAGAAGATGGTTTGTTTGAAATAACAATATTGTTATGTTTACATGTCTTTGTGATTCTTTTAACCGAAAGTCACAATCACTTTGTAAAATATTCCGATAATGATGCATTGGTGGGAGAATGCAAATGTTCTATTTGTGAAACAGGTATACATGGCCAGGGGCATAGATGTGCTTATGTAGTTGCTGGTGGTACTTGATTGATAGGTAAAAAAACATTGTGGTGCGAGTAAGATAGTGTGTAAGGGGCACTCAGAGCCCTACACACTAGCCCCTCCCCCATCTGCTAGTCAGGATCACCACACCATGCTCAAGGCAGGTGGTGGCCTGGGCCCATATGCATGGGGCGGTGGTAGCGCTCCAAACCTGTGGGTAGAGGCGATCTCCGGGTTAGCGGTGAAAAGTCGGTATGCATGGACCAGTGTTATGCAAACCCCGGGAGTTAAAATTCGGGTAAGCTAACCCCATTCCGTAGCAGGTATAAGGGTGGTGGTAGGGACCGACTTGGGCCAAATCTATTGAATGCGATCATATTTAACAGAATTACATACGCAATAAGTGAAATTTTATCAATTTAACCCTAAATTCGAACCGTTATTAAGGCTACCGCCGCATTGGCGGCGATATTAATAGTGTCGAATCGACGAATGTAAAGTAAACAAATCGCCGCCGCATGGACGTCATTATCCATACTGTCGACGCCGCCGCCGCGGCATCGGCGGCAATATATTAGCCCCAAATCTATTCAATGCTGTCATATTTAACAGAATTACATACGCAATAAGTGAAATTTTATCAATATAACCCTAAATTCGAACCATTATTAAGGCTACCGCCGCATTGGCGGCGATATTAATAGTGTGGAATCGACGAATGTAAAGTAAACAAATCGCCACCGCCGCTGCATGGACATCGATATCCATACTCACATGATACTGTCGACGCCGCCGCCACATCGGCGGCAATATATTAGCCCCAAATCTATTCAATGCTGTCATATTTATCAGAATTACATACACAATAAGTGAAATTTTATCAATTTAACCCTAAATTCGAACCATTATTAAGGCTACCGCCGCATTGGCGGCGATATTAATAGTGTGGAATCGACGAATGTAAAGTAAACAAATCGCCACCGCCGCCGCATGGACATCGATATCCATACTCACATGATACTGTCGACGCCGCCGCCACATCGGCGGCAATATATTAGCCCCAAATCTATTCAATGCTGTCATATTTATCAGAATTACATACGCAATAAGTGAAATTTTATCAATTTAACCCTAAATTCGAACCGTTATTAAGGCTACCGGTGCATTGGCGGCGATATTAATAGTGTCGAATCGACGAATGTAAAGTAAACAAATCGCCGCCGTCGATATCCATACTGGCATAATGCCAGTGGCAATGTTTTACGCCCAAATCTATTCAATGACTGCTAGGGTAGCTAACGCCTCCGTGCTTTGGCTCCGCGCATACCCCGTGACCCATTTCTCATCACCAGCGATAGCTACCCCGAACTCGGTCGTTACCACCGGCGCCGATAAATACTTCTTCATGCATACGGGCCCAGGGGAGCCACACAACTTGGTGGTGGTAGGCAGATCACTGTAATCATGGGGACCAGGAATGGTTGTTTCTCATTGGTGGAGCTAGAAATGCTTGTTTCTCATTGGGAGAATGGGGTGGGGTGATACACTATACTGGATCCATGTACCATATAAATAATAAACCAGAGGGCTTGACTCTCTCTTCTTTCACCCTTTATACTCTTCCTTTCTCTTTGCCTGTATTGATTTCACTATAGCCTGCCGACACAACCACAGATTCGAACCGTGGACTTTACCTACTGGTGACCACAGCGGTTATTAACACTATACGGTGGATACTATCATATAGTGGTACTGTATTTTACAACTTGACAGTACAAAAAAAAAAAAGATAACAAGAAACTTGGTGGAGTTTTGTTTGTTTGTTGTTGTCTTACATCCTAGCAACATCTAAGTTCATATCAGGACGGGTACCGACTTGTAATAGTGTGCACTCATGGCGACTTTATAGTGTTTCCCACTGGGAAACCAGGCCGCAGGCACCATGACCTGATATCACACTCAGTCACATTATCCTGACACTGAGGCAACCAGTCCTTGCCCTGTCCTAATAATGCCGAGCGCCAGGCTAGGAAGCGACAAGTATAAATTTTTAAGTCAGTGACTTGATTCAGCCAGGATTCGAACCCACAAACTCATGGTTTCGGATCTCCCGATCTCCCAAAACAGGGGTGGATGCTCAATTCATTCGGCCACCCTACCCTGTCTTGGTGGAGAGAAGGCAATAGGATATGGGAAGTCGCTTTATTCTGCATAATAAATAAAGTGTCATAATATTAGACATATTATATATAATGTATGCTATATAATATATATGATACATATTATATACAGTATATATTGTGTATATCACGTATATTATATAATCGTAAATTATTTAGTATATAGTATATGTACTATATATGTGATATATAACGTATTATATATGAATATAAAGGGGTGGAGCATTCTTGTGATATTTATTTCGCTTTTATTATGCATGCTATTTATTATTTATCCATACTTCTGATCAGCCGATTTACTGCGGGCCGATCCCTTTTCGCGCCACCACCTCGGTCACGCGCCTTTGCACACGGTTTGGCGTCACATGAGCCCAGATTTCAAGCTTGTCGGGTCGGTCGGCACGGGCGTCAAACTTCGCTGCTGGGAAGGATACACTTACACTGCCCATAACGCGGTCGAAAAGACTACTGAAATGCCCACATCCCAGGTAATATAAATCTATATATATATTAGGTAACGGCAAGCTTTTGTCCGTCTTTGATAGCTGACGAGAAACTTTACAGCAGCAACAACTTTGGTCGATACACACACTAAAGGAGGAAAGTAGATTCAGAGACGGCCGGGAATCGTGTGTTTAGCAGTCGAGCAACTAGCCCACACGTTTTGTGGCGGTGTTGAACAGGTGTTATATAAGTGGTAACATACCTTGTTGTTCAAAACACTGCCTTAGGCGCGAAGTCTATGTTAGATTCTCTGAACTGTATATATATATATATATATATATATATATATATATATATATATATATATATATATATATGCTAAAAGGCCCCGTGTGTATTGGACAGCTATGGTGGAGGCGCGGTTACACAACGGTTGACAGTTTGCCTGGTATTTATTTACACTTATTTTTATCTGGGCATAACTTGGAATTGTTCACAAGACTACGGCTGGGGGTATTTAAACGTGACACCGGTGCAGACGACCATTACCACGAATGGTGGAGGCGCGGTCACACTACGGTTGACAGTACGCTTTGTATTTATCTACACTGATTTTATTTATGCATAACTTGTAATTGTGTCACAAGACTACGGCCTGGAGGGATTTAACCGTGACACCGGTGCATACGGGCATTACCAGGAATGGTGGAGGCCCGGTCACACTACGGTTAACTGTATGCTTGGTATTTATTTACACTGATTTTATCTATGCATAACTTGGAACTGTTCACAAGATTTGAGTTGGAGTATTTACCCGTGACACTGGTGCAGACGACCGTTATTGGGAATGGTGGAGGCGTGGTCACACTACGCTGGACAGTATGCCTGCTAGTTATTTACACTGATTTTATCGACATATAACTTTTAATTGCAATTAATTACAACCAAACATAAATGGGATCCATCGATGGTCAATTCTGAACGGTTTCAAATTTTCCAAGACCAAAACAATCTGCATGCACTTCTGCCTGCTGTGTAGAATGCATGTGGAACCGAGCTGACCCTGGATGGGGATCCCATTAATGTCATTGAGAAAACCAAATTTCTGGGCCTCATTCTCGATGCAAAACTGTCTTTTGTGCAACATATAAAGTACCTGAAAACAAGATGCCTGAAAGCGCTAGATATTCTGAGGGTGCTGTCCAGCTCAGAGTGGGGAGCGGACAGAAATGTTCTGCTCTCCGTGTACAGAACCTTGGTTCGGTCACGAGTGGATTACGGCAGCATAGTATATGGTTCCGCAAGGAAATCATATATTGGGCTGCTAGACACGATCCACCACCAGGGACTGCGCCTGGCCCTTGGGGCCTTCCACACCTCACCGGTTCAGAGCCTCTACTTTGAAGCCAATGAACCATCACTTAACAACAGGGGAATCAAACTGGCCATGCAATATGTAGTCAAGATAAAAACTAATGCATTGAATCCTGCACAACACAATTGTCTATTCGAGCAACATGACGAATCCAGGTATGAAGCAGGCCGAATTACATCCGGCCACTGAGGCTCCGAATGAAACCTCATTTGGAGGCCTTGGGCCTGGATTTGGACATGTTGGGGGATGCCAAAGTCCCAGAACATCCCCCGTGGTCGTTGAGAAAGCCATCAGTTATCCTCTGACTCACGGGACTGAGGAAGTCTAGGACACATCCACTTGAGTACCAAGGACTGCATGCAGAGATTCAAGGCGAGTTTGCAGACCACCTCTCCATATACACTGATGCTTCGAAAGACCAAAGCCGGGTAGCTGCTGTGACAATCTGCCGACGGGAAAAATTTGGTGTACGTTTGCCCGATCAGAGCTCAATTTTCACTGCAGAAGCCCAAGCACTCCATCTCGCGTTGGAGTGTATCGAGGTATCCAACCACACTAACTATGTTATAGACAGTCATTCGGTCTCTTGCCTCCTGGCTGTTGCTGGACTGAAAACGAATCACCCTATTCTAGCAACGGTCATTTATAAAATGAACCAACTGACAACGGATGGGTATGACATCCACCTGTGCTGGGTGCCTGGCCATGCCTGCATACAAGGAAACGAACGAGCTGATCGGGCTGCGAAGAAGGCCCTGAACATACCTGCCAACTATTACGATTTTGGCGGAATAATTACGATTTTTTTATTCTCATTCCGCCCTACAAATTATAAACATATTATTCCGCTTTTTCAAAATCAAATTCGAAAAAAAATCCGGCCCGCATCCTGCGTCCCGCCCGCAGCGCGGAGTATGCGGGTTTTACACCTGTCCTGATTACTGTCTCTGAAAATGCACCAGAATGCACCATTTTTGATGTATTTTTCAAATTTTTCCTGGGGCCCATGCCCCCGGAACTCCCTAGAACGCTTGCGCGCCTCGCTTCGCTTGGATGGATTTCTATTATTAGGATTTTTGTTTAACAAAAGTTGGCAGGTATGCCTGAACTGTGATCTTGAACCGTGTGTGATCCCTCACTCTGATCTGAAACCACTAATAGCCACCCACATAAAATCCAAATGGCAACATGAGTCGGATGAAAACATTAATAAACTTAAAGAAATTGAACCATCTGTGGGAAAGCCACCACACTCATGCGGGAGGTCGGCGGGACCAAGTGGTCCTTAGCCGCTGCCGTATTGGCCACTCGTGGCTTACACATGCTTTTCTGTTCAAGGGGGAACCTCCCCCTGAATGTATTGGGTGTCAGTCCCTGCTGACACTCAAACACATTTGACTAAGTTGCGTTGATTTTTTGGCCCTGCGCCAACAGTTCTACACTGCAGACAGTATGCATGACCTTTTTACTAAGGTAAAACAGGAAAACATTTTAGCCTTTTTGAGGGCAGCTGGACTGTACCACCTCATATAGTTTACTAAATAGATTCTATCAATTATTAATAAAACTTTTCTTTTTCTATGGGAATTTGTTTCCCTTGACCACAAATATATGATTGTGAGCTTTCTAATTTAATGAGTGTCTATTGGCACATAATTGATTGTCTGCTTTTACATGTAAAAGCGATGGTTTGAACAAAACACAACATTTCTCGCCGTGAATATGGCCTATGCTGCCGACACAGCGTAAAGCAACCATCAATCAATCATTTAATTGCTTTACTACATTCGGGGGTTTTGTCATATCCACCCGTGAATGAATATATGTCCATGAATACGGTGCTTATCCTGGAGGATGCCAATTGAATTCTGTGGCACGTGTGGTAATAGCCACGATATGGCTGAGGACTCATGTAAAGGTAAAAAAAAAGGCTACTGAGGTCAGGAGAACAACACAGAGTTCTACAGCTAAGATGGCCAAATCGGGATTGCCTGACGGTGGTACGTGGATAGAGGCTTCGAATAAGATGTCACTCGAGGAGCTACGGCGAGATATGATGCGCGAAATCGATGAACTACGATTGGAGGATGAAGTATGCTGCTTGCAGGAGGAGCGCGACAGGCTACTATCATTGCGGGAGAAGAGGAAGATAGAACGAAAGGAAATGACCGATTCGCTTGGGCACCGGGACCGAGACGCCTGTGCAGTCGAAATCATCGAGGAGAAGTCGGGAAAGGAACCAGTGACAGAGCATCAAGACACTGTCCTGGAATCAGGATATTCGACGTACGGACGGTCGCGAAGATGCTCACTGGATGGCAGGAGACGACGGCGCTCAACGAGTAGTAGCTCCAGTACGAGCACTGAATGGAAATTGTGAAGTAAGTGGTCCCTGAAACGTTTCCTCGAAACTAAAAAGGATGTCAACAAACTTAACTGTCACGAAATTGTATGCGCAACAGCAGCATGGGTGCTGGAAATCCCTATCATGTCATTAAAGGATCACAGAGCTCTCCTGGAACATATATACTTCATTTCGCATAGGGCGCGAAACGGGGAATATCTGGACAGATTACGATCTGGGCATACAAAAATTGGTGGGAAAAAAAGGGATTTGAGGCTTTCTCGAGCGCTAATACGGGAAAGAGTGTACTCCATTATGGCCATGAGGGTAGTAGGAAGGAGAAGACATGGTGACAGGACGTGGCGACAGCAACATGGCGACAGGACGTGGACGCTGAAAGCGCGGACGCCGATTATCGCGAGTACCAATGTTCAAAACAGTGCATAATAACCAAATCTAAGTGGATCTTCCTCATAAACATCTCAGGATAATACAGGATAGGCCCAGGAATGCAAGCACAACACATATAGGAGGAATCTACTAATAAACAAAAACAAAGCAACAGGGAGACCGTTAAAAACGGCGGGAAACGTGCAAGATGGCGACCGTGGAGGTGGAAGCCAATGATTGCCAGGATAATGGAGGCCAGCAACAAGTCAAGGAAGACATAATAAAGCTGCTAATTCAAACAGTAAAGGAGGAACTAGAAAACGAAAAGACAAACAAAAAACTTATGGACAGAAATAAAGCGAACGGCACCGGAAATGAGGATTATTTGTTCGATGACTTTGCCAAGGAGGGGCAGTATTGATATTCGCCGCAGTTCATTGCATGATTTAGGATTACTTAACTTTGGTATTGGCCTGGGGAGTGTCCTTCCAAGGACACAACTCCCCCTTCAGCAACCTGTACAAGTGTGACTCCAACTCCGACTCCAACTCCGGCTCCGGCTCCGGCTCCGGCTGCAACTCCGGTGGCAACTCCGGTGGCAACTCCGGTGGCAACTCCGGCTGCAACTCTGGCTGCAACTCCGGCTGCAACTCTGGCTGCAACTCCGGCTGCAACTCCGGCTGCAACTCCGGCTGCAACTACGGCTCCAACTCCGGCTCCAACCCCGGCTCCAACTCGGGCTCCAACTCGGGCTCCAACTCGGGCTGCAACTCGGGCTGCAACTCCGGCTGCAACTCCGGCTGCAACTCCGGCTGCAACTCCGGCTGCAACTCCGGCTGCAACTCCGGCTGCAACTCCGGCTGCAACTCTGGCTGCAACTCCAACTCCAGCTCCAACTCCGGCTCCAACTCCGGCTCCGGCTCCAACTCCGGCTCCAACTCCGGCTCCAACTCCAGCTCCAACTCCGGCTCCAACTCCGGCTCCAACTCCGGCTCCAACTCCGGCTCCAACTCCGGCTGCAACTCCGGCTGCAACTCCGGCTGCAACTCCAGCTGCAACTCCGGCTGCAACTCCGGCTGCAACTCCGGCTGCAACTCCGGCTGCAACTCCGGCTGCAACTCCGGCTGCAACTCCGGCTGCAACTCCGGCTGCAACTCCGGCTCCAACTCCGGCTCCAACTCCGGCTCCAACTCCGGCTCCAACTCCGGCCTCCAACTCCGGCTCCAACTCCGGCTCCAACTCCGGCTCCAACTCCGGCCAACTCCGGCTCCAACTTCGGCTCCAACTCCGGCTCCAACTCCGCTCCAACCCTCCACCCGCTCCAACTCCGGCTCCAACTCCGGCTCAAACTCCGGCTCCAACTCCGGCTCCAACTCCGGCTCCAACTCCGCTCCAACTCCGGTTCCGGCTCCGGCTCCAACTCCGGCTCAAACTCCGGCTCCAACTCCGGCTCCAACTCCGGCTCCAACTCCGGCTCCAACTCCGGCTCCAACTCCGGCTCCAACTCCGGCTCCAACTCCGGCTCCAACTCCGGCTCCAACTCCGGCTGCAACTCCGGCTCCAACTCCGGCTGCAACTCCGGCTCCAACTCCGGCTCCAACTCCGGCTGCAACTCCGGCTCCAACTCCGGCTCCAACTCCGGCTCCAACTCCGGCTCCAACTCCGGCTCCAACTCCGGCTCCAACTCCGGCTCCAACTCCGGCTCCAACTCCGGCTCCAACTCCGGCTCCAACTCCGGCTCCAACTCCGGCTCCAACTCCGGCTCCAACTCCGGCTCCAACTCCGGCTCCAACTCCGGCTCCAACTCCGGCTCCAACTCCGGCTCCAACTCCGGCTCCAACTCCGGCTCCAACTCCGGCTCCAACTCCGGCTCCAACTCCGGCTCCATCTCTGGCTCCATCTCCGGCTCAAACTCCGGCTCCGGCTCCGGCTCATGTCGACGAAGGGGTCTTTGCAGGTGACTACGTTGCACACAAGACGGGGGCTGATATGGAGGAGGCCCCACAGTGGGGTGAATACCAGCTGAACAGTTCGGGTGTCGGAGCACTAAGCCCCGAGCCTGTGATAGATTCCACCCAATTATATGACAGTCAAGGATTACAAGTACCTGAATGCATACAGGACTGGATGCAAGTGAGAGACTGTGAGGGTTGTCTAGAAGTGACTATCAGTGAATTCAATGGCTCCTCGCCCGTCATGTTCTATGTAATAAATGACTGTGATAGGGGTGTTTGTTCTTGTGTATACCGCCTTGAGGGTGTTGTTTGTCAATTGAAGCCTTGTCGGTTTTTCGCTGAACTGTTTTTCAGGGGCGGCATTGATCCGGTAGTCTTCCGGTTTTCAGGTGATAAATACTGAATTTGACAACAGCTATGAAAACAAATAGTAAACACGTGTTGGCATGGGAGCGGGACCTTATCGAAGCGAAATTGGCTATTGAATTAGACCAGGGTGTCATCTCTTGTGTTGACTACAAACCACAATGTGTCCACTCCATGTTTGTCATCCCAAAGGAGAGTGGGGGGGGGTCGGCTGGTTATCGACTGTAGTAAGCCCCGTGATAGGTCGGTCAACTCAGCCACTAGTGAGGTCGCCCATACTTTTAAATACCTAAGTGTCGATAATGTAATCGACAATCTTGAGCAGGGTGACCACCTATCTTCTATTGACATAAAGGATGCCTCCAGGGCCGTCCAGATAAACCCTAGGGACCGCATAAGGCAGGGTCTGAAGTGGAAATTTAGGGACAATGACAGTGCTAGATATTTAACTGTTCGGCCTATACCACCCCCGCTATAAGGCGAGCCAACAAGTTAATTTATGTAATATTTTCCATGTGAATTTCCTGGGCCTGCCGCGCGCTGCTGTGGCTCCTCCTCCCGTCTGCAGGTAGTCAGTCACCGTCGGTGTCCTCCCAGTGCTACAGGCGGATAGCCAGAGTTTCGTCTACCTACGCAATTTGCCATCGAGCGCATTTATCGGCCTAAAGTTTATATAGATCTATAAGTTAGGTTATTTCAACTAACTGGCTGTCCCCTTCGCATTTCGGGGTATTATTAATGTTACGGAATTATTCCAGAAGTACGCGTCCAGCTAGAGATGCTGCCGCTGTCACTGATAATCAGTCTAATGTTAATGTCTTAATTTCCGCCATAAAGTAACACTACGTTATTTCTGTTAATGTGTTATTGTAATATTCCCACAGATGGGTAAAGTAACTGCATAAGGCTTTCTTAGGCATAAGGCCCTTAATTACATATAAAGCAATCGAATATCAGGTTTTCCATAGCGGTTAATCTAGAGTAATACTGGACGATAGTAATGAATGCAAGCAACGTCCCAATCCACTTTCACAAGAGCTCACGACTTTATTCTTACCATAACTAACAAATAATACCAGCAAAATATGCGTATTGAATCAAGAAGTAAATAACTCCCTTTCCTTCCCGTGTTGATTAAGTTAGTTTTAGAATTTAGATAATAAAAAGCCTAAATATCGGCCGAAATGACAGAGCGTACAAAAACACGTCTGCCGGGTCAGGCCCCGAACGCCCGACCCCCCCCCCCCGTCATTGCTTAGCTAAGCGCCAAGCAACGCTTTACCACCACGAACCCTCGCATGCACAAGCGGAAGCAATTTGCATGCCCGTGGAACGAGTGCGCAAATTGCTCAAGGCGAGTAGACATGCCCACTTCACTGCTCCCCCAGACGAACAACAGGAACTGTCGTTCGTCTAAAGTGAGTGGAAGTACGACGGCTCGCGGAAGTAGCACCTGAAAATAATACAAGTCATGACCGTTTCCCGGCGCGTTCAGCGAGAGCTTGTCACTGACCGCGCTGGGGCGCAAAAATCCACTTCTCGTTGTGCTTTTTTTTTCAATAAATATAATAAGTGCATCAAAAGTTGCACAGATACATATGAATAAGCGCGCTAGGGCGCAAAATACTTCCCAGTGTTTTAAAAAGGCTAAATTAGCTTGAAACCATGACAAGTGCATCAGAGGACGCGCAATAATATCCAAAGATGCACCTGGGCGCAAATTGCTTTCCAGGATTTTAGAAAGATTACATTAGCTTTAACCTGTGCGGCGAAGCAAATATAGAAGTGCCAGTGCGCAAATTACTCACTAGAATGTTAGAATATTAAAATTTTACTCCATGCGCAGAATACACAGTACAAGACAAATGCACCAGCGCGCAACTTGTTCACTAGAATGTCAGAGTAATCAAACTTTTCTCCATGCACAGAGTACACAGGACAAGGCAAATTGCGCCAGCGCGCAATTTGCTTACTAGAATGTCAGAATATTTAGATGATTCTCAACTTATGAGTGTGCGCAGATTACCGAGTACAAGGCAAATGCGTCAATTTGTGACCATCACAAATATTATATCGTCTTATTCGGACCAAACGGAAGGGGACATCACTTGCGACCAGTGGGCCCCGTATATATAAAAAAATACTCCCAACCGGATCTTACTGTATGGGCACCGTATACTCCGATTATACTCCCGACCGTAAAGTCAATTGTGGGCACCATAAGCCGTGGTACTCCCAAAGGGAAATCCTAGGTGGGCCCCGTATGATTAAATACTCCCGGCGGATATTCCCAATTGGGGCACCGCACCCCGACTCACTCCCGACCAGGCGTAAAGAAACCACCAATCAATCAATCAATCAATCAATCAACCCGACCAGGTAATGTCAAAGTTTACAATGCTTCCTTTGTACGAATAATTCGTAGCACTACACTCTATATGAGCCAAAATGGCAGAAACTCAGCATTGCTGAGATCTATTCTTTTTCTTAAAATTCATTATCTTTTTAGATGTATAGTTTTGTCCAACTTGTCTTTGTTTTTATTTTATATATATAGTCCGAATAAAACCATAAATATAATAAATAGACATGCAATAAAATAAAACTCCTAATAAAGGCATATAGGAGAAAAGTCATGAGTCCGCTTAATGCTAACAACATGGCGCTGTCGTCGGCCGCTCGGGACCGACGCTTCCGTGCATAACATCCGATATGCTGGTGGTACCCGGTTCTAGCTAATACACATACTGCCCTGGCCTGGAGCACCGCCGACCTAACTGGATCTAGCCCCAAAGATACGCCTGGGCAGACTTATCGATGGCGAAGTAATCGTGAAGGTTGCTGCTGTCCGGAAATTTTTCTTCTTTGTACTTGCATGCCGACAATAACATTAAAATTAACTGTAAACCGCAATATTCACAGCCGATGATCCAAAGATGGATGATCACCTGTGTATATGCAATATGGCAGAGAGATATATCCAGTATAAAACGGCATATATTGATAAAATGGGGTGATTAACCCAAGTCGCTAGGACTTTTCGTACATTTCTAATATTTTTTTTTATAGTTCAGACCACATAGAATTTCGCCAAAGCGCTTTCTTGATGAGTTGGAATACATTCAGAGTTTTTGCGCGCCTCTGCGCATTTTACTCGCGCTGAGCAGCATTTAGAGGAATAAAGTTACAATCTTTAAATTTTTTAACGCCACTGCGCATTTTACTCGCGCCGAGCAGCATTTAGAGGAATAAAGTTACAATCTTAAAATTTTTTAACGCCACTGCGCATTTTTGCGAACTACCATTGACTAAATCGTGGGCTAGAAAAAATGGGGAGAATAGATATATGAAAGCACACCAGAAAAACCTGAAGTTACAGAAAAATGTAATTACACCCTGCAACCACGTACTGAACTGGACAATTCACCATGAAGAGATTTGTCGGTCCAGTCCAAGGCAAATTCTACGAGGCTGCGGGTTGTCATAGTTATATTAACAAAATTACAGTGGAGGAAGCCCAGATAAGTTTAGACGATACTGCATCTGCAATATAATGGACTGTTATGTAGAAATTGACCTGACCGTAGGATTGCACAGAAAGGGGACAAAAACCCGCCGACCGCAAAATGCTGGGTCATGGGGGGGGGGGGTGTTGGATACATTCTACTTTAAATCTGTGCGTGCGCAATGCATGCGCACGCTTGGCCAAAATCAAAGGTGGGTGTTCTTCCTCGCCCATATGTGCCTATCACATATTTCACATAGTATTCGGCGAGACAAAAGGGAAGGGCACATTACTGGCAACCGGCGGGCCCCGCATATATCAAAATATTCCCGACCGGATCTTACTTTTTGGGCACCGTATACTCGGATTATACTCCCGACCGTAAAGTCAATTTGGGCACCGTAAGCCGTGGTACTCCCGATGGGAGATCCTCTGTGGGCCCCTTATAATTATATACTCCCGGCGGAATTTTCCCATTTGGCCACCGCACCACGACTTACTCCCGACCAGGTAATGTCTATGCCTCACGCATCCTAAATGCCAAACCACCAAGATTCTTTAAGAATTCAGCAAAACTGCTTGCCTTATGTAGAGAGCAGGCTGTAGGCTGTAGTCCTTGGGGACTCAAGGGGCAATCCCGAGCACGCATCCTTCAATGCTAGCACGATAGTGCGCAAATTGTGTCTACTAGACTTTCTAAATTTTTACAAAAGGCGATTTAGGGGGGGGGGGGGCTATGCCAGCTATCGGTGTTGCAGCTATGGCATAGACCCAAACAAAAAAATGTACCGAATAATAGGACGGAAGCAAAATGCCTGGGTGTGCAAATTGTGCGAGCGCGCAAATTGTTTCCCCTGCGATACTTTACCATCCTTCATTATTAACTTTTGTCTTTCATCCATTTAAATATGCAATAATAGCAAATTAGCAATCCGACAGCAAGTCCAACTACACAATACACTTGGGCATCCACCCGGCAATGTTGAACACAATGTTGCGCCCGCGCGCGGCTGACTAATTGCCAGGCCTATGCGCCATATGCACACGTAGTATGCGCTGGCAGTGTTTTCACTCGTTATTTTAAGTTAGAATTTATTTAGCAGTAACAATTGACCGAAAGGCCTAAGTTAGTTTGTCCCTATTTCTACTTCGACTTAGGCCGATATCCTAGGCTCTATTGGTTCCTTCGCATTATGCGAGCACCATATGCGAGCATAATGTTGAAATATACAATCACCTGAAAGGTCTACTTCGTTTTCATTACATTTACCCACGCATTTTTAAATTGAGCAATGGTACAATAGTTAACCTATATCAACAGACAAACTTACCCACAAATACCCGTGGTTATTGCGCGAGCGTGCGCTTTACTAGATATATGTATTACACTAAATGTACACAGGCGCATTCCCGTACGTGTTTTATTAGAAAACAATGGGCAATGGACGCTATATGGTTCCTTCAAGCTGGAGAAGGTCGAGAAGCTCAGGAAGGTGAGAATTACCCCTAAGAACACTGAGGACGCTTACTATCAGCAATGACTCAGTCATACTATAAAAGGGACGGCCATCCACGGCTCAGTGGTTGCGACTAGCTACTGTTCTTACTGTATCCGTCCACCAGGTGGACTTATCGGTGACCAAGCTGTGCTCGGCCCGGCCCCATAGCACATCAACAACAACTTTACCAAGTTGTACTCTTGTGTTTGTGCTCACCTCCGTATTTTGCTACCTCACATACGCTTCAAATGTTATTTATTATTGATTTTGAGTCGAAATTGGAGATATTGGATTACACAGACTTCGTTTTTGTTAATATCGCCATCAATGTTTTCGGTACACACGTTTGACCTGGTCAACTCTGGTCAAGTCCGGAGGTGGCCCCCCTACATTTTCAACAATATCACAACAAAGTAATAATATGGATTCCTCTTCATCTGATTCTTTTTCAGCCTGCAATGCGATTCAAATAGCTTTGGACAATAATAAAAAGACGATAGAAGTGGTCACCGCACATCGATGTGCGGATAATTGGCTGTCGTATCCTCTGCCTTTTTGAGCCCCATAGGGCCGCACTCACCTTAACAAAAAAAAAAGGCTCACCTAAGTACTATCATGTATCGTTATCTGTCCTTGTAGCATCGTCCTGCAAATACGATATAAGTACGATATAAAAACAAGTCAGAATGAGTCGGGGACCCACACCATTGCGCTTCTCTTTTATTCTCCGAACAATATTGCCGACCGCTGTCTTTGTTTACATCTGCCAATATGCACCATACTCCTGCTGGTGCACTGTTAGGATTTATATCTTTTATTTTTTTAAATCTTTTTAAATCTGTTATTTTTACAAAAGTTAGCTCGGATGATACGTTCATTTGTGGATTAGCATCGCGTAGTGTTGTGTCGTGTTGTGTCGTGTCAGCGCCGAGTTTTTATCGACAAATTGATTCGGTGATCTTTGAAGCGAAAAACATGCCAAATCAATTTTGCAAACGTAAATGCTGAACGTAGTGTTTATTGTCTGATCGCGCCTAACGCCAATCGCGCCTAATGCCAATCGCCAATCGCCAATCACCAACATTGCAACAAACAACAATCCAACACAAACAACCACAACCACAACCAACCAACAACAGTCGACACAACCAACTAACAAGCAACACAACCAACAACCAACCGCAATCAATAACCAACAACCAAACAACAACCAACTGAACAACAACAACAACAAATCAACAAACAACCATGACACAACAGTCGACACAACCAACAAACAACACAACCAAATAACAAACAAGACAAACAACCAAACAACTAACACAACAACCACAACAACCACAACAACCAATCCTAAACCAACAAACCAACAACAATCAACAACCACAACAAACAAACAACCACAACCAACAAAACAACACAACCAACTACCAACCAAACAACCACAACCAACCACAACCTACAACAGTCGACACAACCAAATAACCAACAACAACCAACCAACAAACAAACAAACAAACAACCAACAACCAACCAAACAACAAACAACCACAACCAACAAACCAACACAACCAACAAACAACACCACCAACAACCAACCGCAACCAACAACAACAGTCAACACAACCAAATAACAAACAACACAACCAACAACCACAACCAACAACAGTCGACACAACCAACCAACCAAACAAACAAACAACAATCAACAACAACCAACTGAACAACCAATCCTATCACGCCATTCACCAACAACAGTCAACACAACCAACAACAAACCAACAACAAACAACAACAATCAACAAACACAAACAAACAACACAACCAACAAACAACACAACCAACAACCAACTAACACACACACCCAACAACCAACCGCAACCAACAAACAACCAAACAACAACCAACAACAACCAACAACAACCAACTGAACAACCAATCCTATCACGCCAATCACCAACAACAACAGTCAACACAACCAACAACACCCAACAACACCAACAATCAACAATCAACAACCACAACACAAACAATCACAAACAACAACCAACAACCAAACAACACAACCAACAACCAACCGCAACCAACAACAGTCAACACAACCAAATAACAATCAACACAACCAGCA